>OU342740.1:173830186-174190277 GCA_910589775.1 Avena eriantha | reverse complement strand
CGTGGGGGAGGAGGACTCCTCCCCCCTCCCCAAATTCGTTGGCCCTAGAGGAGGGGAGTCCTTGACTCCCCCTCCCCAGGCGCGCCTCCTCCCCTTAAATAGAAGGGCAGGGGCGCCCCCTCCACCCTTGCTCTCATAACAACCAATCTCTGCCACCTCTCTCCTCCACCATCTTCTGCACAGGCATAGGCGAAGCCCTGCAGAATTCTCTACTCCACCACCACCACCACGCCGTCGTGCTGCTGGGATTCCGTGGAGAAGATCTACTACCTCCGCTGCTCGCTGGAACGGGGAGAGGAAGGTCTGCTTCGACTCCGCACGTGTGACCGTCTGCGGAAGCGCTACCGAATCGTGGCGCCGGAAGGACCGTCTACTTGACCAAGGGCGGAAGCGCTGCTGGAACGCGACGCCGGAAGGATCGTCCACACGATCTTGAGATCGGCAAGTGATCGACTACATCAACCACGAGATCTAATCTCGTTAACGCTTTCGGATCTACGAGGGTTAGTTCCCATCTATCTCGTTGCTCATGTCTAATAGATTAGATCTTGGCTTTTATCTGGATTAGATCTAGGTTTTGTTCGTTCTTGCGGTAGAATTTTTTTGTTTTCCATGCTACGAACCCATTAGTGGTATCAGAGCCGTATCTATGCGTAGATCTGTTGCACGAGTAGAACACAATGTTTTTGTGGGCGTTGATGCTTTTGTTGTCGGTGTCTTAGCGTGTACTTTGCATCTTGCGGCATGGTGGGATGAAGCGGCTCGGGCTAACATTACATGTCATCGTACATGAGACTTGCTCCACGCTTGACGTGCAACTTGCTTTGCACAAGTGGCTTTGCGGGTGTCTGTCTCTCCCACCATAGTTAAGATTCAATTTACAATGAGCATCTTGACAACACTTGTATCAACGTTGTGGTCCTTGTTCGTAGGTAAGATCGGTCTTATGCGAAAGCCCCAAACCACGTAAAACATGCAAAGAAAATTAGAGGCGTCTAACTTGTTTTTGCAGGGGTTTTGTGATGTGATATGGCCAACATGTGATTGTGATTGTATTTGATGTATGCAATGATCCTTGTTGTAATATGGCAACCGGCAGGAGCCTAATGGTTGTCTTTAATTCTGTTAAGACCTGCGTGTCTATTCATCTTGTAATAGATTTATTCCAAGTAGTTGTAATAGTTGCTGGTGATGATGGACAACCATGAAGCGGCGCCACGGACCTTGACGCCACGCTGGTGATGATGGAGATCATGTTCGTGCTTTGGAGATGGAGATCAAAGGCGCAAGAAGAAAGGGCCATATCATATCACACATATTATGAATTGCCTGTGATGTTAATCCTTTATGCATCTTGTATTGCTTAGATCGCGACGGTAGCATTATAAGATGATCCCTCTCACTAAATATTAAGTAATAAAGTGTTCGTCCTTAGTTGGCACCGTTGCTAAGATTCGTCGTTTCGAAGCATCTCGTGATGATCGGGTGTGATAGACTCTACGTGTGCATACAATGGGTGCAAGCCAGATTTGCACATGCGGAAACTAAGGTTAACCTTGACGAGCCTAGCATGTACAGACATGGTCTCAGAACACAGAATACCGAAAGGTAAAGCATGAGTCATATGGATGATACGATGAACATGTTGATTGTTCGCCTTTAAAGCTACATCATCTCACGTGATGATCGGACTTGGTGTAGTGGATTTGGTTCATGTAATCACTAAAACAACTTGAGGGATGTTGTTTTGAGTGGGAGTTCATTTGTAATTTGGATTAGTCGAACTCAATTTATCATAAACACAATCAAAGTGAATTTGCATAGTTTGTTGTAGTCATTGGCATCCGTTCACCACCTTACGCTTAGTTATAGTTGAGATAGTAGAACTATAGAAATTCTGGATATTTGCTTTACGAACTGGTATCGTATTGTTTTGAGTGTCAATTAAAATTTATAAGTCCTATTGCAAACTTTCAGCAAACTCAATTTACTCCATGAAGTTTAATAAATAGTATTAAATCAAGAGTAACAATTCCAGTGTTAGTATCTAATGTATCATGTTAGCCTCCATGATTCTTGATACTCAAAAGATTGTTTTTAATATCAAGTTTATCTAAGAGCTGAAAGCAATGTTTCAGAAACCATCATATGTGAAAGGTATTGCGATATCTAAAACAATGTGTTGGTTACAACATGATAGAGTATACGTCCTCATATTTGATGACAATTTGTGAAGGTTGGAGACGCTAGTCGTCCTAATCCTCCAAAAGGTTTTGAAAAAGAAACATTATACTCACAATTCACCTTTATAAGCTGTAGCAGCTTGATCATGAAAGTTGTCATGATAAGGATGAATAGAAGATGTAAGTAAAATGTTTACTACGCTAAAAGATTACTAAAGAATGGACTTTTGAAAGAACACCAAACATTTGATGATGGTGATCCACCTCAAAGTGCAAGTCCAAAGGTATTAGTAGTTGACTGTATACGCTTTGTACCATGTGTCATGTTAATGACACCGCTATTGATGTTAATAGATTCTTTAAAAAAAAAAGAAATTGCTGAAAGAGAATCTATAAAATATTTGGCAGAAAAGAAAAGATTGGAGATGTCCAACTTAGGCACATAGAAGATATACATGTTATGGTTGTATTCCTTGCTTGTTAAACAATGTGGCTCTCCGGTATTGGATACCGAATTGGTTGGTATGCTATGTCATACAGGACAACGTAATTCATGAACTACAATGGCCTAAGTAACTAGCAAGAGAATAAGTGATGATGTTCATCGAAAACAAACAAAGGGTTGTTGTGTTGCTCGTTAACATCAAAGCTTGCCTTCAAGATTTGTTTCAATAATTGTTATTTTGTTCCGGTATTACGAAAACAATGGTTGTTCAAATAATTACCGTATTCCATAAAGGATGGATGAACTTTTACAAGTCTTGTGGGAGAAATCACATCCATAAACACTATTGCTAAAATGTCGCAAGAAAAAAAAGATTGAAAGATCACTTGCGAAGTGACATCGCCGTTTAAATTATATTGGAAAGAAGACATGAAGAAACTCCATGTTGATGGAATTTTGGAGTCTTTTGATTTTGATCAAATGACGCTTGTGAAACTTTCTACAGATAATTAAAACTTCGTTCATAGGCCAAAAGGAACGAATGAATGGCTTATTGGAACTTGTACATATAGATGTATGAAGCCCATTATGTAGTCAAGAGCGATGGATTTCAACTTCATATGCTTTCTCCGAGAATTTGAGTGAATATATGTATATTTACTTAATAAGGAGGAAGTATGAAACATTTGAAAATTGATCAAAGACTTTCAAGATGAAGTTGAAAATCATTGTAACAAGAAAATAAAGAGTTTATGATTCGATCATAAAGGAAGATATTTGAGTTACATGTTTAGCAAAAACACCTAAGACTTGAGGAATTGTTCTATGATTTGTGTTTCCCGATAAACCATAGGATTATGGCATATTCGAGAGATAAAATCAAACCATGTTTGAGATGGTAAGATCAAGGGTGTCATTTATAAAACTGCCATTATGTTTTTAAAGATTAAAGCTTTAGTGACTACCGCTTTTACACTGAAAAGAGCTCCATCGTGATCCGTTGAAATGACACCATATAAGTCATGGTTTGGGATAAAACCCAAATTGTCTTTTCTTAAAATTTTGGTATGTTATGCATAAGTAAAATGTTTACAACCAAAGTCGGATAAGCACGTCTTTGTAGGTTATCCCAAAGAATTTGTTGGGAATTCTTCCATAACACTGAGGACAAAAGAGTTTGTTACTTGGAACATCAAGTTTCTTGAGAAGGAATTTTTCGTGAAAAGTTAAGTGGGAGGACAATAGAACTTTGATAATGTTGTGGAACCTTAGCTATATGTGCTAAGTAGCGCAGCGCCGGAAAGTGTCCCGGTGACGGCCACAATGCTCATGGCTCTCGTGATTACAAAAGGTGTGATCTCGGAGATTAGAGTTCCTATAGAACCATGTGGGTCAGTAAGAATCAAATAGTAAGATTTGATAAGCGAGTCGTTATTGTTTTGACAATGATGAACCGACTACATGCAAAGAAGCGATGATGGGCCCTGACTCCATAAAATGACTAGAAGTCATGGAATCCGTGATAGCATCCATACATAAGAAATCAAGTTTCTGAACTTTGAAGACCCTCCGGAAAGGCGTGAAGCCTGTCGGTCGTGTTTGGATCTATAAAGAAATAGACATGGATGTTTCAAATCTATGAAATAGTCGACATGTCGGAAAGAGTTTACGACAATGTTCAAGGAATTGACTATGATAAGATTTGATCTTTCATAGCGATATTTAGTCTGGACGGATTAATGTAGCAACCACTACATATATTTTGGTATATGGTAGTTGAACAAACAAAACAAGTTCTTCTAATAGAATAGTTACCTAGGACGTGTACATGACACGATCCAAAGGGTTTTGTTAATTCAAAGGATGCTAAAAGAGTATGCAAAACTTCAATGGTTGAAGTAAGCATAGCGGAGTTGGAATCTTCACCATGATGAAACTATTAAAAGAGTTTAAATTCATCGGAGATGATGAAGATGCTTGCATTTGCAAGAAATTATGTGGGAGCGCTGAGACATATTTCTAATACATTATGTAGAGGACATATTGTTGATTGGAAATGATGTATCTTGTATTGACACAGGTTAAGAATTTCATTTTGATGAAAGACTTAGGCATAACCCAAGAATTAGGCATCAATGTCTATATGGATAGATTGAGGCGCTAATGTGGTTTTGCCAAATGTACATAGATAAGATGTTGAATGAGTTAAATATGGAAACAACAAGAAAGGTTCTTGATGCACGGAAAGGACTGAATCAAGATTCGAGTGTGTTGACACGAGATTCAAGTGTTTTGACACTTGGTGAAATTACAAGAATGTTTTGATCAATCATTCTTTGAGATGTACACATCCAGATATGTCCTATGCTCTAAATGTTATGAGCATATACCAGAATGATTCATAAGATGATCATTGGACAATAGTAAAGATATTCTTATGAGCTTTGGAAGAACTAAGAATATATCATGTATAAGTGACAAATAGTTAAAGGTAGTTCATTGTAAAGTGTTACATTGATACTAGTTTTGTCACAGGATACAAATTAAGTTTATCTCAATTTAAACTATGGGTGGCACAATGTAATGAAAGGAAGTTCCATAACGGATTTGGTTGAGTACCAAAGTTAAAACATTGTGACAAATACTACAACAAAAGGCTAAGTATATAAACTGCTATAGTAGCAGCAAAGGAGGGCATTTGTGTTAAGTAGTTTGTTATCAAACTAGGTGTGGTTCATAGCGGGATAATACTATGAAGATACATTGTATGACAATAGTATCAACATGATTTAATCCCGAGGAACTAAAGGTCTCACCAAAGGACCAAATTTATACAATGCCATCTCATTGGAGAATGAGTAATGCGTAGAGACGCAGGGACATGCAAATACACACGGACCTGGAAGTGTCAGATCCGAAGATTATGTTTACCACTAGCAATGGTGTCTATACAACACCAGAAAGCCATAGGTGTTGAATGCACAAGTTTTTAACTAGATTATTGACTCTAGTGCAAGTGGGAGACTGTTGGAGATATGCCCAAGAGGCAATAATAAAGTGGTTATTATTATATCTTTATGTTTATGATAAATGTTTACATCCCATGCTATAATTGTATTATTAGGAAACACTAATACATGTGTGTTTTGTAAACATAAAAGAGTCCCTAGTAAGCCTCTTGTTAAACTAGCTTGTTGATTAATGGATGATCATGGTTTCCTGATCATGGATATTGGATGTCGTTAATAACAAGGTTATATCATTAGGAGAATGATGTGATGGACACACACCCATAGTAAGCGTAGCATAAGATCAAGTCATTAAGTTCGTATTGCTATAAGCTTTTAAATACATAGTAACCTAATCCTTCGACCATGAGGTTATGTTAATCACCATCACCGGATGGGTACTTTGATGACATCAAACACCGCTTCGTAACTGGGTGGTCATAAAGGTGTCATTGGGCATTCTGAAAGTATGTGTTGAAGCGCATGGACCAAGATTGGGATTTGTCCATCCATATGACGGATAGATATGCTCTGGGCCCTCTCGGTGGAATGTCATCTAATTAGCTTGCAAGCATGTGACTGGGTCACAAGGGATGACATATCACGGAACGAGTAAAGAGTACTTATCAGTAACGAGGTAGAACTAGGTATGGAGATACTAACGATCGAACCTCGGATAAGTATAGTATCGCGAGACAAAGGGAATTGGTTTCATATGTAAGTGGTTCGATCGATCGCGAAGTCATCGTTGAGTATGTGGGAGCCATTATGGATCTCCAGGTCCCGCTGATGGTTATTGATAGGAGATGTGTCTCTATCATGACTACATATTCACGAACCGTTGGGTGACACACTTAAGGTTCGAAGTTGTTTTAAGTAGATATGGAATATGCGTTGGAGACCGAATGTTGATCGGAGTCTCGGAATGGATCCGGGACATCACGAGGAGATCCGGAATGGTCCGGAGAATAAGATTCATATATTGGGGATCATTTTCTAAGTTAGGAAATGTTCCGGAGTGTTTGTATGGAGATTCTAGAAGGTTTCGGAATGTTCCGGAAGGTTCTCGAAGATATCTTGGAGTTTGCTTGAAAATCAAGATAGGGATCAAGGAGTCCTGGTGGGTCAAGACACGGATTCGTGGGGGAGGAGGACTCCTCCCCCCTCCCCAAATTCGTTGGCCCTAGAGGAGGGGAGTCCTACAAGGACTCCCCCTCCCCAGGCGCGCCTCCTCCCCTTAAATAGAAGGGCAGGGGCGCCCCCTCCACCCTTGCTCTCATAACACCCAATCTCTGCCGCCTCTCTCCTCCACCATCTTCTGCATAGGCATAGGCGAAGCCCTACAGAATTCTCTACTCCACCACCACCACCACGCCGTCGTGCTGCTGGGATTCCGTGGAGAAGATCTACTACCTCCGCTGCTCGCTGGAACGGGGAGAGGAAGGTCTGCTTCGACTCCGCACGTGTGACCGTCTGCGGAAGCGCTGCCGAATCGTGGCGCCGGAAGGATCGTCTACTTGACCAAGGGCGGAAGCGCTGCTGCAACGCGACGCCGGAAGGATCGTCCACACGATCTTGAGATCGGCAAGTGATCGACTACATCAACCACGAGATCTAATCTCGTTAACGCTTTCGGATCTACGAGGGTTAGTTCCCATCTATCTCGTTGCTCATGTCTAATAGATTAGATCTTGGCTTTTATCTGGATTAGATCTAGGTTTTGTTCGTTCTCGCGGTAGAAATTTTTTGTTTTCCATGCTACGAACCCATCAGCCGCATCGTTAGTGAGAGGCGGGGGGAGCGGGCTGGCGGCTGGCGCGGCTTTGGGCCGGCCTGCGTGGCTGCTGCTGCTACGCGTTCCTGGCGTGCGGTAGATAGGAGCGAGCCAGCTCGGGTGGCCCAGTTAGGCTAGGTTTCCTCTTTTCTTTAGTCTTTTAATTTCTGTTTTTCCTATTTGTCTTATAACTTTTGCAAACGGACTCCGAATTACATGAGTCCGGGCTCTAAAATTTTGTAAAAAGAAGAGGATTATACTAGGACTATAAATAACACTCTTGCAAAGGTTTATTAGGTTAGATTTTGTTTTACCCTTTTAGTCTTTATATGACTATGGGATTTAGGAAAATATCTGATGCAGTTTTTATTATGTGATGCCATGATGCAAGGATATGATGCATGCTTCTAGTAACATCTGCAATTGTAAAATTTGGGATGTTACAGACCTACCCCCCTTAAGAAGAATCTCGTCCCCGAGATTCAGGTTGGTTAGCAAATAGGTGTGGGTGTTCTTTCTTCAGGTCTTCTTCACGTTCCCACGTGGCCTCTTCCTCGGAATGGTGATTCCATTGAACTTTGCAAAACCTGATAGTCTTGGTGCGAGTAATTCTCTCAGATGTTTCTAGAATCCGGGTGGGTTTTTCCTCATAGGTAACACCGTCTTCTAGTTGAACCTCGTCCAAAGGAACCGCATCCTTTAGTGGTGTTTCAGCCATTTCTGGGTGACACTTCTTTAGTTGTGACACATGGAAAACATCAAGAACGGTCAACACTTCTGGAAATTCCAACTGATAGGCAACCTCCCCTCTACGGGCCAAAATCCTATAGGGTCCTATGAATCGAGGTGCTAACTTGCCCTTGATTCCAAATCTCTTAACTCCTCGTAGTGGTGAAACTCGGAGATATGAACGGTCTCCCACTTTGTAAGTTACATCCCTACGCTTGGAATCAGCATAAATCTTTTGCCTAGATTGGGCTACTTTTAACTTGTCTTGAACATGGCTTACTTTTTCTTCAGCATCCTTGATTAGTTCAGGTCCAAACAAACTCCGTTCTCCAACTCCACTCCATAGCAGCGGAGTTCTACACTTTCTACCATATACAACTTCAAATGGAGCCATCTTGATACTAGTTTGGTAACTGTTATTGTATGAGAATTCCGCATATGGCAAATTATCATCCCAACTAGACCCATAGTCTAGCGCACAGGCTCTTAACATGTCCTCCAAGATTTGATTGACTCTTTCCGTCTATCCATCTGTTTGTGGGTGGAAGGCAGTACTAAACTCCAGTCGTGTCCCTAGAGACTCGTGTAGCTGTCGCCAAAACTTCGAGGTGAATTGGGCACCTCTATCAGAGACAATCCCCTTGGGTACACCATGAAGACTTACGATCCTTGACATATAAATCTTGGCAAGCTTAGCACTGGTATAGGTGGTCTTTACGGGAATAAAGTGGGCCACCTTTGTGAAGTGGTCGACCACTACCCAGGTGGAGTCATACCCAGAACAAGTCCGTGGTAGTCCTGTGATAAAATCCATGCCTACCTTGTCCCACTTCCAATCAGGCACAGGTAATGGCTGCAGCAGCCCTACTGGTTTTTGATGTTCGGCCTTGACTCTGTTGCACACGTCACACAAGGAGATGTATTCAGCAATTTCTCTTTTCAAGTTATTCCACCTGAATCTATCTTTCACATCCATGTACATCTTTGTATTACCAGGATGAATTGAGTAGGGAGAATCGTGAGCTTCCTGAAGAATTATCTTCCTGATATCGGGATCATCGGGAACGCACAAACGCTTCTCATAACAAAGTGTTCCTTGTTCATCCGTATGAAACCCTTTTGCTTTACCCTTGCTTATATTAGCTCTTATCTCCTCCAACTCTTTGTCCCCCTTCTGTGCCTCTTTGATTTGGTCCAGAAGCATTGGCACTATCTCCATAGTCGCTAAGTACCCCTTAGGAACTATCTCCAACCCGAGGTCCTTGAACTGTTCACACAAATCCTTTGGAAGTTCTCCCACGGTAAGTCCATTTAGAAAGACATTCCGGCTTAAGGCGTCAGCCACAACATTGGCCTTTCCAGGATGGTACTGCAGGTCCAAGTCATAGTCCTTGATGAGCTCAAGTCATCTCCTTTGCCTCATATTTAATTCCTTTTGAGTGAAGATGTATTTAAAGCTTTTGTGATCCGTGAACACATCACCATGATTGCCCATGAGGTAATGTCTCCATACCTTGAGCGCATGCACAACTGACTTTAGTTCCAAATCATGCGTGGGGTAGTTATTCTCATGGTTCTTAAGTTGCCGAGAGGCGTAAGACACTACTTTTCCATCTTGCATCAGTACACTACCAAGTCCTTGTCGAGAAGCGTCGCAATAGACTTGGAAATCCTTTTGGATGTCAAGGAGACACAAAACTGGTGTTGTTACTAGGCGCTTCTTTAATTCTTGAAAACTTGCTTCACAAGCCTCGGTCCATTGGAACTTCTTCTCTTTCTTCAACAATTCTGTCATAGACTTTGATATCTTGGAAAAGTTTTCAATGAACCTCCGGTAATATCCCGCAAGGCCCAGGAAACTCCTGATATCACCCACATTCTTAGGGGACTCCCATTCTGTCACGGAAACTACCTTACTTGGGTCCACGACAACTCCTTTAGCTGACACAGTATGACCGAGGAATCCCACTTCTTTCAACCAGAACTCACATTTGCTAAACTTGGCATACAACTTGTGTTCCCTTAACTTTTCCATAATTAGGCGCAGATGCCTCTCATGTTCCTTCTCGTCCTTGGAGTATATGAGTATGTCATCAATGAATACCACAATAAACTTATCCAAGTACTCCATGAATACCTTGTTCATCATAGTCATGAAGTATGCTGGGGCATTGGTTAAGCCAAAAGACATCACGGTATACTTATACAATCCGTATCTTGTGGTGAAAAGCTGTCTTGGGTACATCCTGTTCCCGGATCTTTAGCTGGAAATAACCTGATCGGAGATCAATCTTAGAGAACACACTAGCTCCCTTTAATTGATCGAACATGTCGTTGATATTGGGTAGAGGGTACTTGTTCTTGATTGTCACCTCATTCAACGACCGGTAGTCCACGACTAGTCTCTTGGTTTTATCCTTCTTCTCCACGAATAAGACAGGCGCTCCCCAAGATGACGCACTTGGTTCAATGAAGCCTTTGTCCAATTGCTCTCTAAGCTGTTTCTTAAGTTCCTTCAACTCATCCACATCCATCTTGTACGGTCTCTTTGCTATCGGTCCAGTACCAGGCATCAGGTCAATGAGAAACTCGATGTCTCGGTCAGGAGGCATCCCTGGCAATTCTTCTGGAAACACATCTGGATACTCCTTTACATTTGGCACATCCTCCAAGATAATCCCCTTGAGAGAGTTCACCATACTTCCTTTGAGTGCGAAAGCTGACTTAAAGCGGATCCTTTTCTTATCCGGAGTCGTGAGTGCGATAGTCCTTTTGGCACAATCTATGACTCCCTCATATTCGGTCATCCAATCATGCCCAAAATTATGTCTATGCCTTGTGACTCCAGAACGACTAGGCTGGTGGGAAAGATGTGTGCCCCAATCCTTAGTTCTAACCCACGGCATCCAGAGTTTGCCACTATTTCTCCTCCAGGAGAACTTACCCTTAGGGGAGTACTAATAGTCTCCGTAGGTATCTTGCCTCTATCCACCAATACCCTTGATATGGATGAATGTGATGCACCAGTATCAAAAAGAACAACTGTGGGGGTGGAGTTAAGCTTGAACTTACCAATCACGGAGTCAGGTGCCCCACGAGCATCCTCCACGGAGACATGATTCACCGTGGCTTTGACGAATGGATTCGGCTTCTTCCCATTTCCATTACCATTGCCATGGTTGTGCCTGTTGCCGTTCCCATCACCATTCCCATTCTTCATCTTTTTGGAAAAAGTAGTTGCATAATGCCCTGTCTTGTTACACTTGAAGCATGTCACTTCACTCAGATCCTTCCCATTGCCATTTCCATTGCGGTGTTTATGGCCATTGTGGTTATGTCCTCCATGACGATGACCATTGTGGTTGTGGCCATTGTGGTTGTGGGGTGGTGGTGACGAAGTGCGTTGCTTCTGATATGGGGCCGAGTTGTGCTTGTGTGAGGTGGACTTTATCTTTCGGTTCTCTATACTCCTTTGCTTTGCTTCAACCACAACTGCCCTGTCCAGAAGTTCCTGATAGTTTATCAAACTTCAGAGCCACAAGCTGAATGGATATTTCATCATTAAGTCCCCTTAAGAACTCCTCCTTTCTCTTGGCATCAGTGGATACATCATGAGGTGCATAACGTGCCAGCTTGTTGAAAAGGTCCCCATACTCGGAGACAGAGCGGTGTAGTTGTTTCAAGTTGCGGAACTCACGTCTCTTTAGTGACATGACTCCCGCGGCTACGTGATGAGTACGAAAGGCCGCCTCGAACTGGTTCTAGGTGATAGCCTCAATATCGGGGTGGGTGACCTGGTAATTATCCCACCATTCAGAAGCTGGTCCCTCAAGTTGGTGCGTGGCAAAGCGCACCCTGTCAGCTCCAACAACTTGGACGGTGTCTAACTTCTTGTTTAAAAGGTGGTGCGGACCAGTCATCTGCCACAATTGGCTCAGAACTACTTGAGAAAATTGGAGGTTTCAACCTCAAGAACCGAGTCAGGCGATCCTGTTGGGGCGGTGGAGGTGGTGGAGGCGGCGGGTTGTTGTTGTTGTTTTGCATGTTTTGAGTGAGGAGTTGGATCAGCTGATTCTGGGAGTTCAGAAGTTGTGCTATCTCTGGGGGGATGTTGTTGTTGTTGTTTCCATGTCTTGCCATCTGTGGGGTTTGGGAAACAAGTTAACAAATGGATAGAAAGCCTAAGGAATAAACTCCTACCCTTATGTAAATAAGAGAAAAACGCATGAGAAAAGCAAGGCACACAAAGCACATAGTTTAACACACTCAACCAAGTTTAACTAAACCAAAATAATTTTGGTACTCATTACAATCACGAACAACGTTTGACTATAGAACTAAAGGTGGTCCAACTACTCTACTCATCATCCACTTCCTCATCCTCAATAATGAAGCCTTCCTTCTCCAGCAATGACTTGTACAACTCCATGTCCTTCGGCGTGGCTTCAAGCTTCTCCTGAAGTTCCTTCACCTCCTGCGGCTCTGATGTAGTAGCTTCGAGCCTCTCTTGAAGTTCCTTTACCTCTTGCAGCTCCTGTAATGGGTCCAATCAGCTTTGCACGAGCTCTTGTAATGGGTCCAATCCTGATTTCATTAGACTTGTTCTTTGCAGCAACATCTTCATTGTGAATAGGAGTAGGAGATAGTGGAATAGTATGGATGTCCTCATCATCTCCCCCCCCTTCAAAAGGCGTCGACCTCGACGCTCCAAGGTCTTCTCCAGCATATGGTGATAAATCAGCAACGTTGAAGCTGTTGCTAGCACCACCAAACTCCTCAATAGGTATATCAACTGAATAGGCATTATCATTAATTTTGGCTACCACTTTGTAAGGACCAGCACCACGTGGCTTCAACTTGGACTTGCGAAGTAGTGGAAATCTGTCCTTGCGTAGATGCACCCAAACCATATCTCCAGGCTGGAACAACACTTCTTTTCTTGCTTGATTCCTTGCAGCAGCAATGTTCTTGCCTTTCTTCTCAATAGCCTCTCGAGTCTTCTCATGTATTTTCTTCACATAATCAGCACGTTTTGATGCCTCCATATCAACTCTCTCATGTAATGGCAGAGGCAACATATCGAGTGGCGTTAATGGCTTGAAGCCATACACCACCTCAAAAGGACAAAGCTGAGTAGTTGAATGCACAGCCCTGTTGTAAGCGAACTCAACATGTGGCAAGCACTCTTCCCACTCCCGCAGATTCTTTTTAATCATGGTCCTTAGTAGTTGTGACAATGTTCTATTCACCACCTCCGTTTGACCATCTGTTTGGGGGTGACATGTAGTACTGAACAGCAACTTCGTTCCTAGCTTCCCCCATAAGGTCTTCCAAAAGTAGCTCATGAACTTCACATCACGGTCAGAAACAATCGTCTTTGGTACTCCATGTAATCTCACGATGTCCCTGAAAAACAGGTTAGCAACATGCGACGCATCGTCGCTTTTGTGGCAGGCAATAAAATGAGCCATCTTAGAGAACCTATCCACTACCACAAATATAGAATCATGACCTCTCTGAGTTTTAGGTAGACCTAGCACAAAATCCATACTAATGTCTTCCCATGGAGTAGTAGGTGCAGAGAGAGGTGTATACAAACCGTGAGGCTTCAGCTTCGATTTCGACTTGTGGCAAGTAATGCATCTGCTCACAAATCTGTACACATCACGCCTCATCTTGGGCCAATAAAAAAGATCAGCAAGCATGAGCAACGTCTTCTCACGCCCAAAGTGACCCATCAAACCACCAGCATGTGATTCCTGCACTAAGAACAAACGCAACGACGATTCTGGAATACATAGTTTGTTAGCTCGAAACAAATATCCATCATGTATATGATACTTATCCCATGCGTTTCTAAGAGCACATAAACGATATGGTTCAGCAAAATCATGGTCAGTTGCATAAAGTGCACAAATAGCTTCTAATCTAGGAATTTTAACATCAAGATTGGTTAATAGCATGTTCTTCCTAGATAGAGCATCAGCAACAACATTCTCTTTTCCCTTCTTATAATTAATGATGTAAGGAAAAGACTCAATGAACTCAACCCATTTAGCTAATCTTCGATGCAAGTTTGATTGAGCTTTCAAGTATTTCAATGCTTCATGATCAGAATGTATGATGAATTCCTTTGGCCACAAATAATGGTGCCAAACTTCAAGTACTCTCACAAGTGCATACAATTCTTTATCATAGATGGAATAATTCAAACGAGCACCAGTCAATTTCTCAGAAAAATAAGCGATAGGCCGACCCTCTTGCATCAAAACGCCACCTATGCCTATACCACTAGCATCACATTCAACTTCAAATTGCTTCGAAAAATCAGGTAATGCAAGCAATGGTGCAAAAGTAAGCAAACGTTTCAATGTATCAAATGCAATGTCTTGGGTCGCGCCCCATACAAAAGGAACACCTTTCTTTGTCAAATCATTTAATGGTGCAGCAATGGTGCTAAAATCTTTCACAAAGCGCCTATAGAAACCAGCGAGACCATGGAAACTACGCACTTGACTTACATTCATTGGAGTAGGCCAATTCTGAATTGATTCAATTTTAGATTGATCTACCTCTACTCCATGTTTAGAAACAACAAATCCTAGGAATATGACCTTATCTTTTGCAAATGTACACTTCTCAAGATTAGCATACAGTTTATTATGACGTAACACTTGCAAAACTTGTCTAATATGAGTGCAATGTTCAGAATCGGTGTGGCTGTATATGAGTATATCATCAAAGTAAACAACCACAAAACGACCAATAAACTCTCTCAAAACATGATTCATCAAACGCATGAAAGTACTAGGTGCATTAGTAAGACCAAACGGCATGACTAACCACTCATACAAACCAAATTTAGTTTTGAAAGAAGTTTTCCATTCATCCCCTTCTTTCATCCTAATTTGATGATAACCACTACGCAAGTCAATTTTAGAGAAAACAGCAGCACCACTCAATTCATCTAGCATATCCTCCAAACGTGGAATAGGATGACGATATCGAATAGTGATGTTATTAATCGCTCTACAATCAACACACATGCGCCAAGTACCATCTTTCTTAGGAACTAAAATAACAGGAACAACACAAGGGCTAAGAGAGACACGGATGTACCCTTTATCCAGCAACGCTTGTACTTGCTTCTGAATTTCCTTAGTTTCTTCGGGATTAGTCCTGTAAGGTGCACGGTTGGGAAGTGTGGCGCCGGGAATCAGGTCCACTTGATGTTCTATACCACGCAATGGAGGCAAACCTGCGGGTACGTCTTCTGGAAACACATCCCCAAAGTCCTGCAAAACAGAAGAGACACCAAGAGAAATAGGGGTCATGTCGTTAGAAACCAATACCTCGCCCTTATACATGAGCACAAGTGGCATGGCTGTAGGATCCTCACGAAACTCTCTCATATCCTCCTTGGTGGCTAATATCAATAACCTAGGCACTCTCTCACTTTTCGTTATATCACTCAATTTAGGCTCAATTACATCAGGAACAGCTGTGACATAGTCTCGCCGAGTGGTAGTATCTTCCTTCAAGTTCACCTCTATCTTCTGGCGAGAATCATTCACAATTTCTTGTGGTGTCATTGGCTGCATAGTAATCTTCTTTCCTTTGAATTCCAAGTGATATGTATTAGCTCGGCCATTGTGTTGCACATGGCGATCATAGAGCCAAGGCCGACCCAATAGTAGGTGACAAACAGTCATAGGAACCACATCAAAATCAATAGAATCTTTGTATGGCCCTATTTGAAAGTTCACTCGTACCATATGTTTTACCTTCATCTCACCATTGTTGCTCAACCATTGTATGTAGTATGGCTTGGGATGAGGTAAGTATGTCAAATTCAGTTTGGCACATAGTTCCTTACTTGCAAGATTTCTGCAGCTACCTCCATCAATAATGACCTTGCAAGCTTTGTTTGGTCCAACTAGAGCTTTTGTTTGGAACAGGTTGCAACGCTGGGATTCCTCAACCGGTTGCACACTAAGTACACGTGAAGACACGACGATAGTTGGTGCACGCTCAGCATATGCATCAGCACCACCCTCGCCGTCATCAATATCATCATCAGAAACTTCATCTCCACTTTCTACTTCACCTTGTTCATTAACAAACATAACCTTGCTGTTTGGACAATCCTTCTTGTAGTGACCTCTGCCTCCACAAGTATGGCACACCACATCATGAGTACGTGTAGTAGACATGTTGGAACCCGAGCTAGCAGCAGGAGCAGCGGGTTTCCGAGTATTAGAACCAAACGAAGGTGTACTTGCTGGTTTGGCCGATGGTGTAAACGGAACAGCAGCTGGTGGCATGACAGTGGGAGGTGTAGATCTGGCCGAAAATCTGCTAGAAGATGGAAATCGAGCACGTGACTTTGCCTCTTCAGCCAGCTGGGACTCGGCCTCTCTAGCATGGTGCAATAGCTCGTTCATTGTCTCATACTTGTGATAACGCACAATACTCTTGATTTGAAGCTTCAAATTGTTGAGGAAACGTTGCATCGTCATCTCGCGTGATTCACGAACATTAGCACGCTGCATAAGCATCTCCATGTCCATGTAGTACTCATCAACTGTCATTGTGCCTTGCCTCAACTGTGTGAGCTTGTCAAACACAGAACGCAAATAATTGGAGGGAACAAAACGAGCCGCCATGATGGCCTTCATCTCACGCCAATCCCTCACAGGAAGTTCATTGTCGTTTCGTCTATTCTGCACAATAGCTTCCCACCAACGCAAAGCGTAACCATCAAATTCTGACGCAGCAAGTTTTACCTTCTTGTTTTCTGGGTAATCAAATAAACGCCAGAGCTTTTCAATCTTCAACTCCCAAGTAATATAATCCTCAGGATCAAGCGAGCCATTGAACAAAGGAATTGAGAACTTGGGCTTGCCCAAACTTTCATCAGCTGGATTGTAAGCACGCTGGGCATGTCCAAGAGGAGCATACCCACGGCCATACAGAGGAGCAGCCGCAGGTGCATGGGGATTTGCACGTCCCCTGCCACGATGTGGAGCCGTATCAGCCGCACTCCCCTCATCAAAGTCCTCAAACCCATCATCATGTTATGCCAGTCCGGGCTGGAGTGTTGCCTGAATTGCCTCAATGGAACGCTGCAAAGTGGCAAAGTTGACATTCATAGCAGTCAGCTGCGTCTGAATATTATTGATGGCTCCAGTATTATTCTCCACAGCATCTTGTATGTCGGTGATATTTCTATCAACAGACTCTCTCCAAGTAACAAGCTCCTCCACCTGCTTTTTCTGTGACACAATTTCATCATCACTCAAAGACATGATTAGTAAGTTAGTGCAAAAATAAAAATCAGTATGGTGGAAACTCTCACAACTCACTCACAACTAATAAGAAAGAAGATCTTACCGTTCCAAAGTGAATAGAGATGCTCTACCAAACGTAATCAAGGACTGATGCACTGAAGTGATGAAGTGAATATCAAAGGTATAGAGAACGATCACAGGGCACACATGTTATTTATGGTGGAGCTATAGGTATGGTATCCTAACTACACCGCAAACAAGTCCTAGTGCTGATCGTATGACAAAGACCCACGGAAACACACACGGTGGAGATAAATGGGGCAATTGCAACTATGAAAATGAGCTCAAAAAGTAAGGTATGTCGGAGGAATGCTCGTGTTGCAATGCACAAGGAGAGACGCTAGCAATGTCTCAACGAAACGGGCACAAGATTGCTAACTGAGCAGCCCGTAGAGCACTAAGCATGCTAGTCTCGTAGGATAGTTATAGACACAAAGAAAGGCTTACTAAGGCTCACAAGGATAGGTATGGTATGTGGACCCAGTAAAAAAATAAACAAAAAAAGAAAAAAATTTGACCAGAGAATTGGTCTCTGCCACGGCCTAAAATCCTGCCGCGGCAGGATGCCGGCATATTTTTTTTCCTCTCGTACTAGCACAGACTGGTCTGTGGTAAGGCGACGGTTCGATTTTTTTTTCGGAATTTCTTTTTGGGTCACGCTAGAGCACAGGCTTGTCTGTGGTCAGGCGTGAGGCAGCGAGCCGATTTTTTTTTTGCTCGCCAAGTAGTACACAACTAGGACTCTTTACTTGGATCGGATGGTAGCGGAAAAAGATGGTGGAAAACAACTAGAACACTAGAAAACAAATCTACGAAGAACAGATCTCGATCTAATCTAATAGAGGAACGCGATCAGCAACTATTACTCGAATACGATGTAATCTAGGCTATGGCAACTCTTTTTGTGGGGCTTTTTCTCTACAGGATGAAAAACACTCTCTAATCTATGGATGGATTGTGGATAGCCTACCGAGGCAACGAGGAAATCTGATACCAAGATGATATGGGGTGGCCCGATCTTCTCAGCAAGCTCTTGTCGATGGTGATGGTGGATGATAGATAACTAGTGCGTAGCTATGATCTCTCCCGCTCGATCCCTGATGCCAATGCAACAGCTCTCGAACCTTGTAGGATATTCACAACACCACACCCTTGCGCACGCAGCCGTGACCACGAACGGTAGTATGCAATCTACTAATTCCCAATGGAACAACAGATCACACTCAATTATAGTTGGCAGATTCGAACACAGGGTAATTCCAGAGGTTCTATGAAAGAAACAACTCCAAGATATTTTAACGTGGTCTAAAAACTAACTTGTGATGGCTATGGAGGTTTATATGAGGGCTGGGGCGTCCTCCCCTCTAAACGGGCCTAAAAACAGCCATAACTTGGCCCAAACTGACTCGGTTCGACTCAAACTGATACATACCGACCCATATATGGGTTCGGCCTTATTGGCACGCAGTCCAAATGTCGTGGAACACCTCAAACATGTAATTCTTGGTGCGCCATCTCTCTCTCTTGCTCATACGTGATTTCCTCATTGCATCCTAGTGCGCCTGCCTCCCGCTCCTCCCTCGCACACTTGTTGATATTGGAAATCAGCGCTTGTCCTTCTTGTTGCAACTCTCCTCCTCCTCGCGCTACGCTTGTGTTATCAATAAACCTAATCATACAAAGATGCATAGACTTAGGTAGTATAAAGTTCTCATTAAATAAAACATCAGGTTCAATTAAGAGTGAATTCACCTGTTGCTCAATCAGCTTTGCACGAGCTCTTGTAATGGGTCCAATCCTGATTTTATTGGACTTGTTCTTTGCAGCAACATCTTCATTGTGAATAGGAGTAGGAGATAGTGGAATAGTATGGATGTCCTCATCAGGTTTGATCCACGTTAGCACTAGTCCAAGTGCCTTACCCGTGATTCTTGTTCCAAAGACGGATGATATGTTACGTTTATGCATGGACTGCCGTCCAATCAATGCTATCACCGTGCGTTATCGACATCCCATACCACGTCTCGATGACAAGCTTGATGAGTTGTGTGGAGCCACTATTTTTTCGAAAATTGATCTTCGTAGTGGTTACCATCAAATACGCATGGCTGAAGGTGATGAGTGGAAAACCGTCTTCAGGACCAAACTTGGTCTCTATGAATGGTTGGTTATGCCCTTTGGTTTGTCTAATGCCCCATCCACCTTCATGCGCCTTATGAATCACATCTTGCATTCTCTCATTGGAAAAAGTGTTGTTGTCTATTTCGATGATATCCTTGTTTATAGCAAATCACTTGAGGACCATATAACACATGTCAAGGAAGTTTTGCAAATCCTTCGACATGAAAAGCTTTATGCTAATCTTCCCAAGTGCACTTTTGCTAAAGACAAGTTGATTTTTCTTGGATTTGTCGTTTCTTCGAAGGGAATTGAAGTTGATGTTTCCAAGGTAAAGGACATATGAGATTGGCCCATCCCAACAAATGTGAGTGAACTCCGAAGTTTTCATGGGTTGGACGGTTTCTATCGTCGCTTTGTGAAAGACTATTCAACCATTGCTTGTCCCCTTAATGAATTAACCAAAAAGAATGTCACCTTCGTGTGGGGCAAAGCACAA
Organism: Avena eriantha; assembly: GCA_910589775.1. Classification (NCBI taxonomy): domain Eukaryota; kingdom Viridiplantae; phylum Streptophyta; class Magnoliopsida; order Poales; family Poaceae; genus Avena; species Avena eriantha. The sequence continues at coordinate 174,170,171 of OU342740.1, read as the reverse complement.
CAAAAAGCTTTTGACGAACTTAAAAAGAGGCTCACCGAAGCACCTCTTCTTGCTTTACCGGATTTCACAAAAACTTTTGAGATCGAGTGTGATGCTAGTGGTATTGGCATTGGAGGAGTCCTTATGCAAAACATACGTCCTATATCCTACCATAGCGAGAAACTTTGTTGCGACCTCGGATCGTTAAGGATCCTAAGTCCCTGTGAATAACATGCTAGTCCCTGGATCGATAGCTAGCACTTCACAATTGATCAATATCATGTAAAACACAAGTCATTATTACACGAATAATCTAGAGTATAATTATTACAACTTGCATAGCTTATAGCTAGCTCAAATAAAACAGCGGAAACTAAGTAAAACTTGAGTCCATCAACGCCTCAGGCTAGTTGTGTGAAGACCCGCAATCCCTACGCACCTTTCAGTCTTCGGATTCTGCACATAGGACGTGCAGCCAACAAGTTGGGTCCATACTTTGAATGTATTGGCAAATTACACCAAGGAAAGAGTAAGCCTATCTCTACATGCAAGGCTAAGAGTAGGCTTTGGGGTTCAACTGCATAAAGCCAATTTTCTCAATGTAAGAAGAAAAGAGGAAGAGATTTCCCTACTTTGTAAACTTTGATAAGTAGTATAGGGTCAAATGGAACACGTGGATATTACTCACCAAGTGCCCAATCAACCTAGCACTTGGATATTACGCACCAAGTTCACAAAATCCCGCCCAATGGCGATATTACTCACGCCTTGGGGTTTATAAAACGTTAAGTTTGGAAAAGAGAGACGAAGATCCTTCAGAGGCTCCATCCTTCAGAAGCTCAATGTTGTTCTGTTTCTGTGAACATGGCTGATCGATCAGATTGCAATACTCTCGAGAGGTTGTGCACTTTCCCCACAGTCCACGATCAAGTCCTTTTACAGACAAGACCATGGCGAGGCCTTCCCTTAGTAGCCCCTCTACCAGCTGGATCCAACCGTGCCAAGAACCTCCAAATGTTGGTACCCCGGTGAGGTTTCCCACTAAGTACTAAGCCCAGACAGAGCCCATATGTATTGTGGTTGCACGGGAAGCTTTTGAAGTCTGAAACATGGTAGACTTCTTTGATTCCTGGGCGGCCATCCTCCACCGAAATCCCACTCGTTGTCCCGACAACCATTCCGCCCAGAAGAAAACTTAGTTTTATTTTGAAGGGGGTTTTGGAGAAGAAAAGTTCGCTCGAGGGAGCTCTCATACTTAGAAAATTTTGAGTCTTTCGAACCCCCCAACGGTACTTAGTATATATATATAGCATAGCAAGTAATACTTAGCAAAAACAGGGAAACCTAATAGGACGGAAATTCCTAAGTATAGAACTATCATGGCATACTACAAAATCATCGCACTTGCAAAATATTTTCAAGTAGATCTACCAAAACAATCCTACACATGCATACTACTATTTTGAAGAGCAAAACATGCATAGTATTCAAAACTGGGACATAAGCATGAACACGTGGTGTAACTTGCCTTAATCCGAGCAGCACTCTACACAACAGTACTCCTCAGTGCACTCCGAGCAATCTAACGAAACAAAACATAGATCCAATCACAATTTGCACAAAACAATGTCACGAAGGCGAATATGTATGCATGCAACATGGTAATATGCAAGGATGGATTCAATTTTGACCAAGGGTTTTATTCCGGGGTGTTGTTGAGTTGGGGATGTCAGTAGAATTGATTCCCCACAGATTTTAAGTATTTTGGGTTAAACCCTAAATAATCAAGCTCAGAAATAGATCTACACCTCCAATCTATCTTGAAACAGATCTGATCACTCTAAGCAGGTTATAACAATTTCCTACAGAAGGTCTCGTAGATACAAAGCCAACGCAACAAGAATCAACTAAAACGGATCAATGGATAAATTTCTAGAATTAAAATACTCTAATCTAAACTTTAAATCCTACTACAAGATTGCTGTACTAAAACACCAATATTATTGTAGATCTCTGTTCTACTAAAATTTACGAATCCAACGGTATATTATACGCAATTTTTGGACAAAACTTCGAATTACTATGAATTTTACAAGATTAAAGTATTTTCTGCCTATTTAAAAGAAAACAGGGCGGCGGCCAGCTGTGCAGCGCCAAGTGGCGGCTTGGGACTGGTCCGGGTGAAGGGTAACGGGTAGGCTACACTAGCGTAAAATCAAAAATTTCTACCGCGTCAACCAGGAATACTATTGTCATAGATCACGGGATTACCGCTAGACGCGCAGGTGCGGAACTCGATGAAGCACGTTGCGGCAGTGTAGATGTTCTACGTCTCCTCCTCGTCCTCGTCCCACGAGCAGCTCCCCTTTGCGCGGCTCGTCCAAGTGCTACAGATGCAGCACCTCCGAGGTATCCACACGTCCGGAGTGGAAGTCGTCACACGCCAGACTGCTAGGTCTGCGCGTGCAACACAGGCGGAAGAGGAGTGGCGGCTGGGTGGAATGCTCTCTCTTTTTCAGCTCGCCTCACTCCCTCTTATATAGGCATCCCTGGTGGGCTTCTACATTAGCAGCCCATTAGCAGCCTAAGCCTGGTCTAATTCGGATCCAATCCTCATTAGGCTTCCAGCCCCTAAAGTGTGTGACCCTATAGGTTCATACACGTATAGACATGACGCGAGTACACTTACTCCGTCAATAGTTGGTAGCGGCCTCTAGCAAGACGTGCCAACTCCTAAACGCATATAAAGATCATTCGGACGAACCATCACAAGGTTGAGTACATGTCTTTCCCTTTGCCTCACGATATTTGGTCTAGCTCTAAGCTGACCTCTCTTTCTCGATACTGTGATTCAGAATCCCTTTACTAGGTTAACTCTTAACCATATGTAGCACGGCCATGCATTTCTGGATCCGATCACTCGAGGGGCCCAGAGATATCTCTCTCAAGTAGAGAGGGGCAAATCCCATCTTGATTGATCGATGCCTTGCAGCATGTATCAGGACAAACCCGAAAGCTACCTTTATAACTACCCAGTTACGAAGTAGTATTTGATAGCCCCAAAGTAGGTCGATCCACATCTCAAGTACATGCGACAATCTCAGGTCTAAGGACAAAACGTACACGATGTGTAGAGAGAGCTGCAAGTATTATTGCTAGTCTCATGTTGGGTCAGTCCAACCCCATGTTCATAACATGTGTCCACATCATTGGTTTGACATCTCCATGTCAATGACTTGCGAAACATAGTCATTAACCAATCGATGTGCTAGTCTAATATTCACGTGTGTCCTCGCATGAACTCCGACTAGGGACAATAATTAGATAACCATACAAGTAAAGAGTTTCACAAACAATTCACATAATTGTCAATCAATACAAGTTGCCTGGTATATGGATATTCAAGGAACATTATAATAACTCATGGATACACATGAAATACAATCATCTCTATGATTGCCTCTAGGGCATATTTCCTTCAGTCTCCCACTTGCACTAGAGTCAATCTAGACAGTATCTAATACCTATTGCTCTTGTGTGCGCTTCATGCGCAGGCTGCGGGAGTGGCTTAGTCAAGGGATCAGCAACATTTGAGTCCGTATGTATTTTGCATAACATGACACTACCTTCATCAATGAACTCACGAATCAGATGGTAGCGCATGCGAATATGTTTGTTCTTCTGGTGCTGTCTAGATTCTTTGGCTTGTGCAATAGCACCATTGTTGTCACAATAAACGTCCAAGGGATTGGACGAGCCCTGAACCACACCAAGAGCGATCAGGAAATTCCTAATCCAAACAGCTTCCTTTGCAGCCTCCGAGGCAGCAATATATTCAGCTTCTGTTGAAGAGGAGGCCACTGTATCTTGCTTGGAACTTTTCCAGCTCACAGCACCACCATTCATGACAAACACATAACCTGATTGCGATTTCGAGTCGTCTGAGTCATTAAGGTAACTCGCATCTGTGTAACCCTTTACACCGAGTTCAACCTCACCTCCATAAACTAGGAACATATCCTTAGTCCTTCTCAAGTACTTAAGGATATTCTTTACCGCTGTCCAGTGAATCTCACCTGGATCAGCCTGGTATCTGCTCGTAACACTTAGAGCATAGGAAACATCTGGGCGAGTACATGTCATTGCATACATGATGGATCCAATAGCCGAAGCATATGGAACCCTACTCATGCGTTCTCGCTCATCAGTGGTCAAAGGACACTGAGTCTTGCTGAGTTTAATGCCGTGAGACATGGGCAAGAACCCCTTCTTAGCCTCTTCCATGCTGAACCGTTTCAACACTTTGTCAATGTACGTACTCTGGCTTAATCCAATTAGCCTCCTTGATCTATCTCTATAGATCTTGATACCCAGAATATATGCCGCTTCTCCCAAGTCCTTCATAGAAAAACTATTTTTCAATGAGGTCTTAACAGACTCGAGCATAGGAATGTCATTTCCAATCAATAATATGTCATCCACATATAAGATTAGAAACACAAGTGATTTCCCATTTTCTTTCTTATACACACAAGGTTCTTGTTCGTTTTTGGTGAAGCCAAACTCCTTTACAACTTCATCAAATCGAATGTTCCAACTCCGAGATGCTTGCTTCAGCCCATAAATAGACTTTTGAAGTTTGCATACCTTTCCAGCATTGTTTGGATCGACAAAACCTTCGGGCTGCATCATATACACGTCCTCAGAAAGGATTCCATTTAAGAAAGCCGTCTTGACGTCCATCTGCCATATCTCATAATCGAAATGTGCAGCAATGGCTAGAATGATCCGTATAGATTTAAGCATCGCTACGGGCGAGAAAGTCTCGTCGTAGTCAACTCCTTGAACTTGTCGAAAACCTTTTGCAACAAGTCGAGCTTTATGGATGTGAACATTTCCATCCATATCAATCTTCTTCTTATAGATCCACTTGCACTCGATGGCTTTAAAACCATCAGGCAGGTCAACCAAGTTCCAAACTTGATTGTCTCCCATGGACTCTATCTCGGATCTCATGGCAATCAGCCATTTCTCAGAGTCTGGGTCCACCATCGCTTCTGCATAGGTCGCAGGCTCATCATTGTCTAACAATAATAACTCTCGCGCTTCGCGGAGCCTCGCCGACCTTCGTGGTTGTGGTGCTTCTATTGCCACGGGTTCCTCAACTTGTTCTGCTACAATAGCATCACTCGTAGAAGCATCCCCGACTGGCTCATCTTGAACTTCTTCAAGTCGCACCGACCTTCCACTCGTTCCCTTTGTGAGAAACTCTTTCTCCAGGAAAACACCGCTACGAGCGACAAACACTTTGCCCTCTTCTCGGTTGTAGAAGTAATACCCTAAGGTTTCCCTTGGGTATCCCACAAAAATGCACTTATCCGATTTGGGTGTTAGCTTGTCCGACTGAAGTCGCTTGACAAATGCATCACAACCCCAAATCTTTAGAAAAGACAAACTGGGATTCTTTCCAGTCCACATCTCATATGGTGTCTTAACTACGGATTTAGATGGTACCCTATTTAGTGTGAAAGCTGCTGTTTCTAGCGCGTAACCCCAAAATGATAATGGTAAATCCGACTGGCTCATCATCGATCGAACCATGTCCAACAAAGTTCGATTACGCCGTTCAGAGACCCCGTTTCTTTGAGGCGTTCCGGGCGGCGTGAGCTGTGGAACAATTCCGCAACTCTTAAGATGATTGCTAAACTCGTGACTCAAATATTCGCCTCCGCGATCAGATCGCAAGGCCTTTATTTTATTGCCACGTTGATTCTCTACCTCATTTTGAAACTCTTTGAACTTTTCAAAAGTTTCAGACTTATGCTTCATCAAGTAGCATCTACTGAAATCATCAGTGAAAGTAATGAAGTAGTGATATCCTCCTCTGGCTGTCGTGCTCATTGGTCCACATACATCAGTATGTATGAGTTCCAACAAGTCTGTCGCTCTCTCGGGAAACCCCGTAAAAGGCGTCTTGGTCATCTTTCCAAGTAAACAAGCTTGACATGTCTCGTATGATTCAAAATCAAACGAAGTTAGAAGACCATCACCATGGAGCTTCTTCATGCGCTTTTCACTTATATGCCCCAAACGACAATGCCATAGATAGGTAGGACTCAAATCATTTGGCCGAAGCCTTTTAGCACTAACATTGTAAACACATGCATTATCAAGATTTAAAATAAATAACCCATTCACAATGGGAGCATCAGCCACAAACATAGCATTCTTAGAGATTACACAACCATTGTTTGTACTCGCGAATGAATAACCATCCCTCATCAAACATGAAGGTGATAAAATGTTTCGACCCATACTAGGAATGTAATAACAATTATTCAACTCCATGATAAATCCTGACGGAAGGTGAAGTTGCATGACGCCGACGAACAATGCAGCAACCCTTGCTTTATTTCCGACGCGAAAATCCACTTCGCCTTTTTGCACTTCTCTAGTCCTTATTAGCCCCTGCATCGAATTGCAAATATGAGCAACCGATCCGGTATCAAATACCCAAGAGTTAACATAAGAATCTGCGAGAAAAATGTCCACAACATTTACAACAAGTGTACCTGAGTGGGAAGTACTCTTACTTCCACTTTTCTTCAAAGAAGCCTGGTACTTGCTGTAGTTTCTCTTCGCGTGGCCATATTCGTGACAAAAGAAACACTCAGTGTCTCCTGCAGGACCAGCCTTTTGCTTGGGTGCAGGGTTTGGCTTAGGGATCTCTTCCTTTTCAGCTTCGCCTCACTCCCTCTTATAGGCTCCCTGGTGGCTTCTACATTAGCATGCCCTGCAGCCTACCTGGTCTAATTCGGATCCACATCCTCATTAGGCTTCCAGCCCCTAAAGTGTGTGACCCTATAGGTTCATACACGTATAGACATGACGCGGTACACTTACTCGTCAATAGTTGGTAGCGGCCTCTAGCAAGACGTGCCAACTCCTAAACGCATATAAAGATCATTCGGACGAACCATCACAAGGTTGAGTACATGTCTTTCCCTTTGCCTCACGATATTTGGTCTAGCTCTAAGCTGACCTCTCTTTCTCGATACTGTGATTCAGAACCCTTTACTAGGTTAACTCTTAACCATATGTAGCACGGCCATGCATTTCTGGATCCGATCACTCGAGGGCCCAGAGATATCTCTCTCAAGTAGAGAGGGGCAAATCCCATCTTGATTGATCGATGCCTTGCAGCATGTATCAGGACAAACCCGAAAGCTACCTTTATAACTACCCAGTTACGGAGTAGTATTTGATAGCCCCAAAGTAGGTCGATCCACATCTCAAGTACATGCGACAATCTCAGGTCTAAGGACAAAACGTACACAATGTGTAGAGAGAGCTGCAAGTATTATTGCTAGTCTCATGTTGGGTCAGTCCAACCCCATGTTCATAACATGTGTCCACATCATTGGTTTGACATCTCCATGTCAATGACTTGCGAAACATAGTCATTAACCAATCGATGTGCTAGTCTAATATTCACGTGTGTCCTCGCATGAACTCCGACTAGGGACAATAATTAGATAACCATACAAGTAAAGAGTTTCACAAACAATTCACATAATTGCCAATCAATACAAGTTGCCTGGTATATGGATATTCAAGGAACATTATAATAACTCATGGATACACATGAAATACAATCATCTCTATGATTGCCTCTAGGGCATATTTCCTTCACCGGGGGGGGGGGGGGGGGCGGTGTTGACGCAGGCGCTGATGCGGGCGCGGCACGCGGTTGGGTGGTACCCCTTCGCTGGGATAGGCCGATATGCACCGCCGGATCAAGATCTGACGGAAGGGGACGGAGGAACTCACCGTGGCGGTGATGGCTTGACGACGACGACGGCGGCGGCGCATCGGTGGCGATGCTCCGTGGCATTCCGGCGAGCTCCCGGCTGTGCGAAGTGGACGACGACGTAGCCCTCCTCCTCACGGTCCCTCTGGTACAGACGGCGTCGGCCCTCCCCTCCTCTGTTCGCGGTGGCGCTCCGCCGATCCCTCCTGTCTCCAGCGAGACTCCGGCGACAAATCTCCGTCGATTTACCGCGCTGTAGAGAGGGAAAAGACGGGTGGAAGACGAAGGGGTTAGTGGCGGTTCCGATTTTGGAAGAAAGGGAGGGAGAGGAGCTCGGTATCAACGAGGAGACAACCTCCCGAGGCGGAGCTCCGGCGGCGCGTCGTTCTTGACGTAGGTGGTGCTAGGGTTTTCGGTTTTTTTGGGAAAAGAGCCGGGGCTCGATGGGGAGGCTTATATGAGGAATCTTTCATGCGGAAGGGGTCGGATTTGTCTCCGAATCAACGGAATCCATTAGGATCGCGTCGGCCAGAGGAGTTGGGGACGAACACGGCTAGGACGGGGATGACAGGTGGGGCCGCTGTTGGAGATATGCCCAAGAGGCAATAATAAAGTGGTTATTATTATATCTTTATGTTTATGATAAATGTTTACATCCCATGCTATAATTGTATTATTAGGAAACACTAATACATGTGTGTTTTGTAAACATAAAAGAGTCCCTAGTAAGCCTCTTGTTAAACTAGCTTGTTGATTAATGGATGATCATGGTTTCCTGATCATGGATATTGGATGTCGTTAATAACAAGGTTATATCATTAGGAGAATGATGTGATGGACACACACCCATAGTAAGCGTAGCATAAGATCAAGTCATTAAGTTCGTATTGCTATAAGCTTTTAAATACATAGTAACCTAATCCTTCGACCATGAGGTTATGTTAATCACCATCACCGGATGGGTACTTTGATGACATCAAACACCGCTTCGTAACTGGGTGGTCATAAAGGTGTCATTGGGCATTCTGAAAGTATGTGTTGAAGCGCATGGACCAAGATTGGGATTTGTCCATCCATATGACGGATAGATATGCTCTGGGCCCTCTCGGTGGAATGTCATCTAATTAGCTTGCAAGCATGTGACTGGGTCACAAGGGATGACATATCACGGAACGAGTAAAGAGTACTTATCAGTAACGAGGTAGAACTAGGTATGGAGATACCAACGATCAAACCTCGGATAAGTGTAGTATCGCGAGACAAAGGGAATTGGTTTCATATGTAAGTGGTTCGATCGATCGCGAAGTCATCGTTGAGTATGTGGGAGCCATTATGGATCTCCAGGTCTCGCTGATGGTTATTGATAGGAGATGTGTCTCTATCATGACTACATATTCACGAACCGTAGGGTGACACACTTAAGGTTCGAAGTTGTTTTAAGTAGATATGGAATATGCGTTGGAGACCGAATGTTGATCGGAGTCTCGGAATGGATCCGGGACATCACGAGGAGATCCGGAATGGTCCGGAGAATAAGATTCATATATTGGGGATCATTTTCTAAGTTAGGAAATGTTCCGGAGTGTTTGTATGGAGATTCTAGAAGGTTTCGGAATGTTCCGGAAGGTTCTCGAAGATATCTTGGAGTTTGCTTGAAAATCAAGATAGGGATCAAGGAGTCCTGGTGGGTCAAGACACGGATTCGTGGGGGAGGAGGACTCCTCCCCCCTCCCCAAATTCGTTGGCCCTAGAGGAGGGGAGTCCTACAAGGACTCCCCCTCCCCAGGCGCGCCTCCTCCCCTTAAATAGAAGGGCAGGGGCGCCCCCTCCACCCTTGCTCTCATAACACCCAATCTCTGCCGCCTCTCTCCTCCACCATCTTCTGCACAGGCATAGGAGAAGCCCTGCAGAATTCTCTACTCCACCACCACCACGCCATCGTGCTGCTGGGATTCCGTGGAGAAGATCTACTACCTCCGCTGCTCGCTGGAACAGGGAGAGGAAGGTCTGCTTCGACTCCGCACGTGTGACCGTCTGCGGAAGCGCTGCCGAATCGTGGCGCCGGAAGGATCGTCTACTTGACCAAGGGCGGAAGCGCTGCTGGAACGCGACGCCGGAAGGATCGTCCACACGATCTTGAGATCGGCAAGTGATCAACTACATCAACCACGAGATCTAATCTCGTTAACGCTTTCGGATCTACGAGGGTTAGTTCCCATCTATCTCGTTGCTCATGTCTAATAGATTAGATCTTGGCTTTTATCTGGATTAGATCTAGGTTTTGTTCGTTCTTGCGGTAGAAATTTTTTGTTTTCCATGCTACGAACCCATCAGTGGTATCAGAGCCGTATCTATGCGTAGATCTGTTGCACGAGTAGAACACAATGTTTTTGTGGGCGTTGATGCTTTTGTTGTCGGTGTCTTAGCGTGTACTTTGCATCTTGCGGCATGGTGGGATGAAGCGGCTCGGGCTAACATTACATGTCATCGTACATGAGACTTGCTCCACGCTTGACGTGCAACTTGCTTTGCACAAGTGGCTTTGCGGGTGTCTGTCTCTCCCACCATAGTTAAGATTCAATTTACAATGAGCATCTTGACAACACTTGTATCAACGTTGTGGTCCTTGTTCGTAGGTAAGATCGGTCTTATGCGAAAGCCCCAAACCACGTAAAACATGCAAAGAAAATTAGAGGCGTCTAACTTGTTTTTGCAGGGGTTTTGTGATGTGATATGGCCAACATGTGATTGTGATTGTATTTGATGTATGCAATGATCCTTGTTGTAATATGGCAACCGGCAGGAGCCTAATGGTTGTCTTTAATTCTGTTAAGACCTGCGTGTCTATTCATCTTGTAATAGATTTATTCCAAGTAGTTGTAATAGTTGCTGGTGATGATGGACAACCATGAAGCGGCGCCACGGACCTTGACGCCACGCTGGTGATGATGGAGATCATGTTCGTGCTTTGGAGATGGACATCAAAGGCGCAAGAAGAAAGGGCCATATCATATCACACATATTATGAATTGCCTGTGATGTTAATCCTTTATGCATCTTGTATTGCTTAGATCGTGACGGTAGCATTATAAGATGATCCCTCTCACTAAATATTAAGTAATAAAGTGTTCGTCCTTAGTTGGCACCGTTGCTAAGATTCGTCGTTTCGAAGCATCTCGTGATGATCGGGTGTGATAGACTCTACGTGTGCATACAATGGGTGCAAGCCAGATTTGCACATGCGGAAACTAAGGTTAACCTTGACGAGCCTAGCATGTACAGACATGGTCTCGGAACACAGAATACCGAAAGGTAAAGCATGAGTCATATGGATGATATGATGAACATGTTGATTGTTCGCCTTTAAAGCTACATCATCTCACGTGATGATCGGACTTGGTGTAGTGGATTTGGTTCATGTAATCACTAAAACAACTTGAGGGATGTTGTTTTGAGTGGGAGTTCATTTGTAATTTGGATTAGTCGAACTCAATTTATCATAAACACAATCAAAGTGAATTTGCATAGTTTGTTGTAGTCATTGGCATCCGTTCACCACCTTACACTTAGTTATAGTTGAGATAGTAGAACTATAGAAATTCTGGATATTTGCTTTTGCGAACTGGTATCGTATTGTTTTGAGTGTCAATTAAAATTTATAAGTCCTATTGCAAACTTTCAGCAAACTCAATTTACTCCATGAAGTTTAATAAATAGTATTAAATCAAGAGTAACAATTCCAGTGTTAGTATCTAATGTATCATGTTAGCCTCCATGATTCTTGATACTCAAAAGATTGTTTTTAATATCAAGTTTATCTAAGAGCTGAAAGCAATGTTTCAGAAACCATCATATGTGAAAGGTATTGCGATATCTAAAACAATGTGTTGGTTACAACATGATAGAGTATACGTCCTCATATTTGATGAGAATTTGTGAAGGTTGGAGACGCTAGTCGTCCTAATCCTCCAAAAGGTTTTGAAAAAGAAACATTATACTCACAATTCACCTTTATAAGCTGTAGCAGCTTGATCATGAAAGTTGTCATGATAAGGATGAATAGAAGATGTAAGTAAAATGTTTACTACGCTAAAAGATTACTAAAGAATGGACTTTTGAAAGAACACCAAACATTTGATGATGGTGATCCACCTCAAAGTGCAAGTCCAAAGGTATTAGTAGTTGACTATATACGCTTTGTACCATGTGTCATGTTAATGACACCGCTATTGATGTTAATAGATTCTTTAAAAAAAAAGAAATTGCTGAAAGAGAATCTATAAAATATTTGGCAGAAAAGAAAAGATTGGAGATGTCCAACTTAGGCACATAGAAGATATACATGTTATGGTTGTATTCCTTGCTTGTTAAACAATGTGGCTCTCCGGTATTGGATACCGAATTGGTTGGTATGCTATGTCATACAGGACAACGTAATTCATGAACTACAATGGCCTAAGTAACTAGCAAGAGAATAAGTGATGATGTTCATCGAAAACAAACAAAGGGTTGTTGTGTTGCTCGTTAACATCAAAGCTTGCCTTCAAGATTTGTTTCAATAATTGTTATTTTGTTACGGTATTACGAAAACAATGGTTGTTCAAATAATTACCGTATTCCATAAAGGATGGATGAACTTTTACAAGTCTTGTGGGAGAAATCACATCCATAAACACTATTGCTAAAATGTCGCAAGAAAAAAAAGATTGAAAGATCACTTGCGAAGTGACATCGCCGTTTAAATTATATTGGAAAGAAGACATGAAGAAACTCCATGTTGATGGAATTTTGGAGTCTTTTGATTTTGATCAAATGACGCTTGTGAAACTTTCTACAGATAATTAAAACTTCGTTCATAGGCCAAAAGGAACGAATGAATGGCTTATTGGAACTTGTACATATAGATGTATGAAGCCCATTATGTAGTCAAGAGCGATGGATTTCAACTTCATATGCTTTCTCCGAGAATTTGAGTGAATATATGTATATTTACTTAATAAGGAGGAAGTATGAAACATTTGAAAATTGATCAAAGACTTTCAAGATGAAGTTGAAAATCATTGTAACAAGAAAATAAAGAGTTTATGATTCGATCATAAAGGAAGATATTTGAGTTACATGTTTAGAAAAAACACCTAAGACTTGAGGAATTGTTCTATGATTTGTGTTTCCCGATAAACCATAGGATTATGGCATATTCGAGAGATAAAATCAAACCATGTTTGAGATGGTAAGATCAAGGGTGTCATTTATAAAACTGCCATTATGTTTTTAAAGATTAAAGCTTTAGTGACTACCGCTTTTACACTGAAAAGAGCTCCATCATGATCCGTTGAAATGACACCATATAAGTCATGGTTTGGGATAAAACCCAAATTGTCTTTTCTTAAAATTTTGGTATGTTATGCATAAGTAAAATGTTTACAACCAAAGTCGGATAAGCACGTCTTTGTAGGTTATCCCAAAGAATTTGTTGGGAATTTCTCCATAACACTGAGGACAAAAGAGTTTGTTACTTGGAACATCAAGTTTCTTGAGAAGGAATTTTTCGTGAAAAGTTAAGTGGGAGGACAATAGAACTTTGATAATGTTGTGGAACCTTAGCTATATGTGCTAAGTAGCGCAGCGCCGGAAAGTGTCCCGGTGACGGCCACAATGCTCATGGCTCTCGTGATTACAAAAGGTGTGATCTCGGAGATTAGAGTTCCTATAGAACCATGTGGGTCAGTAAGAATCAAATAGTAAGATTTGATAAGCGAGTCGTTATTGTTTTGACAATGATGAACCGACTACATGCAAAGAAGCGATGATGGGCCCTGACTCCATAAAATGACTAGAAGTCATGGAATCCGTGATAGCATCCATACACAAGAAATCAAGTTTCTGAACTTTGAAGACCCTCCGGAAAGGCGTGAAGCCTGTCGGTCGTGTTTGGATCTATAAAGAAATAGACATGGATGTTTCAAATCTATGAAATAGTCGACATGTCGGAAAGAGTTTACGACAATGTTCAAGGAATTGACTATGATAAGATTTGATCTTTCATAGCGATATTTAGTCTGGACGGATTAATGTAGCAACCACTACATATATTTTGGTATATGGTAGTTGAACAAACAAAACAAGTTCTTCTAATAGAATAGTTACCTAGGACGTGTACATGACACGATCCAAAGGGTTTTGTTAATTCAAAGGATGCTAAAAGAGTATGCAAAACTTCAATGGTTGAAGTAAGCATAGCGGAGTTGGAATCTTCACCATGATGAAACTATTAAAAGAGTTTAAATTCATCGGAGATGATGAAGATGCTTGCATTTGCAAGAAATTATGTGGGAGCGCTGAGACATATTTCTAATACATTATGTAGAGGACATATTGTTGATTGGAAATGATGTATCTTGTATTGACACAGGTTAAGAATTTCATTTTGATGAAAGACTTAGGCATAACCCAAGAATTAGGCATCAATGTCTATATGGATAGATTGAGGCGCTAATGTGGTTTTGCCAAATGTACATAGATAAGATGTTGAATGAGTTAAATATGGAAACAACAAGAAAGGTTCTTGATGCACGGAAAGGACTGAATCAAGATTCGAGTGTGTTGACACGAGATTCAAGTGTTTTGACACTTGGTGAAATTACAAGAATATTTTGATCAATCATTCTTTGAGATGTACACATCCAGATATGTCCTATGCTCTAAATGTTATGAGCATATACCAGAATGATTCATAAGATGATCATTGGACAATAGTAAAGATATTCTTATGAGCTTTGGAAGAACTAAGAATATATCATGTATAAGTGACAAATAGTTAAAGGTAGTTCATTGTAAAGTGTTACATTGATACTAGTTTTGTCACAGGATACAAATTAAGTTTATCTCAATTTAAACTATGGGTGGCACAATGTAATGAAAGGAAGTTCCATAACGGATTTGGTTGAGTACCAAAGTTAAAACATTGTGACAAATACTACAACAAAAGGCTAAGTATATAAACTGCTATAGTAGCAGCAAAGGAGGGCATTTGTGTTAAGTAGTTTGTTATCAAACTAGGTGTGGTTCATAGCGGGATAATACTATGAAGATACATTGTATGACAATAGTATCAACATGATTTAATCCCGAGGAACTAAAGGTCTCACCAAAGGACCAAATTTATACAATGCCATCTCATTGGAGAATGAGTAATGCGTAGAGACGCAGGGACATGCAAATACACACGGACCTGGAAGTGTCAGATCCGAAGATTATGTTTACCACTAGCAATGGTGTCTATACAACACCAGAAAGCCATAGGTGTTGAATGCACAAGTTTTTAACTAGATTATTGACTCTAGTGCAAGTGGGAGACTGTTGGAGATATGCCCAAGAGGCAATAATAAAGTGGTTATTATTATATCTTTATGTTTATGATAAATGTTTACATCCCATGCTATAATTGTATTATTAGGAAACACTAATACATGTGTGTTTTGTAAACATAAAAGAGTCCCTAGTAAGCCTCTTGTTAAACTAGCTTGTTGATTAATGGATGATCATGGTTTCCTGATCATGGATATTGGATGTCGTTAATAACAAGGTTATATCATTAGGAGAATGATGTGATGGACACACACCCATAGTAAGCGTAGCATAAGATCAAGTCATTAAGTTCGTATTGCTATAAGCTTTTAAATACATAGTAACCTAATCCTTCGACCATGAGGTTATGTTAATCACCATCACCGGATGGGTACTTTGATGACATCAAACACCGCTTCGTAACTGGGTGGTCATAAAGGTGTCATTGGGCATTCTGAAAGTATGTGTTGAAGCGCATGGACCAAGATTGGGATTTGTCCATCCATATGACGGATAGATATGCTCTAGGCCCTCTCGGTGGAATGTCATCTAATTAGCTTGCAAGCATGTGACTGGGTCACAAGGGATGACATATCACGGAACGAGTAAAGAGTACTTATCAGTAACGAGGTAGAACTAGGTATGGAGATACCAACGATCAAACCTCGGATAAGTGTAGTATCGCGAGACAAAGGGAATTGGTTTCATATGTAAGTGGTTCGATCGATCGCGAAGTCATCGTTGAGTATGTGGGAGCCATTATGGATCTCCAGGTCCCGCTGATGGTTATTGATAGGAGATGTGTCTCTATCATGACTACATATTCACGAACCGTAGGGTGACACACTTAAGGTTCGAAGTTGTTTTAAGTAGATATGGAATATGCGTTGGAGACCGAATGTTGATCGGAGTCTCGGAATGGATCCGGGACATCACGAGGAGATCCGGAGAATAAGATTCATATATTGGGGATCATTTTCTAAGTTAGGAAATGTTCCGGAGTGTTTGTATGGAGATTCTAGAAGGTTTCGGAATGTTCCGGAAGGTTCTCGAAGATATCTTGGAGTTTGCTTGAAAATCAAGATAGGGATCAAGGAGTCCTGGTGGGTCAAGACACGGATTCGTGGGGGAGGAGGACTCCTCCCCCCTCCCCAAATTCGTTGGCCCTAGAGGAGGGGAGTCCTACAAGGACTCCCCCTCCCCAGGCGCGCCTCCTCCCCTTAAATAGAAGGGCAGGGGCGCCCCCTCCACCCTTGCTCTCATAACACCCAATCTCTGCCGCCTCTCTCCTCCACCATCTTCTGCACAGGCATAGGCGAAGCTCTACAGAATTCTCTACTCCACCACCACCACCACGCCGTCGTGCTGCTGGGATTCCGTGGAGAAGATCTACTACCTCCGCTGCTCGCTGGAACGGGGAGAGGAAGGTCTGCTTCGACTCCGCACGTGTGACCGTCTGCGGAAGCGCTGCCGAATCGTGGCGCCGGAAGGATCGTCTACTTGACCAAGGGCGGAAGCGCTGCTGGAACGCGACGCCGGAAGGATCGTCCACACGATCTTGAGATCGGCAAGTGATCGACTACATCAACCACGAGATCTAATCTCGTTAACGCTTTCGGATCTACGAGGGTTAGTTCCCATCTATCTCGTTGCTCATGTCTAATAGATTAGATCTTGGCTTTTATCTGGATTAGATCTAGGTTTTGTTCGTTCTCGCGGTAGAAATTTTTTGTTTTCCATGCTACGAACCCATCAGCCGCATCGTTAGTGAGAGGCGGGGGGAGCGGGCTGGCGGCTGGCGCGGCTTTGGGCCGGCCTGCGTGGCTGCTGCTGCTACGCGTGCCTGGCGTGCGGTAGATAGGAGCGAGCCAGCTCGGGTGGCCCAGTTAGGCTAGGTTTCCTCTTTTCTTTAGTCTTTTAATTTCTGTTTTTCCTATTTGTCTTATAACTTTTGCAAACGGACTCCGAATTACATGAGTCCGGGCTCTAAAATTTTGTAAAAAGAAGAGGATTATACTAGGACTATAAATAACACTCTTGCAAAGGTTTATTAGGTTAGATTTTGTTTTACCCTTTTAGTCTTTATATGACTATGGGATTTAGGAAAATATCTGATGCAGTTTTTATTATGTGATGCCATGATGCAAGGATATGATGCATGCTTCTAGTAACATCTGCAATTGTAAAATTTGGGATGTTACACACCTACCCCCCTTAAGAAGAATCTCGTCCCCGAGATTCAGGTTGGTTAGCAAATAGGTGTGGGTGTTCTTTCTTCAGGTCTTCTTCACGTTCCCACGTGGCCTCTTCCTCGGAATGGTGATTCCATTGAACTTTGCAAAACCTGATAGTCTTGGTGCGAGTAATTCTCTCAGATGTTTCTAGAATCCGGGTGGGTTTTTCCTCATAGGTAACACCGTCTTCTAGTTGAACCTCGTCCAAAGGAACCGCATCCTTTAGTGGTGTTTCAACCATTTCTGGGTGACACTTCTTTAGTTGTGACACATGGAAAACATCAAGAACGGTCAACACTTCTGGAAATTCCAACTGATAGGCAACCTCCCCTCTACGGGCCAAAATCCTATAGGGTCCTATGAATCGAGGTGCTAACTTGCCCTTGATTCCAAATCTCTTAACTCCTTGTAGTGGTGAAACTCGGAGATATGAACGGTCTCCCACTTTGTAAGTTACATCCCTACGCTTGGAATCAGCATAAATCTTTTGCCTAGATTGGGCTACTTTTAACTTGTCTTGAACATGGCTTACTTTTTCTTCAGCATCCTTGATTAGTTCAGGTCCAAACAAACTCCGTTCTCCAACTCCACTCCATAGCAGCGGAGTTCTACACTTTCTACCATATACAACTTCAAATGGAGCCATCTTGATACTAGTTTGGTAACTGTTATTGTATGAGAATTCCGCATATGGCAAATTATCATCCCAACTAGACCCATAGTCTAGCGCACAGGCTCTTAACATGTCCTCCAAGATTTGATTGACTCTTTCCGTCTATCCATCTGTTTGTGGGTGGAAGGCAGTACTAAACTCCAGTCGTGTCCCTAGAGACTCGTGTAGCTGTCGCCAAAACTTCGAGGTGAATTGGGCACCTCTATCAGAGACAATCCCCTTGGGTACACCATGAAGACTTACGATCCTTGACATATAAATCTTGGCAAGCTTAGCACTGGTATAGGTGGTCTTTACGGGAATAAAGTGGGCCACCTTTGTGAAGTGGTCGACCACTACCCAGGTGGAGTCATACCCAGAACGAGTCCGTGGTAGTCCTGTGATAAAATCCATGCCTACCTTGTCCCACTTCCAATCAGGCACAGGTAATGGCTGCAGCAGCCCTACTGGTTTTTGATGTTCGGCCTTGACTCTGTTGCACACGTCACACAAGGAGATGTATTCAGCAATTTCTCTTTTCAAGTTATTCCACCTGAATCTATCTTTCACATCCATGTACATCTTTGTATTACCAGGATGAATTGAGTAGGGAGAATCGTGAGCTTCCTGAAGAATTATCTTCCTGATATCGGGATCATCGGGAACGCACAAACGCTTCTCATAACAAAGTGTTCCTTGTTCATCCGTATGAAACCCTTTTGCTTTACCCTTGCTTATATTAGCTCTTATCTCCTCCAACTCTTTGTCCCCCTTCTGTGCCTCTTTGATTTGGTCCAGAAGCATTGGCACTATCTCCATAGTCGCTAAGTACCCCTTAGGAACTATCTCCAACCCGAGGTCCTTGAACTGTTCACACAAATCCTTTGGAAGTTCTCCCATGGTAAGTCCATTTACAAAGACATTCCGGCTTAAGGCGTCAGCCACAACATTGGCCTTTCCAGGATGGTACTGCAGGTCCAAGTCATAGTCCTTGATGAGCTCAAGTCATCTCCTTTGCCTCATATTTAATTCCTTTTGAGTGAAGATGTATTTAAAGCTTTTGTGATCCGTGAACACATCACCATGATTGCCCATGAGGTAATGTCTCCATACCTTGAGCGCATGCATAACTGACTTTAGTTCCAAATCATGCGTGGGGTAGTTATTCTCATGGTTCTTAAGTTGCCGAGAGGCGTAAGACACTACTTTTCCATCTTGCATCAGTACACTACCAAGTCCTTGTCGAGAAGCGTCGCAATAGACTTGGAAATCCTTTTGGATGTCAAGGAGACACAAAACTGGTGTTGTTACTAGGCGCTTCTTTAATTCTTGAAAACTTGCTTCACAAGCCTCGGTCCATTGGAACTTCTTCTCTTTCTTCAACAATTCTGTCATAGACTTTGATATCTTGGAAAAGTTTTCAATGAACCTCCGGTAATATCCCGCAAGGCCCAGGAAACTCCTGATATCACCCACATTCTTAGGGGACTCCCATTCTGTCACGGAAACTACCTTACTTGGGTCCACGACAACTCCTTTAGCTGACACAGTATGACCGAGGAATCCCACTTCTTTCAACCAGAACTCACATTTGCTAAACTTGGCATACAACTTGTGTTCCCTTAACTTTTCCATAATTAGGCGCAGATGCCTCTCATGTTCCTTCTCATCCTTGGAGTATATGAGTATGTCATCAATGAATACCACAATAAACTTATCCAAGTACTCCATGAATACCTTGTTCATCATAGTCATGAAGTATGCTGGGGCATTGGTTAAGCCAAAAGACATCACGGTATACTTATACAATCCGTATCTTGTGGTGAAAAGTTGTCTTGGGTACATCCTGTTCCCGGATCTTTAGCTGGAAATAACCTGATCGGAGATCAATCTTAGAGAACACACTAGCTCCCTTTAATTGATCGAACATGTCGTTGATATTGGGTAGAGGGTACTTGTTCTTGATTGTCACCTCATTCAACGACCGGTAGTCCACGACTAGTCTCTTGGTTTTATCCTTCTTCTCCACGAATAAGACTGGCGCTCCCCAAGATGACGCACTTGGTTCAATGAAGCCTTTGTCCAATTGCTCTCTAAGCTGTTTCTTAAGTTCCTTCAACTCATCCACATCCATCTTGTACGGTCTCTTTGCTATCGGTCCAGTACCAGGCATCAGGTCAATGAGAAACTCGATGTCTCGGTCAGGAGGCATCCCTGGCAATTCTTCTGGAAACACATCTGGATACTCCTTTACATTTGGCACATCCTCCAAGATAATCCCCTTGAGAGAGTTCACCATACTTCCTTTGAGTGCGAAAGCTGACTTAAAGCGGATCCTTTTCTTATCCGGAGTCGTGAGTGCGATAGTCCTTTTGGCACAATCTATGACTCCCTCATATTCGGTCATCCAATCATGCCCAAAATTATGTCTATGCCTTGTGACTCCAGAACGACTAGGCTGGTGGGAAAGATGTGTGCCCCAATCCTTAGTTCTAACCCACGGCATCCAGAGTTTGCCACTATTTCTCCTCCAGGAGAACTTACCCTTAGGGGAGTACTAATAGTCTCCGTAGGTATCTTGCCTCTATCCACCAATACCCTTGATATGGATGAATGCGATGCACCAGTATCAAAAAGAACAACTGTGGGGGTGGAGTTAAGCTTGAACTTACCAATCACGGAGTCAGGTGCCCCACGAGCATCCTCCACGGAGACATGATTCACCGTGGCTTTGACGAATGGATTCGGCTTCTTCCCATTTCCATTACCATTGCCATGGTTGTGCCTGTTGCCGTTCCCATCACCATTCCCATTCTTCATCTTTTTGGAAAAAGTAGTTGCATAATGCCCTGTCTTGTTACACTTGAAGCATGTCACTTCACTCAGATCCTTCCCATTGCCATTTCCATTGCGGTGTTTATGGCCATTGTGGTTATGTCCTCCATGACGATGACCATTGTGGTTGTGGCCATTGTGGTTGTGGGGTGGTGGTGACGAAGTGCGTTGCTTCTGATATGGGGCCGAGTTGTGCTTGTGTGAGGTGGACTTTATCTTTCGGTTCTCTATACTCCTTTGCTTTGCTTCAACCATAACTGCCCTGTCCAGAAGTTCCTGATAGTTTATCAAACTTCAAAGCCACAAGCTGAATGGATATTTCATCATTAAGTCCCCTTAAGAACTCCTCCTGTCTCTTGGCATCAGTGGATACATCATGAGGTGCATAACGTGCCAGCTTGTTGAAAAGGTCCCCATACTCGGAGACAGAGCGGTGTAGTTGTTTCAAGTTGCGGAACTCACGTCTCTTTAGTGACATGACTCCCGCGGCTACGTGATGACGAAAGGCCGCCTCGAACTGGTTCTAGGTGATAGCCTTAATATCGGGGTGGGTGACCTGGTAATTATCCCACCATTCAGAAGCTGGTCCCTCAAGTTGGTGCGTGGCAAAGCGCACCCTGTCAGCTCCAACAACTTGGACGGTGTCTAACTTCTTGTTTAAAAGGTGGTGCGGAGCCAGTCATCTACCACAATTGGCTCAGAACTACTTGAGAAAATTGGAGGTTTCAACCTCAAGAACTGAGTCAGGCGATCCTGTTGGGGCGGTGGAGGTGGTGGAGGCGGCGGGTTGTTGTTGTTGTTTTGCATGTTTTGAGTGAGGAGTTGGATCAGCTGATTCTGGGAGTTCAGAAGTTGTGCTATCTCTGGGGGGATGTTGTTGTTGTTGTTTCCATGTCTTGCCATCTGTGGGGTTTGGGAAACAAGTTAACAAATGGATAGAAAGCCTAAGGAATAAACTCCTACCCTTATGTAAATAAGAGAAAAACGCATGAGAAAAGCAAGGCACACAAAGCACATAGTTTAACACACTCAACCAAGTTTAACTAAACCAAAATAATTTTGGTACTCATTACAATCACGAACAACGTTTGACTATAGAACTAAAGGTGGTCCAACTACTCTACTCATCATCCACTTCCTCATCCTCAATAATGAAGCCTTCCTTCTCTAGCAATGACTTGTACAACTCCATGTCCTTCGGCGTGGCTTCAAGCTTCTCCTGAAGTTCCTTCACCTCCTGCGGCTCTGATGTAGTAGCTTCGAGCCTCTCTTGAAGTTCCTTTACCTCTTGCAGCTCTTGGGTAGCAACTTCGAGCTTCTCTTGAAGTTCCTTCTTCTCCTTCTGTAGCTTCTTGATCAAACTTGACCCCATAGTCATGGGCGTTATCTTCTCCTCCAAGCTCCTCTTGGCTGCTCGCAGGTCCTTCAACATAGTGGCAAAGTTCTTGAACTCCATCTCGTTTTTTGCGAGCACAAGACTTTGTTCCCTAATCCTCTTGTTCTTATCTTGCACCCTCTTCTCTTGATTAGCGAACTTCTTGTCTTGGGCGGTGAGCTCCCCTCCTAGGGACTTGATCTTCTGTTCCAGCTCCTCGATCTTCTCGTCCTTCTACTTAACTAGGGCGCATAGCTCTTCATTCCTCATGATCTCAAGGCAGCTCCCCTTCTGAAGGTCATTGATGTGGGACTCCAAGTCTTGATATTGGATCCTTCGACGCTTGCATGTCTTCCTTTCCTCCGGGGTTAACTCAATTGGGGCTCCCTTCTCATCACGTCTTCCAAAGAGTTTGATGTAGTGGCCTTCAACCTCTTCATGGTGGCGTCCACAAAGGCGTCCAATGAGCTCCTGCATGCTGATGCTAAGTCCTTTCTCCTTGGAGTCTCTGGTGATGTTGAGGACAATGGCCTCTGTCTTGGGTTCTGAATTGTTGCGCCCCGGTTGGATGACTTCAATCGCCCAGCATCCTTCCTTGTGCATCTTCCTCAACTCGCTTCCCTTGATTGACGGCATGGGCAACTGCAACGTCTTGATGATGTCCAGGAGGCATTCCCCAAAGCGCAGGCACTTGATGTCTTAGGCGGTGTTGTAGTAGAAGGCCGTCATCTTTAGGTTAGGAGAAAGAAAATTAGGCACAAGGTGATAAGGAAGAGAATTACTAGAAGAGCATAAATAACTTGGAACAATATGGAAAGCAAAAACACACAATGGTAAAGGTGGTTTCCAATCCTAGGGTCACGTCCTACAGGCAACTTTGTGCTCTGATACCATCTGTTGCGACCTCGGATCGTTAAGGATCCTAAGTCCCTGTGAATAACATGCTAGTCCCTGGATCGATAGCTAGCACTTCACAGTCGATGAATATCATGTAAAACACAAGTCATTATTACACGAATAATCCATAGTATAATTATTACAACTTGCATGGCTTATAGCTAGCTCAAATAAAACAGCGGAAACTAACTAAAACTTGAGTCCATCAACGCCTCAGGCTAGTTGCGTGAAGACCCGCGATCCCTACGCACCTTTCAGTCTTCGGATTCTGCACATAGGACGTGCAGCCAACAAGTTGGGTCAATACTTTGAATGTATTGGCAAATTACACCAAGGAAAGAGTAAGTCTATCTCTACATGCAAGGCTAAGAGTAGGCTTTGGGGTTCAACTGCATAAAGCCAATTTTCTCAATGTAAGAAGAAAAGAGGAAGAGATTTCCCTACTTTGTAAACTTTGATAAGTAGTATAGGGTCGAATGGAACACATGGATATTACTCACCAAGTGCCCAATCAACCTAGCACTTGGATATTACGCACCAAGTTCGCAAAATCCCGCCCAATGGCGATATTACTCACGCCTTGGGGTTTATAAAACGTTAAGTTTGGAAAAGAGAGACGAAGATCTTTCAGGGGCTCCATCCTTCAGATGCTCAACGTTGTTCTGTTTCCGTGAACATGGCTGATCGATCAGATTGCAATACTCTCGAGAGGTTGTGCACTTTCCCCACAGTCCACGATCAAGTCCTTTTACAGACAAGACCATGGCGAGGCCTTCCCTTAGTAGCCCCTCTACCAGCTGGATCTAACTGTGCCAAGAACCTCCAAATGTTGGTACCCCGATGAGGTTTCCCACTAAGTACTAAGCCAAGACAAAGCCCATATGTATTGTGGTTGCACGGGAAGCTTCTGAATTCTAAAACATGGCAGGCTTCTTTGATTCCTGGGCGGCCGTCCTCCACCGAAATCCCACTTGTTGTCCCGACAACCATTCCGCCCAGAAGAAAACTTAGTTTTATTTTGAAGGGGGTTTTGGAGAAGAAAAGTTCGCTCGAGGGAGCTCTCATACTTAGAAAATTTGGAGTCTTTCGAACCCCCCAATGGTACTTAGTATATATATAGCATAGCAAGTAATACTTAGCAAAAACAGGGAAACCTAATAGGACGGAAATTCCTAAGTATAGAACTATCATGGCATACTACGAAATCATCGCACTTGCAAAATATTTTCAAGTAGATCTACCAAAACAATCCTACACATGCATACTACTATTTTGAAGAGCAAAACATGCATAGTATTCAAAACTGGGACATAAACATGAACAAGTGGTGTAACTTGCCTTGATCCGAGCAGCACTCTACACAACAGTACTCCTCAGCGCACTCCGAGCAATCTAACGAAACAAAACATAGATCCATTCACAATTTGCACAAAACAATGTCACGAAGGCAAATATGTATGCAGGCAACATGGTAATATGCAAGGATGGATTCAATTTTGACCAAGGGTTTTATTCGGGGGTGTTGTTGAGTGGGGGATGTCAGTAGAATCGATTCCCCAAAGATTTTAAGTATTTTGGGTTAAACCCTAAATAATCAAGCTCAAAAATAGATCTACACCTCCAATCTATCTCGAAACAGATCTGATCACTCTAAGCAGGTTATAACAATTTCCTACAGAAGGTCTCGTAGATACAAAGCCAACGCAACAAGAATCAACTAAAACGGATCTACGGATAAATTTCTAGAATTAAAATACTCTAATCTAAACTTTAAATCCTACTACAAGATTTCTGTAGTAAAACACCAATATTATTGTAGATATGTGTTCTACTCAAATTTACGAATCCAACGGTATATTATACGCAATTTTGGACAAAAATTCGAATTACTATGAATTTTACAAGATTGAAGTGTTTTCTGCCTATTTAAAAGAAAACAGGGCGGCGGCCAGCTGTGCAGCGCCAAGTGGCGGCTTGGGACTGGTCCCGCGGGGGGGGCGCGGGGCTGACGCGGGCGCACCACACGGCGGCACGCGGTTGGGTGGTACCGCTTCGCTGGGACAGGCCAATCTGCACCGCCGGATCAAGATCTGACGGATGGCGATGGAGGAACTCACCGTGGCGGCGATGGCTTGACGACGACGACGACGGCGACGGCGCCATCGCGCCGGTGGCGATGCTCGGCGGCGTTCCGGCGAGCTCCCGCCTGTGCGAAGTGGACGACGACGTAGCCCTCCTCCTCGTGGTCCCTCTGGTACAGACGGCATCGGTCCTCCCCTCCTCTGTTCGCGGTGGCGCTCCGCCGATCCCTCCCATCTCCGGCGAGACTCCGGCGACAAATCGTCGTTGATTTACTGCGCTGTAGAGAGGGAAATGACGGGTGGAAGATGAAGGGGTTAGTGGCGGTTCCGATTTTGGAAGAAAGGGAGGGAGAGGAGCTCGGTATCGACGAGGAGACAACCTCCCGAGGTGGAGCTCCGGCGGCGTGTCGGTCTTGAGGTAGGTGGTGCTAGGGTTTGCGGTTTTTTGGGAAAAGAGCCGGGGCTCGATGGGGAGGCTTATATGAGGAATCTTTCGTGCAGAAGGGGTCGGATTTGTCTCCGAATCAACGGAATCCGTTAGGATCGCATCGGCCAGAGGAGTTGGGGACGAACACGGCCAGGACGGGGATGACAGGTGGGGCCGCATCGTTAGTGAGAGGCGGGAGGGGGAGCGGGCTGGCGGCTGGCGCAGCTTTGGGCCGACCTGCGCGGCTGCTGCTACTGCACGCGCCTGGCGTGCGGTAGATAGGAGCGGGCCGGCTCGGCTGGCCCGGTTAGGCTAGGTTTCCTCTTTTTTTTAGTCTTTTAATTTCTGTTTTTCCTATTTGTCTTATAACTTTTGCAAACGGACTCCGAATAACGTGAGTCCGGGCTCTAAAATTTTGTAAAAAGAAGAGGATTATACTGGGATTATAAATAACACTCTTGCAAAGGTTTATTAGGTTAGATTTTGTTTTACCCTTTTAGTCTTTATATGACTATGGGATTTAGGAAAATATCTGATGTAGTTTTTATTATGTGATGCCATGATGCATGCTTCTAGTAACATCTGCAATTGTAAAATTTGGTATGTTACAAACTTGATGGTGCTCGCCGTAATTATCCGATTTATGACAAAGAGGTTTTTGACTTAGTTCGTGTCCTTCAAGTTTGGCAACATTACCTCTGGCCCACGGAATTTATCATACATTCCGACCATGAGTCCTTGAAATATCTCAAAGGCGAAGCCAACTTGAGTAAGAGATACGCTAAGTGGGTTGAGTTCATGGAGTCTTTTCCGTACATTGTCAAGTATAAGAAGGGCAAAGATAATGTAGTTGCGGACGCATTGTCTCGCAAACATACAAGCCTTCTTATGAGACTTGAAATCAACGTGTTGGGTCTTGAGGAAATAAAATCTTTGTATGCTTCCGACCCGTTGTTTGAACCAATTTTCGCAAAGTGCTCCAATGACAAAGGAGTTGATGATTTCTATTTGCATAAGGGCTTTCTATTTAAACAAAACAAGATATGCATCCCGAAGTCGTCGCTTCAACTTTTGCTTCTCAAAGAATCTCATGGTGGAGGCCTCATGGGTCACTTTGGCCGTGACAAGACATTGGACATGCTCTCCAATCACTACTTTTGGCCCAAGATGAAGCGTGACATGGAGCGCTACGTTCAACGATGCACGACATGTGTTCAAGCTAAGTCGCAAGCTGATGTAGCCAGACCTTCGGTCATTACCACATCATGGTCTCCAACTTATGCCAAGTTGTCATGGACTCCAAAGGTGAATCCGTTCCTCTATGCGATCTCACTTCCTACACTCTTGAAGGTATACTACTTCATACTCCGTCCCATATCCATGATAGGTTCATACCGATGAGTACAGAGGCAAGGGAGGAAGCCTGGAGAACCAAGCCCAACAAGACGGAGGCTTGGAAGAGAAGACGGAAGAAGCTGGAGCACCGGAGTGTCTGGCCTGAAGACACCGGAGTATCCGGCCTACTGACCCCGGAGTCTCCGGACCCATCTCCAGACTGACCCCTAGATCAAGCTCGAGGACAGTCTGTCTGCCACTCCGGAGATGACATCGGAGACAGACCAGAGTCTCCGGCCCACACCGGAATCCCCGGACCCCACACCGGAGTCTCCGGCCTGAGCGTATGGGCCTGCGCGCCGCTAGATGGGCCTTTGGCCATTGTACCCCTTAGTCCGCCCAAACTTTCCCATTTTATTCCTAAAGTACCCTTGAACTAGTGGCTGGCCTATATATAGTACCCCCACCCCCTCATGTAACCCTAGGCATAGATGATAGACTAAAGACAACCCCCTTTGTGGAATCTCTAGTTTTCCCTCGTCCCCTTCTACCAAAGGGGATCGACTATCGTGACCACCTCGTTGGAGCTTGCATCGCGCCTCCGTCGTTGTACAAGGCCTTGGCATCGGTGTCCCTTTGCCAAACATCAAGACCCTCTCCAAGGTGTTCTTCCCTCTCCGCATGGGATCGAGGGAGCACGTTGACCGATCTTTCCTTGCGAGAATTCTACCGGACCGGTGGCCACCGGCGGGAGCAATTGGCCTTGTATCGTGTGAGTTTTGCGTGTGTTCATCGTGTTCTTTGCGAGGTGTGCGTCCGCTTCCGCTACCTTCTCCCTTTCCCCTCGCTTTCCCATCGATTTGACCACGAGATCCGTGAAGATCGGGCCACCCACGGGGTTACCCCATAACATCTGGTATCAGCAGCTTTTGGTTGCCACGGATTTCCCCTCGATTTGGTCTTTTTCCCCATAAATTCGAAAATTCCACCAAAAACAGCCCCAATTCGTGTTTCGGATCGATCTGTGATTTGAGTGCGTTTTGATACGTTTGGATCCATGGATTA
The DNA here is from genome assembly GCA_910589775.1 of Avena eriantha. Classification (NCBI taxonomy): domain Eukaryota; kingdom Viridiplantae; phylum Streptophyta; class Magnoliopsida; order Poales; family Poaceae; genus Avena; species Avena eriantha. The sequence goes on along the minus strand of OU342740.1, from coordinate 174,142,134 downwards.
CTTACTAAAATTGTTGATCTACCTTCCCCTGCGTTTCGATGGCCTAATTCCTTGATTTCCCCCACCAATTTGGTGTTTTGGTTCGAGTTTTTCCGCCAAAATCGCGTCCCGGACGAGTTCTTCACGTCCTAGAACCTCCGGACCGGAGATTCCGGCCCCCAGAACGGAGATTCCGGTCCAGACCGGAGTTTCTGGCAAAGTCTCCACCCCCCACTGCTAACAGCAAATCTGTTTCACCGGTTTTGGGCGTAACTTTTGCATACGAACTCGGATTTTGGTGTTCTTTAGCTTGTTTTGAAGAGGAGAAAGAGCTCTACATCATCATCTCCGTGGTTCATGCTATCTAATCCATCCAAATTCCGTGAGCAAGGCAGAATCCACCAATAAAGGGTGAAGATCGGCGACGAAAGGTATAAAAATTCCGCGACTTCTCCCCACTTGCATCCCCTTGTGAGCCACACTATCTTTGCGTTCAACAAACACCTATTGAGACTAGTTCCTCCTATGATTACTTGGGCTATGCACATTTTATACTTGTAGAATACCGAGCAAAAGTTGTGAGCGCGCTATCTCATATAGTTATCTTGTATAGTTGTTGGCACAAGAGGCAAGTGAAAAATAAAATAAAAGTGAAAAAAATAGAAAAAGAAAAAGAAGAAAAAGAAAAAAAAGAAACAAGTGCCTCATAGAATAGGAAGCGCAAGCTCGATGAACATCAAATAGGTGGTACTTATGGTGCATATCTTGTAGCCCACCAATTTTATTGCAATCGAACTAGCGTCTCTCCTTGCACTTGTGCGACACGAGCTTATAGTCTTCACTAGGTAATCATTTGGTTCTTAGCTCACTTTCTCCGTCGCACAAGTCCCAGTTATCCCACCGTGTGTGTTTCCTTGTACATAATTCCTATCTTGTGGATTGACTTGTTTTGCTTTGTGATCATCGTGGTTCTTTACTTGCCATTACAATATCTTGATTTCGGATTGTTCTTGGACACGCGACCTTCCATACCTATCCACCATAAGCTTTGTGTGTGTGTGTGTGTGTTTAGTGGTTAGTTGGTTTTGGTGTTCCGCGTGAACTTCACTTTGCTTGGTTTTGGTTGCTCTCACGTGTTGCCACTTGCACGATACTATCTTCCAAGGTAAAGTAAGGTTTGACGTTGCATCCCTAACCCCCTACCACTTCCATATACACCACTTGGTCTTGTGAATCATGTCTAGGGACTCCGGAACCGAGGATGATATCTATGACGAACCCATGATGAGCCACCACGACTACGACTCCACAAGTATAGAGGACATGACGGAGAACTACACCGACAATGGCTCCTCATGCATGGAGCACTACACCAACAATGGCTCCACATGCTTGGGTGACAGGGAGTTCTACAACAACAATAACTCCCCAAGCATGGATGACTTCAAGCACAACAACAACAAGCTCCTCAAGTCGCATCGACTAAGAGGGAGCCCCCACCTCAAGAGCAACAAGGTCCACCATCAAATGGACAACTTCAAGCGCGATATGGACAACAACTTCGCCAAGACCATGAGCATGATGGCCAAGACAAATGATGCTTTGCGCTCATTACAACACCTCACCATGAAGAGTGCCAAGGATAAGGAGCATCGTCGCGAGCGTCATGTGGATGACCAAGTGCGCCATCTACATCTACCTTTGGCAAGGCACGCCAATGACCTCCATCGACACCATCAAAGGGCACCATCAACTACTCGTGCCACCACAAAAATGGCACCAAGAGCAAGCTCTCCTCCACGCCATCAAGCTTCAACGCACAAACTTGACGTCCTAGATGACGCATGCAACTTCATGGATGAGGAGGACGAAGACCTCTACTTCGCCAAGTTAGACGAGTACGCCAAGAGGATTACACAAGCCAAGGTGCAAGATGGCGATGATAAGGTCGAGAATGGTGAGAATGGGACATTCCCTTCACCAAAGGAGGCGCATGGAGTTGAGAGAACCGAGCCTACCCCTACATGCTTGAGTGATGATGTGGTACCAATCCCATGTGAGTATGAGAGCCACTTAACCCACTTGATTAAAAACAAGAGTGAGATGAGTGACTCCACCATACGTGAGATTGAGTGCTTCCACTTGGAGGGCATGAATGATACACCGAGTGAGTTGAGAGTGGTAGTTGATAGGTCATGTGAGACCACCTTGATTTCTAACGACTTGCCCTCTACCTCTAGTGTGTTTTCTCATGTTGTGCTAGGTTCCATGAATCAAGAAGTGCCAAGCTTGGAAATGATGATGCCTCCAACCAAGAAGATTGACATGGTGGATGAAGATGATGCCATCCCCATACATGATGAAGAAGTTGCCCACATGGAGGCCAATGCTACCACAACACCCACTTCATTTGAGAGGTATGAAAGGTAAGAATACGGGTGTTGATGATGCCATGATCCCACTAGTGGACATGATGGTTTGTGATGACTGGCTTGCTATGGATGATGTTTGTGATATCACATATGACTCATTGGTATTTCCATGTGATACTTTGCCTTCGCATAATATTGAGCATGTGAAATTATTTGATTGTGATGATGTTGCCATAGACATGCCATGCTCTAACCGTTACGTTGATGATATCATTGCTTGCACTTTATGGAACAATTGCTCTTTCCAAAGTTTTGCTTGCAATGATGTTACCAATGGTACCCCTCGAACCATGCTTTGTCATGAATGTTTTACAATCTCTCCCGTTGCTTGCAATAAGTTGAATAATTGCTCTTTCACTTGTTTTGCTTGCAACAATAATTCTCATAAGGTTTATATTGAGATGGCCCCCATAGCTTTCTTAAATTTTGGAGATTTTGATGAATGCCATGATAAGCATGTTCCCCATTTTCATACTCACCATGCACCTATGTTACACTTGACTGACACTCATGGTGATGTGCATAAGAAGAGATACGTCATGATGGATGATGTGTTTCTCTACCATGCACACACATTCGTCCTTCTGTGTTTGATGTGTGTAGGTACCCGCATGATCATGCCAACCTCGGTTGAGCACGAGTTGATAAAAAGAGCTCTAGAGAGCATCCCCCAAGTGAGTTCAAGATCGAACCCAGCTCTGATACCTTTTGCATGCTTTGCATCTTTCAGGTTGACAAATTGCTCTTTCCTATGTGTTGAGGGCAAACCTCTAGGGTGGTCCGATCTTTCACGATTCCCTTTCAAATCGAGCGTGGAGTGCGGGGGAAGGAGGAAAGGAATAACACGACGAACACACGCACAAAGAACGCGATGAACACACACACGCAAACCCGCGATAAACACCAATAGCTCACACCGGCGGTGACCGGTCCGGCGCAATCCCTAGGATCGGCGTCGGGCGGAGGACTCTCTCTCGAATCAGCACGACGAGATGGGGGACTCGGTGAGATCTTGACGTCTAGGCAAAGGAACATCGATGCCTAGGCCTTGTACAACGCGGAGGCACAATGCAAACTCCAACGAGGTTTGGGGATATTGGTGCTCCTTAGTCAAGGAGCATGAGGCAAGAATTAGATAGATCCACAAAGGGGTTTCCACTAATTCCAATATCAAGCCTAGGGTTTACAATGGAGGTGGGGGTCTATATATAGGCCAGCCACAAGTTCAGGGGTAATTCAGGCATTAAAGTAGAGTTCTAGGCGAAGTAGAGGGGTACATGGGCCATAGGGCCCAGCTAGGCTCGTAGGCCCATCACTTGGGCTGGACAGTCCGGGTCGGCACGGCCGGACAGTCCGGGCAGAGCGGACACTCCGGGTGGTGTCTGGGGAGTGTACGATTCGACCTTCTGAATGTCCACGCCAGGTCCGGGCTCGGGCAGGCCGGACACTCCGGCTGAGTCGGACCAGACACTTCGGTGTGGCCGGACACTCCGGCTGGATTCGGGTGGACACTCCGGCAGCTTCAGCTCAGGTGCAGCTTCAGGGCGCGTGGGTCGACACCGCGGGGGTTCTAATGATGCACAGAGTAGAGGTATGAGGTAGCACGCCATCCAAGGAGGTACCAAATTGGCACGAAGAGAGGAGCGAGTTCACCTTAGCCTGGAGGAGTTTGGCTCGGGCACGAGTCATGGGTCCACTTGGGGGACTTGTTGGTGTACATGTAGAAGCGTCCGTAGGGCGGGCTGCATCAGCTCCCCCCCCTTGGGAAAGAGTCGTCCTCGACTCTTCATGGATATCATCTTGAGCATCTCCATGGTAGGGTGAGAGATCCTTGACATTGAATGTATTGCTTGCAAGGTACTTGGAGGTCGGGATGTCGAAGATGTAGGCGTTGTTGTTGATTCGTTTGAGGACCTTGAAGGGACCATCTCCTCTTGGCTTGAGCTTGGAGTCACGTTCCTTGGGGAAGCGGTCCTTGCTTAGGTGTATCCACACAAGGTCACCTTCTTCAAATATCATCTCCTTCTTGTCCTTGTTTAACCTTGAAGCTTGGCGAAGGACTTGTTGTTCGATAGTTGCTCTTGTTTCTTCATGAAGCTTCTTCATAGCTTGTGCGCGCTTCTCGACGTCCATGTTTGTGGGCTCATGGAGAGGTAGTGGTAGGATGTCGAGCGCGGTGAGGGGCTCGAAACCATAGACGATCATGAATGGACTCATCTTGGTTGTTGAGTGCTTGGCTCGATTGTAGGCGAACTCGGCGTGTGGAATGCATTCCTCCCAATCCTTTTGGTTTTTCTTGATCAACACACGAAGGAGAGTTCCGAGGCTTCGGTTGACAACTTTGGTTTGGCCATCAGTTTGAGGATGTGATGCGGATGAAAAGAGGAGCTTGACGTCGAGCTTGGCCATGAGGGTCTTCCACAAGTAGCTCATGAATTTGACGTCGCGGTCGGAGACGATTGTCCTTGGCACACCGTGAAGACGGACGATTTCCCTAAAAAACAGATTTGCAACATGTGAAGCATCGTCGGTCTTATGGCACGGTATGAAGTGTGCCATCTTGGAAAAATGATCCACAACAACAAATATAGAATCATGACCATGCTTAGATCTAGGCAATCCTAACACGAAATCCATGCTAATGTCGGACCAAGGTGTATGAGGAATAGGCAATGGCATATAAAGACCATAGGGATTAGCTTGCGACTTAGCTTGAACACATGTCGTGCATCGTTGAACGTAGCGCTCCACGTCACGCTTCATCTTGGGCCAAAAGTAGTGATTGGAGAGCATGTCCAATGTCTTGTCGCGACCAAAGTGACCCATAAGGCCTCCACCATGAGATTCTTGGAGAAGCAAAAGTTGAAGCGACGACATCGAAACGCATAGCTTGTTTTGTTTAAAACAAAAGCCCTTATGCAAATAGAAATCATCAACTCCTTTGTCATTGGAGCACTTTGCGAAAATTGGTTCAAAGAACGGGTCGGAAGCATACAAAGATTTATTTCCTCAAGACCCAACACGTTGATTTCAAGTCTCATAAGAAGGCTTGTATGTTTGCGAGACAATGCGTCCGCAACTACATTATCTTTGCCCTTCTTATACTTGACAATGTACGGAAAAGACTCCATGAACTCAACCCACTTAGCGTGTCTCTTGCTCAAGTTAGCTTGGCCTTTGAGATATTTCAACGACTCGTGGTCGGAATGTATGATAAATTCCTTGGGCCAAAGGTAGTGTTGCCAAACTTGAAGGACACAAACTAAGGCAAAAAGCTCTTTGTCATAAATCGGATAGTTAAGGCGAGCACCATCAAGTTTTTCGCTATGGTAGGCTATAGGACGTCCGTTTTGCATATGGACTCCTCCAATGCCAATACCACTAGCATCACACTCTATCTCAAAAGTTTTTGTGAAATCCGGTAAAGCAAGAAGAGGTGCTTCGGTGAGCCTCTTTTTAAGTTCATCAAAAGCTTTTTCTTGTGCTTTGCCCCACACGAAGGTGACATTCTTTTTGGTCAATTCATTAAGGGGACAAGCAATGGTTGAAAAGTCTTTCACAAAGCGACGATAGAAACCGGCCAACCCATGAAAACTTCGGAGTTCACTCACATTTGTTGGTATTGGCCAATCTCGTATGTCCTTTACCTTGGAAACATCAACTTCAATTCCCTTCGAAGAAACGACAAATCTAAGAAAAATCAACTTGTCTTTAGCAAAAGTGCACTTGGGAAGGTTAGAATAAAGCTTTTCATGTCGAAGGATTTGCAAAACTTCCTTGACATGTGTTATATGGACCTCAAGTGACTTGCTATAAACAAGAATATCATCGAAATAGACAACAACACTTTTTCCAATGAGAGAACGCAAGATGTGATTCATAAGGCGCATGAAAGTTGATGGGGCATTTGATAAACCAAAGGGCATAACCAACCATTCATAGAGACCAAGTTTGGTCTTGAAGGCGGTTTTCCACTCATCACCTTCAGCCATGCGTATTTGATGGTAACCACTACGAAGATCAATTTTCAAAAAAATAGTGGCTCCACACAACTCATCAAGCATGTCATCGAGACGTGGTATGGGATGTCGATAACGCACGGTGATAGCACTGATTGGACGGCAGTCCATGCATAACCGTAACGTATCATCCGTCTTTGGAACCAGAATGACGGGTACGGCACTTGGACTAGTGCTAACTCGGATCAAACCTTTGGAGACGAGTTGGTTGATTTGACGTTCGATCTCCTACGTTTCCTCCGGGTTCGTGCGGTAAGCGGCGCGGTTTGGAAGTGGTGCACCAGGGATGAGGTCGATGCGATGTTCAATGCCGTGAAGAGGAGGTAGTCCATGTGGAAGCTCTTCGGGAAACACATCCTTGAATTCCTGCAAAACACTCATCAAAGATGGAGGAACATTGGTTAATTTGTTAGTTCCTTGCGCTAGTCCCTTGCAAAGGAGGACATAGTGCAAGATGGATGGGTTGTTCCGAACATCTCTCATCTCACTTTTGGTGGCAAGGAGAACACTCTTCGTTTTTCCACTCGAATTCGGCTTGTGGCTCTCACTCACTATGAGGTGGTTCTCTCTCTCACCGCTCTTCTCACAAGTAGGTGTTATGCTTTGCGCCCTCGCTAAAGCCTTTGCATTGTCCGCAATTATTTGGCTAGGAGTCATCGGTTGCAAAACACATGTTTTGTTGAGCCATTTGAAGGTGTATATATTGGTGCGACCATCATGTTGAGCAGTCTTGTCAAATTTCCATGGTCGACCAAGAAGCATGTGGCAAATTGTCATAGGAACCACATCACACTCCACCGTATCTTTGTAAGGACCAATGGCGAAGGAGACCGATACGGTATGCTTGATCTTCACGGACCCTTGGTCGCTTAGCCATTGCACGTGGTAGGGGTGCTTGTGTGGATGGAGGGTGAGTTTGAGCTTCTCACACAACTCGGTGCTAGCAAGGTTGTGACAACTCCCTCCGTCAATGATCACCTTGATAGATTTGCCATTGATGCCGGCTCGTGTTTGGAAGATATTGGAGCGTTGGTCTTCATGCTCTTGTGCTTGAGTGGTCAAGATTCTTGTTACGACAAGCGATGGACTTGCGTCATGTTCACACATGAGGAGTTCTTGATCATCTTCGACTCATTGCCTTGCCATTGCTTCCTTGACACGGGCATCAAACTCATCTTCACTCAAGTACTCTTCATCACCATTGTCATGGATGAACAAGACTTTCTTGTTTCCACATTCGGCCGACTTGTGTCCTTTACCTCCACACTTCTTGCTTGCTTGCCATTTGGTGGCAGTTTTCCATGAGGAAGTGTGGGCTTGAAGGAAGGCTTGGAGGTACTTGAGGAGCTACCGTTGAAAGTTGTTGGTGTAGGGGTTGAAGCATGCTTATAGGTGAAGTACGTCTTGGGCTTGTTGTACTTGATATCCTCTTGCACTTGACGGTCAGCCTTTGTTGCAATGTGCACAAGCTCAACCATGGTGTTGTATGTTTGGAACTCGACGATGCGCTTGATTGGGTGATTCAAGCCAATAAGGAAACGTGCCATTGTTTGCTCCATGCGCTCATCAGTGTTGGCACGAATCAAGTTGAGTTCCATTTCCTTGAAGTATTCTTCCACGGTCTTTGTCCCTTGACGAAGCGCTTGAAGGTTATTGAAGAGGTCATGCGTGTAGTGTGCGGGGACGAACCGGGATCTCATGTGAGCCTTCATGTCATGCCAAGTTGTGATTGGCGGCTCTTGTCTTGCATCACGAGAAACTTGAACTTGTTCCCACCAAAGGTTGGTGTAATCATCAAACTCTAGCGAAGCCATGGCGACCATCTTCTCGTTGCTATAGTTGTGCATGCGGAAGATCTTATCGACTTTGAGTGCCCACGAGAGGTATTCTTCGGGGTCATTGGATAGAACTTTGGCATTGTGAACTTGAGCTTGACAAAAGTTTCTTCATCGTTGCGGTCATTGCGACGAGCTTGGTGACCTTGTTGATGATCTTGTAGTTGGGGAGGTGGAACTTGGTTCTTGCGTCCTTGTTGCGGAGCTTGCTCTTGGTATTGTTGTTGAGGAGCTTGCTCTCGCTCTTGGCGCGGTTGTTGACGTGGTTGAGGCGCTTGGGCCTCATGGTGACGAAGGTGTAGAGCCTCTTGACATGGTTGATGAAGAAGAGGAGGCTCGTTCCTTGGTTGGTGATGTTGGTTAGGCACATGTGCCTCACGGCGAAGAACATGGTCATGAGCCTCTTGACGTGGTGGGCATCGCTCAACTTGTATCACTTGACGCTCCAAGTTTTGTTGATGTGGAGGAGGTGCCTCGTGATGACCATGGTGTCGTTGTTGACATTGATGACGTTGATGACGAGGAGGAGGATCTTGAAGAGTTTGATGTCGATGACGAGCTTGATTCTCCAAATTGGAGTCATCACTTGTTGTGTCAAGAATGTGTCGCGGTCGATGGTGGTAGACTTGCGGTTGCGCTTGCGGTTCCTCTTGTGGTTGCTCTTGTTGAATCACTAGTGCCCTTGCGTGATGACGGTGTGCTTCTTGCCTTGCTCGTGGCCTTGAAGAGAGGTCACCGTCATAGCTTGACGTTGCGGCGTGCCGTGGGGAAGGTACATTGTTCGAAGAGATTCCATCTTCAACCACGGGGGCATCATTGCGTCTTTGAGAACTTTGATGTAGATCTTGTGGAAGAGGTGCATGACGATGCGAAGAACTTGCAGAGCTTGAAGCGCGTGAACAGGGTGTCGAAGATTGTCATTTGTTTCGGCGACGGAGCGTTGGAGCGCTTCATTTTGGTGGCCGAGGTTGCATTGCATGCATTTGTCGTTCGAGGCCGTCGAAGCGGTTGTCGATGTTCTTGAACTCGGCTTGCGTCCTGCCAAATTGTTCATCCTGTCGCGTCTCAAGGGCTTGGCAACGTTCACAGAACTCATGTCGAACGATGAAGTGACTTGCACGCGTCATGTATGGACCTTGATCTTCTTCTTGGGGAGGTGGTTGGCTCGTCTCACCATGCCTATCCATCATGCAAAACACACAAGTATTGTATATGGACGTGGAATATGGTGGTGTTAGCCTTGTACCTTACCTTGGGGATTGCACCAAACTAGAAACCACAAGTGAGAGCTATTAGCGTGCAAAGTGGAAATGCCAAGAAAACTCACACTAACTCTCAAAAGCTTGTTGGTGGTAGGTTAGGGTTGTGGAAAGCCAAAGAACCAACCAAAAGAAAAGGAATAGTCAAAAGTGGTAAAAACCAACAAAACTCAAGTCAAAGGCGAAGGTCAACAACTCAAAAGGGTGACGGGAACCTACGACTATGTACACACACGTGGAGAAAGTTGGGATTGACACGACTATGAAAATGAGCAAACAAAATGTCCTAACGAAGACTAAGCTCGTTGTCGTGCCAATGCAAGGAGAGACCGTGGCTCGTTTGCAAAGAGGAAAAGTGAGCAACGGATTTGTGCACTTGCCTTGGGCGCCCTTCTTTCTCTCTTGCTTACAAGCTTTGAGACTCTCTTTTGCAATGGGAGACTATTTTTCTTTTGCTTTTTCTTTGTATCTGTTTCTTTTTTTTTTTTGCTCTCCCTTGATGCTACCTAGTCACACTTGATATTGCTCTTGCACTCTCACTATCCAAGGACAAATGCACAATGCTCAAGCAAACACAAGATGAGCCACTCTCATGGGATAGGTACACACAAAGGAAGATGTGGGTTAACAAGGTCATGCAAGTTATACCTTCTTTGATGATGAACTTGGCGTCGGTGGTGCGGGATGATGTTCGTGGTCCGTGGTGTCGATGAGCACGGAAGTTGATGATGCGGAAGCTTGCTGGTACTTGCTGACACGCACACGGGACACGAGCAAATAAAGGAGATTAGCCAATGCGAAAAATGAGGCAAAACTGTCAAAACTGGCGTTACAGCCGGACACTCCGGTCTGTCTGGGCCGGATACTCCGGTCTGGCCGGACACTCCGGTCGGGCCGGACACTCCGGTCGGTATGAGCCGGACTCTCCGGCGTGGGTTTCCTGCTCGTGTTCTTGAGCAGAAATCCTCTCCTTCAGGCCTCAACTCCACGAAAAACTGGCCAAATCGGGCTGGGGAAACGCAGGATAAAGCTGGACCAACTCCTTAGCCAAGGTTTGATTGGATCAAAACCACAAATAACACTCCAAATCAAGAGATCGATCCAAAGGCAAATATGGGCTATTTTTTTGTGGGGATTTTCGAAATTTTGGTGGATAGAAGAAAATTTTGTGGGGGAAATCGTGAGCAACGAAGCTATTGATACCAATATGTTGAGGGCAAACCTCTAGGGTGGCCCGATCTTTCACGATTCCCTTTCAAATCGAGGGTGGAGTGCGGGGGAAGGAGGAAAGGATGAACACGACGAACACACGCACGAAGAACGCGATGAACACACACACGCAAACCCGCGATAAACACCAATAGCTCACACTGGCGGTGACCGGTCCGGCGCAATCCCTAGGATCGGCGTCGGGCGGAGGACTCTCTCTCAAACCGGCACGACGAGATGGGGGACTCGGTGAGATCTTGACGTCAAGGCAAAGGAACACTGATGCCTAGGCCTTGTACAACACGGAGGCACGATGCAAACTCCAACGAGGTTTGGGGATATTGGTGCTCCTTAGTCAAGGAGCATGAGGCAAGAATTAGATAGATCCACAAAGGGGTTTCCACTAATTCCAATATCAAGCCTAGGGTTTACAATGGAGGTGGGGTTCTATATATAGGCCAGCCACAAGTTCAGGGGTAATTCAGGCATTAAAGTAGAGTTCTAGGCGAAGTAGAGGGGTACGTGGGCCATAGGGCCCAGCTAGGCTCGCATGCCCATCGCTTGGGCCGGACAGTCCGGGTCGGCACGGCCGGACAGTCTGGGCAGAGCGGACACTCCGGGTGGTGTCCTGGGAGTGTCCGATTCGACCTTCTGAATGTCCATGCCAGGTCCGGGCTCGGGCAGGCCGGACACTCCGGCTGAGTCGGGCCGGACACTCCGGTGTGGCCGGACACTCCGGTGTGGCCGGACACTCCGGCTGGATTCGGGCGGACACTCCGGCAGCTTCAGCTCAGGTGCAGCTTCAGGGCGCGTGGGTCGACTTGGGGGTTCGTACCTGATGATGCACAGAGTAGAGGTATGAGGTAGCATGCCATCCAAGGAGGTATCAAATTGGCACGAAGAGAGGAGCGAGTTCACCTTAGCTTGGAGGAGTTTGGCTCAGGCACGAGTCATGGGTCAACTTGGGGGACTTGTTGGTGTAGATGTAGAAGCGTCCGTAGGGCAGGCAGCATCACTATGGTTAGCTTGCAAGCATGTTGATGGTATTATTTCACCTTGTGACAATCATGTCTCATTGCTATTGGATATTGATACTTTGTGTGCTGCTACAAAAATGTTGAACAATTTCTCTTTCCGATGTTTTGTGTGCAACCATAATGCCATTTTGAGCATGTATTGTCATGAGAGCTTCCAAGTCTCTTGTATAGTTGTTGCAACAAACATAAGGACCACTTGTCCTTTCATATGGTTTGTTTGCAAACTTGTTGTTTTTGCTGCCGCTCGTGATACTCATATCCCAATGATATTTGATTTTGATGATTTGTGTGTGGCATCCAACATGTTGACCAATTGTTCTTTCCAATGGTTGATTTGCACACATAATGATGTTGTTTTGGATATTATTCCTCTTGTGTTTTTGCCGAATTCTCCTAGCTTTGCATCAAAGATGTTGATCAATATTTTAGTCAGTTGCTTTGAGCACCACACTAAGATGTTTTATGGAGTTTTTGAGTTTCCACATTTGGATGATATTCAAACGATTTCCATGCACTTTGACCTTGCATATGCATTCCGTTTGCTATACTTGAGATGTGCTAATAGTGTTGTGAACAAGAATGGACATGCCACAAATGGCATGCTCCTCTATCACATACAAACATATTTTGCTTGGTCTTTGTTGTGTGAAGGTATAATTGCGTACGCGTCAACCTCTATGGACAAAGAGTTGACAAGACGAATCGAAGAGAGTTACCTATGGCTGCCCTTCAATGAGCCATCTCTACATCCTAAGGTGACTTCCTTCTACTTGAGGACTCATGCTATAATCTTCATGAATTGGCTACGCTTTGAGTGTTGCTTCTCTTTTGTTGTGAGCTTTGTAGGCTTCATTGAAGGTGAAGGAACATTGAGGTGTTGTCAATTCAATCTTCCCGAGGACGACTATATGGTGAACCCCAGGATCAAGAAGGTCTCTCGACATCTTCTACTTTGTGATGAGCGTGTAGAGTCGAGGACGACTCTTTTTGAAGGGAGGGGAGATGATGTAGCCAGACCTTCGGTCATTACCACATCATGGTCTCCAACTTATGCAAAGTCGTCATGGACTCCAAAGGTGAATCAGTTCCTCTATGCGAGCTCACTTCCTACCCTCTTGAATGGTATACTACTTCATACTCCGTCCCATAGCCATGATAGGTTCATACCGACCAGTATAGAGGCAAGGGAGGAAGCCTGGAGAAAAAAGCCCAACAAGACGGAGGCTTGGAAGAGAATACAGAAGAAGCTGGAGCACCGGAGTCTCCAGCCTACTGACCCCGGAGTCTCTGGACCCATCTCCACACCGACCCCTAGATCAAGCTCGAGGATAGTCTTTCTGCCACTCCAGAGATGACACCGGAGACAGACCGGAGTCTCTGGCCCACACCGGAGTCTCCGGACCCCACACCGGAGTCTCCGGCCTGAGCGTATGGGCCTGTGTGCCGCCAGCTGGGCCAAAGGCCCATGTACCCCTTAGTCCGCTCAGACTTTCCCCTTTTATTCCTAAAGTACCCTTGAACTTGTGGCTGGCCTATATATAGTGCCCCCACCCTCTCATGTAACCCGAGGCATAGATGATAGACTAAAGACAACCCCCTTTGTGGAATCTCTAGTTTTCCCTCATCCCCTTCTACCAAAGGGGATCGACTATCGTCACCACCTCGTTGGAGTTTGCATCGCGCCTTCCTCGTTGTACAAGGCCTTGGCATCGATGTCCCTTTGCCAAGACGTCAAGAGCCTCTCCAAGGTGTTCTTCCCTCTCCGCGTGGGATCCAGGGAGCACGTTGCCCGATCTTTCCTTGCGAGGATTCTATCCGACTGGTGGCCACCGGCGGGAGCAATCGGCCTTGTATCGTGTGAGTTTTGCGTGTGTTCATCGTGTTCTTCGCGAGGTGTGCGTCCACTTCCGCTACCTTCTCCCTTTCCCCTCGCTTTCCCATCGATTTGACCACGAGATCTGTGAAGATCGGGCCACCCACGGGGTTACCCCAGAACATAAGCTAACCCTTATGGTCTTTATATGCCATTGCCTATTCCTCATATCCCTTGGTCCGACATTAGCATGGATTTCATGTTAGGATTGCCTAGATCTAAGCATGGTCATGATTCTATATTTGTTGTTGTGGATCGTTTTTCCAAAATGGCACACTTCATACCGTGCCATAAGACCGACTGATGCTGCCCGTCCAGCGGACGCTACTACATCTACAATGCCGAGTCCCCAAGATCGTCGACCCACGAGTCCTGAAGCTGCCTGAGCCGGAGTGTCCGCCCGAATCCAGCCGGAGTGTCCGGCGCCACCGGAATGTCCGGCGCGACTCAGCCGGAGTGTCTGGCCTGCCCAAGCCCGGACCTGGCGTGGACATTCAGAAGGTCATATCGGACACTCCCCGGACACCACCCGGAGTGTCCGGTCAGCCCGGACTGTCCGGCCCAAGTGATGGACCTACGAGCCAACAGCTGGGCCCTTGGCCCATGTACCCCTCTATTTCGCACCAAACCCTAGTTTTATGCCCAAACTACCCCTGAACTTGTGGCTGGCCTATAAATAGAGCCCCCACCCCTCATTGTATCCCTTAGGCAAAGATGATAGACTAAAGACAACCCCCTTTGTGGAATCTCTAGTTTTGCCTCATCCCCTTCTACCAAAGGGGATCGACTATCGCCACCACCTCGTTGGAGTTTGCATCGCGCCTCCCTCGTTGTACAAGGCCTTGGCATCGGTGTCCCTTTGCCAAGACGTCAAGACCCTCTCCAAGGTGTTCTTCCTTCTCCGCTTGGGATTGACGGGAGCACGTTGACCGATCTTTCCTTGTGAGGATTCTATCGGACCGGTGGCCACCGGTGAGAGCAATCGGCCTTGTATCGTGTGTGTTTTGCGTGTGTTCATCGTGTTCTTCGCGAGGTGTGTGTCTGCTTCCGCTACCTTCTCCCTTTCCCCTCGCTTTCCCATCGATTTGACCACGAGATCCGTGAAGATCGGGCCACCCTAGACGTTTGCCCTCATCATCTGGAATCAGAGCCCAAGTTGCCACGGATTTCACCCTCGTTCTTCCCCACCATTTTTTTTCTTGAAAAACCACAAAAATAGCCATAAATTTGAGTGGATCTTGTTTCAAGCCACATCATCTGGTATCAGCAGCTTTTGGTTGCCACGGATTTCTCCTCGATTTGATCTTTTTCCCCATAAATTCGAAAATTCCACCAAAAATAGCCCCAATTCGTGTTTTGGACCGATCTGTGATTTGAGTGCGTTTTGGTAGGTTTTGATCCGTGGATTGCTTGCTAAACTTGTTGACTACCTTCCCCTGCGTTTCCATAGCCTAATTCCTTGATTTCCCCCATCAATTTGAGGTTTTGGTTCGAGTTTTTCCGCCAAAACTCATCCTGTTCGTGTTCTGGAAGTTTTGGTACGACCGGACCGGACTGTCCGGCCAAACCGGACCGGAATATCCGCCCCACCGGAGTGTCTGGCCTAAACTGACCGGATTCTCCATCCCGGCCGGACTGTCCGGCCTGTGCGCACCGGACTGTCCACCCCCTGCTGACAGAAAAATCTGCTTCATGGTTTTGAGCATAACTTTTGCATATGAACTCGGATTTTGGTGTTCTTTACCTCGTTTTGAAGAGGATAAAGAGCTCTACATCATCATCTCTGTGGTTCATGCTATCTACTCCATCCAAATTCCGTGAGCAAGGCGGAATCCACCAATAAAGGGTGAAGATCGGCGACGAAAGGTATAAAATCCCGCGACTTCTCCCCACTTGCTTCCCTTTGTGAGCTACACTATCTTTGTGTTCAACAAACACCTATTGAGACTAGTTCCTCCTATGATTGCTTGGGCTATGCACATTTGATACTTGTAGAATTCCGAGCAAAAGTTGTGAGCGCGCTATCTCATATAGTTATCTTGTATAGTTGTTGGCACAAGGAAGGGGCAAGTGAAAAATAAAAGAAAAAGAGAAAAAAATAGAAAAAGAGAAAAAGAAGAAAAAGAAAGAAAGAAACAAGTGCCTCATAGAATAGGAAGCGCAAGCTCGATGAACATCAAATAGGTGGTACTTATTGTGCATATCTTGTAGCCCACCAATTTATTGCAATCGAACTAGCGTCTCTCCTTGCACTTGTGCGAAACGAGCTTATAGTCTTCGCTAGGTAATCATTTGGTTCTTAGCTCACTTTCTCCGTTGCACAAGTCCCATTTATCCCACCGTGTGTGTTTCCTTGTACATAATTCCTATCTTGTGGATTGACTTGTTTTGCTTTGTGATCATCATGGTTCTTTACTTGCCATTACAACATCTTGATTTCGGATTGTTCTTGGACACGCCACCTTCCATACCTATCCACCATAAGCTTTGTGTGTGTGTGTTTTTTAGTGGTTAGTTGGTTTTGGTGTTCCGCGTGAACTTCACTTTGCTTGGTTTTGATTGCTCTCAAGTGTTGCCACTTGCACGATACTATCTTCCAGGTTTGGCGTTGCTTTCCTAACCCCCTACCACTTCCATATACACCACTTGGTCTTGTGAATCATGTCCAGGGACTCCGGAACCGAGGAGGATATCTATGAAGAATCCATGATGAGCCACCACGACTCCACAAGTATAGAGGACATGATGGAGCACTACACCGACAATGGCTCTGCATGCTTTGAGGACCCGGAGCACTACACCTATGACGGCTCCACATGTATGGAAGACATGGAGCACGTCATCAACTATGGCTCCTCAAGCATGGAGGAATTGGAGCTCTACATCGACAATGGCTCCTCATGCATGGAGCACTACACCGACAATGTCTCCACATGCTTGGGTGATATGGAGTTCTACAACAACAATAACTCCCCAAGCATGGACGACTTCAAGAACACAACGTCAAGCTCCTCACGTCACGTCGACCAAGACGGAGCCTCTACCTCGAGAGCACCAAGGTCCACCATCACATGGACAAGTTCGAAAGCTCCCTCAACAACTTCAAGAGCGACATGGACAACAACTTCACCAAAACCATGAGCATGATGGCCAAGACTAATGATGCTTTGCACTCATTACAACGCCTCACCAAGAAGAGTGACAAGGACAAGGAGCATCGTCGCGAGCGTCATGTGGATGACCAAGTGCGCATCTACATCAACCTTTGGCAAGGCACACCAATGACCTCCATCGACACCATCATAAGGCGCCTTCAACAACTCGTGCCACCACCAAAAGGGCACCAAGAGAAAGCTCTCCTCCACGCCATCAAGCTTCATGCCAAGAGTCTACACTTCAAGATGGAGGAAGCCAAGGCCACGTATGTGATGAAGTCGATCCGAGCACCGCTCTCGACAACAACATGAGCCTACTTCCACCACTACCACAAGATGGCGATGACAAGGTCAAGAATGGTGAGCATGGGACTTTCCCTTCACCAAATGAGGCGCATGGAGTTGAGAGAACCGAGCCTACCCCTACATGCTTGAGTGATGACGTGGTACCAATCCCATGTGAGCATGAGAGCTACTTAGCCCACTTGAGTGAAAACAAGAGTGAGATGAGTGACTCCACCATATGTGAGATTGAGTGCTTCCACTTGGAGGGCATGAGTGATACACCGAGTGAGTTGAGAGTGGTAGTTGATAGGTCATGTGAGACCACTTTGATTTCTAACGACTTACCCTCTACCTCTAGTGTGTTATCCCATGATGTGCTAGGTTCCATGGATAAAGAAGCGCCAAGCTTGGAGATGATGATGCCTCCGACCGATAAGATGTACATGGTGGATGAAGATGATGCCATCCCCATACATGATGAAGAAGTCTCCCACATGGAGTCCAACACTACCACAACACTCACTTCATATGAGAGGTATGAACAAGGTAAAAATAACGGTGTTTATGATGCCATGATCCCACTAGTGGACATGATGACTTGTGATGATTGGCATGCTATGGATGATGTTTGTGATACCACATATGCTTCATTGATATTTCCATGTGATACTTTGCCTTTGCATAATGTTGAGCATGTGAAATTATTTGATTGTGATGATGTTGCCATAGACATGCCATGCTCTAAACGCTACATTGATGATATCATTGCTTGCACTTTGTTGAACAATTGCTCTTTCCAATGTTTTGCTTGCAATGATGTTACCAATGGTACCCCTCGAATAATGATTTGTCATGAGTGTTTCACAATCTCTCCCGTTGCTTGCAATATGTTGAATAATTGCTCTTTCACTTGCTTTGCTTGCAACAATAATTCTACTATGGTTTATATTGAGATGGCCCCCATAGCTTTCTCAAATTTTGGAGATTTTGAGGATTGCCATGATAAGCATGTTCCCCACTTGCATACTCACCATGCACCTATGTTACACTTGATTGACACTAATGGTGATGTGCACAAGAAGAGATATGTCATGATGGATGATGTATTTCTCTACCATGCGCACACATTCTTCCTTTTGTGTTTGATGTGTGTAGGTACCCGGACAAGAATGTCAACCTCGGTTGAGCACGAGTTGACAAAAAGAGCTCTAGAGAGCATCCCCCAAGTGAGTTCAAGATCGAACCCAGCTCTGATACCTTTTGCATGCTTTGCATCTTTCATGTTGACAAATTGCTCTTTCCTATGGTTTGATTGCAAGCATGTTGATGGTATTCTTTCACCTTGTGACAATCATGTCTCGTTGCTTTTGGATATTGATACTTTGTGTGTTGCCACAAAAATGTTGAACAATTTCTCTTTCCAATGTTTTGTGTGCAACTATAATGCCATTATGAGCATGTATTGTCACGAGAGCTCCCAAGTCTCTCGTATTGTTGTTGCAACAAACATAAGGACCACTTGCTCTTTCATATGGTTTGTTTGCAAACATGTTGTTTTTGCTACCGCTTGCGATACTCATACCCCCATGATTTTGGCTTTTGATTATATGTGTATGGCATCCAACATATTGAACAGTTGTTCTTTCCAATGGTTGGTTTGCACACATAATGTTGTTGCTTTGGATATTCTTCCTCATGTGTTTTTGCCGAATTCTCCTAGCTTTGCATCAAAGATGTTGATCAAGATTTTAGTCACTTGCTTTGAGTGCCACACTAAGATGTTATATGGAGTTTTTGAGTTCCCACATTTGGATGATGTTCAAACGACATCCATGCACTTTGATCTTGCATACGCATTTCATTTGCGATACTTGAGTTGTGCTAATAGTGTTGTGAACAAGAATGGACATGCCACAAATGACATGCTCCTCTATCACACACAAACATATGTTGCTTGGTCCTTGTTGTGTGAAGGTACAGTTGCATACGTGTCAACCTCTATGGACAAAGAGTTGACAAGACGAATCGAAGAGAGTTACCTAGGGCTATCCTTCAATGAGCTACCTATATATCATAAGGTGACTTCCTTCTACTTGAGGACTCATGCTATAATCTTCATGAATTGGCTACTCTTTGAGTGTTGCTTCGCTTTTGTTGTGAGCTTTGTAGGCTTCATGGAAGGTGAAGGAACATTGAAGAGTTGCCACATCAAGCTTCTCAAGGACGACTGTATGGTGAATCCCAGGATCAAGAAGGTCTCTCGACATCATCTCCTTAGTGATGTGCATGAAGAGTCGAGGACGACTCTTTTTGAAGGGGGGAGCTGATGCAACCCGTCCTGCGGACGCTACTACATCTACAACGCCAAGTCCCCAAGATCGTCGACCCACGAGTCCTGAAGCTGCCTGAGACGGAGTGTCCGCCCGAATCCAGCCGGAGTGTCCGGCGCCACCGGAGTGTCCGGCACGACTCAGCCGGAGTGTCCGGCCTGCCCGAGCCTGGACCTGGCGTGGACATTCAGAAGGTCATATCGGACAATCCCCGGACACCACCTGGAGTGTCCGGTCAGCCCGGACTGTCCAGCCGTGCCGACCCAGACTGTCCGGCCCAAGTGATGGGCCTGCGAGCCAACAGCTGGGCCCTTGGCCCATGTACCCCTCTATTTCGCACCAAACCCTAGTTTTATGCCCAAACTACCCCTGAACTTGTGGCTGACCTATAAATAGATCCCCCACCCCTCATTCTATCCCTTAGGCAAAGATGATAGACTAAAGACAACCCCCTTTGTGGAATCTCTAGTTTTGCCTCATCCCCTTCTACCAAAGGGGATCGACTATCGTCACCACCTCGTTGGAGTTTGCATCGCACCTCCCTCGTTGTACAAGGCCTTGGCATCGGTGTCCCTTTACCAAGACGTCAAGACCCTCTCCAAGGTGTTCTTCCCTCTCCGCTTGGGATTGACGGGAGCACGTTGACCGATCTTTCCTTGTGAGGATTCTATCGGACCGGTGGCCACTGGTGAGAGCATCGGCCTTGTATCGTGTGTGTTTTCTGTGTGTTCATCGTGTTCTTCGCAAGGTGTGCGTCCGCTTCCGCTACCTTCTCCCTTTCCCCTCACTTTTCCATCGATTTGACCACGAGATCTGTGAAGATCGGGCCACCCTAGAGGTTTACCCTCATCACCGACGATGCTTCACATGTTGGAAATCTGTTTTTAGGGAAATCGTCCGTCATCACGGTGTGCCAAGAACAATCATCTACGACCATGATGTCAAATTAATGAGCTACTTATGGAAGACCCTCATGGCCAAGATCGGTGTCAAGCTACTCTTTTCATCCGCATCGCATCCCCAAACTGATGGCCAAACCGAAGTTGTCAACCGAAGCCTTCGTGTGTTGATCAAGAAGAACTTGAAGGATTGGGAGGAATGCATCCCACACGCCGAGTTCGCCTACAACCGTGCCAAACACTCAACAACCAAGATGATTCCATTCATGATCTTCTATGGTTTCGAGCCCCTCACCGCACTCGACATCCTACCACTACCTCTCCATGAGCGCACGAACATGGACGTCGAGAAACGCGCACAAGCTATGAAGAAACTTCATGAAGAAACAAGAGATACTATCACACAACAAGTCCTTCGCCAAGCTTCAAGGTTAAACAAGGACAAGAAGGAGATGATCTGATGCAGCCCGTCCTACGGACGCTTCTACATCTACACCAACAAGTCCCCCAAGTGGACCCATGACTCGTGCCCGAGCCAAACTCCTCCAAGCTAAGGTGAACTCGCTCCTCTCTTCGTGCCAATTCGAGACCTCCTTGGATGGCGTGCTACTTCATACCATACTTTGTGCATCATCAGGTACGAGCCCCCGCCGCGTCGACTCACGAGCCCTGAAGCTGCACCTGTCTGGAAGCTGCCAGAGCCAGAGTGTCCGGCCCACTCTACCCGGAGTGTCCGGCCTGCCCGAGCCTGAACCTGGCGTGGACATTCAGAAGGTCAAATCGGACACTTCCCGGACACCACCCGGAGTTTCCAGCCACCCCGGACTGTCCGGCCGTGCCCACCCGGACTGTCCGGTCCAAGCGATGGGCCTGCGAGCCTAGCTGGGCCCTATGGCCCATGTACCCCTCTACTTCGCCCGGAACTCTACTTTAATGCCTGAATTACCCCTGAACTTGTGGCTGGCCTATATATAGACCCCCACCTCCATTGTAAACCCTAGGGTTGATATTGGAATTAGTGGAAACCCGTTTGTGGATCTATCTAATTCTTGCCTCATGTTCCTTGACTAAGGAGCACCAATATCCCCAAACCTCGTTGGAGTTTGCATCGTGCCTCCGCGTTGTACAAGGCCTAGGCATCGGTGTTCCTTTGCCTAGACGTCAAGATCTCACCGAGTCTCCCATCTCGCCGTGCCGGTTTGAGAGAGAGTCCTCCGCCCGGTGCCGATCCTAGGGATTGCGCCGGACCGGTCACCTCCGGTGTGAGCTATTGGTGTTTATCGCGGGTTTGCGTGTGTGTGTTCATCGCGTTCTTCGTGCGTGTGTTCGTCGTGTTCATCCTTTCCTCCTTCCCCCGCACTCCACCCTCGATTTGAAAGGGAATCGTGAAAGATCGGGCCACCCTAGAGGTTTGCCCTCAACATATTGGTATCAAGAGCTTCGTTGCTCACGATTTCCCCCACAAAATTTTCTTCTATCCACCAAAAATTCGAAAATCCCCACAAAAAACAGCCCATATTTGCCTTTGGATCGATCTCTTGATTTGGAGCGTTATTTGTGGTTTTGATCCGATCAAACCTTATCTAAGGAGTTCGTCCAGCTTTATCCTGAGTTTCCCCAGCCTGATTTGGCCAGTTTCTCGCGGATTTGAGGCCCGAAGGCGAGGATTTCCGCTCAAGAACACGAGCAGGAAACCCGCGCCGGAGTGTCCGGCTCATACCGACCGGAGTGTCGGCCCGACTGGAGTGTCCGGCCGAACCAGACCGGAGTGTCCGGCCAGACTGGAGTATCCGGCCAAGACAGACCGGAGTGTCCGGCTGTAATGCCAGTTTTGACAGTTTTGCCTCATTTTTCGCATTGGTCAATTTCCTTTGTTTGCTCGTGTCCCGTGTGCGTGTCAGCAAGTACCAGCAAGCTTCCGCATCATCAACTTCCACGCTCATCGACACCACGGACCACGAACATCGTCCCGCAGCACCGACGCCAAGTTCATCATCCAAGAAGGTATAACTCGCGTCACCTTGTTAACCCCCATCTTCCTTTGTGTGTACCTATCCCATGAGAGTGGCTCATCTTGTGTTTGCTTGAGCATTGTGCATTTGTCCTTGGATAGTGAGAGTGCAAGAGCAATATCAAGTGTGACTAGGTAGCATCAAGGGAGAGCAAAAAAAAAAGAAAGAAAGAAACAGATACAAAGAAAAAGCAAAAGAAAAATAGTCTCCCATTGCAAAAGAGAGTCTCAAAGCTTGTAAGCAATAGAGAAAGAAGAGCGCCCAAGGCAAGTGCACAAATCCGTTGTTCACTTTTCCTCTTTGCAAACAAGCCACGGTCTCTCCTTGCATTGGCACGACAACGAGCTTAGTCTTCGTTAGGATATTTTGTTTGCTCATTTTCATAGTCCTGTCAATCCCAACTTTCTCCACGTGTGTGTACATAGTCGTAGGTTCCCGTCACCCTTTTGAGTTGTTGACCTTTGCCTTTGACTTGAGTTTTGTTGGATTTTTACCACTTTTGACTATCCCTTTTCTTTTGGTTGGTTCTTTGGCTTTTCACAACCCTAACCTACCACCAACAAGCTGTTGAGACTTAGTGTGAGTTTTCTTGGCATTTCCACTTTGCACGCTAATAGCTCTCACTTGTGGTTTCTAGTTTGGTGCAATCCCCAAGGTGAGGTATAAGGCTAACACCACCATATTCCACTTCCATATACAATACTTGTGTGTTTTGCATGATGGATAGGCACGGTGAGACGAGCCAACCACCTCCCTAAGAAGAAGATCAAGGTCCGTACATGAGACGCGCAAGTCACTTCATCGTTCGACAAGAGTTCTGTGAACGTTGCCAAGCACTTGAGACGCGACAAGATGAACAATTTGGCGAGACACAAGCCTAGTTCAAGAACATCGACAACCGCTTCGACGGCCTCGAACGACAAATGCATGCAATGCATCACAACTTCGGCCACCAAAATGAAGCGCTTCAACGCTCTGTCGTCGAAACAAATGACAATCTTCGACGCCTCATCGATGGCATGGCAAGACCATGTTCACGCGCTTCAAGCTCGGCAAGTTCTTCGCATCGTCATGCACCTCTTCCACAAGATCTACATCAAAGTGCTCAAAGACGCAATGATGCCCCCGTGGTTGAAGATGGAATCTCTTCGAACTATGTACCTTCCCCACGGCACGCCGCAACGTCAAGCTATGACGGTGACCTCTCTTCAAGGCCACGAGCAAGGCAAGAAGCACACCGTCATCATGCAAGGGCACTAGTGATTCAACAAGAGCAACCACAAGAGGAACCGCAAGCGCAACCGCAAGTCTACCACCATCGACCGCAACACATTCTTGACACAACAAGTGATGACTCCAATTTGGAGAGTCAAGCTCGTCATCGACGTCAAGCTCTTCAAGATCCTCCTCCTCGTCATCAACGTCATGAACGTCAACAACGACACCATGGTCATCACGAGGCGCCTCCTCCACATCAACAAAACTTGGAGCGTCAAGTGATACAAGTTGAGCGACGCCCACCACGTCAAGAGGCTCATGACCATGTTCTTCGCCGTGAGGCCCATGTGCCTAACCAACATCACCAACCGAGGAACGAGCCTCCTCTTCGTCATCAACCGTGTCAAGAGGCTATACACCTTCGCCACCATGAGGCCCAAGTACCTCAACCACGTCAACAACCGCGCCAAGAGCTAGAGCAAGCTCCTCCTCAACAACAATACCAAGAGCAAGCTCCGCAACAAGGGCGCGAGAACCGAGTTCCACCTCCCCAACTACAAGATCATCAACAAGGTCACCAAGCTCGTCACAATGACCGCAACGATGAAGAAACTTTTGGCAAGCTCAAGTTCACAATGCCCAAGTTCACCGGATCCAATGACCCTGAAGAATACCTCTCGTGGGCACTCAAAGTCGATAAGATCTTCCGCATGCACAACTATAGCAACGAGAAGATGGTCGCCATGGCTTCGCTAGAGTTTGATGATTACGCCAACCTTTGGTGGGAACAAGTTCAAGTTGCTCGTGATGCAAGACAAGAGCCACCAATCACAACTTGGCATGACATGAAGGCTCACATGAGATCCCGGTTCGTCCCCGTACACTACACGCGTGACCTCTTCAACAACCTTGAAGCACTTCATCAAGGGACAAAGACCGTGGAAGAATACTTCAAGGAAATGGAACTCAACTTGATTCGCGCCAACATTGATGAGCACATGGAGCAAACAATGCCACGTTTCCTTATTGGCTTGAATCACCCAATCAAGCGCATCGTCGAGTTCCAAACATATAACACCATGGTTGAGCTTGTGCACATTGCAACAAAGGCTGAACGTCAAGTGCAAGAGGATATCAAGTACAACAAGCCCAAGACGTACTTCACCTACAAGCAAGCTTCAACCGCTACACCAACAACTTTCAATGGTAGCTCCTCAAGTACCTCCAAGCCTTCCTTCAAGCCCACACTTCCTCAAGGAAAACTGCCACCAAATGGCAAGCAAGCAAAAAGTGATACACCTTTCAACGGTGAATGCTACAAGTATGGAGGTAAAGGACACAAGTCGGCCGAATGTGGAAACAAGAAAGTATTTTTCATCCATGACAATGGTAATGAAGAGTACTTGAGTGAAGATGAGTTTGATGCCCATGTCAAGGAAGCAATGGCAAGGCAACGAGTGGAAGATGATCAAGAACTCCTCATGTGTGAACATGACGCAAGTCCATCGCTTGTCGTCACAAGAATCTTGACCACTCAAGCACAAGAGCATGAAGACCAACGCTCCAATATCTTCCAAACACGAGTCGCCACCAATGGCAAATCTATCAAGGAGATCATTGACGGAGGGAGTTGTCACAGCCTTGCTAGCACCGAGTTGTGTGAGAAGCTCAACCTCACCCTCCATCCACACAAGCACCCATACCACGTGCAATGGCTAAGTGACCAACGGTCCGTGAAGATCAAGCATACCGTATCGGTCTCCTTCGCCATTGGTCCTTACAAAGATACGGTGGAGTGTGATGTGGTTCCTATGATAGTTTGCCACATGCTTCTTGGTCGACCATGTCAATTTGACAAGGCTGCTCAACATGATGGTCGCACCAATATATACACGTTCAAATGGCTCAACAAAACATGTGTTTTTCAACCGATGACTCCTAGCCAAATAATTGCGGACAATGCAAAGGCTTTAGCGAGGGCGCAAAGCACAACACCTACTTGTGAGAAGAGCGGTGAGAGAGAGAACCACCTCATAGTGAGTGAGGGCCACAAGCCAAATTCGAGTGGAAAAACAAAGAGTGTTCTCCTTGCCACCAAAAGTGAGATGAGAGATGTTCGGAACAACCCATCCATCTTGCACTATGTCCTCCTTTGCAAGGGACTAGTGCAAGGAACTAACGAATTAACCAATGTTCCTCCATCTTTGATGAGTGTTTTGCAGGAATTCAAGGATGTGTTCCTCGAGGAGCTTCCACATGGACTACCTCCTCTTCGCGGCATAGAACATCACATTGACTTCATCCCCGGTGCACCACTTCGCAACCGTGCCGCTTACCGCACGAACCCGGAGGAGATAAAGGAGATTGAACGTCAAATCAACCAACTCGTCTCCAAAGGTTTGATCCAAGTTAGCACTAGTCCAAGTGCCGTACCTGTGATTCTTGTTCCATAGACGGATGATACGTTACGGTTATGCATGGGCTGCCGTCCAATCAATGCTATCACCGTGCGTTATCGACATCCCATACCACGTCTCGATGACATGCTTGATGAGTTGTGTGGAGCCACTATTTTTTCAAAAATTGATCTTCGTAGTGGTTACCATCAAATACGCATGGCTGAAGGTGAGGAGTGGAAAACCGCCTTCAAGACCAAACTTGGTCTCTATGAATGGTTGGTTATGCCCTTTGGTTTATCAAATGCCCCATCCACCTTCATGTGCCTTATGAATCACATCTTGCGTTCTCTCATTGGAAAAAGTGTTGTTGTCTATTTCGATGATATTCTTGTTTATAGCAAATCACTTGAGGACCATATAACACATGTCAAGGAAGTTTTGCAAATCCTTCGACATGAAAAGCTTTATGCTAATCTTCCCAAGTGCACTTTTGCTAAAGACAAGTTGATTTTTCTTGGATTTGTTGTTTCTTCGAAGGGAATTGAAGTTGATGTTTCCAAGGTAAAGGACATACGAGATTGGCCCATACCAACAAATGTGAGTGAA
The DNA here is from genome assembly GCA_910589775.1 of Avena eriantha. NCBI lineage: Eukaryota > Viridiplantae > Streptophyta > Magnoliopsida > Poales > Poaceae > Avena > Avena eriantha. The sequence continues at coordinate 174,115,587 of OU342740.1, read as the reverse complement.
CTCCGAAGTTTTCATGGGTTGGCCGGTTTCTATCATCGCTTTGTGAAAGACTTTTCAACCATTGCTTGTCCCCTTAATGAATTGACCAAAAAGAATGTCACCTTAGTGTGGGGCAAAGCACAACAAAACGCTTTTGATGAACTTAAAAAGAGGCTTACCGAAGCACCTCTTCTTGCTTTACCGGATTTCACAAAAACTTTTGAGATAGAGTGTGATGCTAGTGGTATTGGCATTGGAGGAGTCCTTATGCAAAACGGACGTCCTATAGCCTACCATAGCGAAAAACTTGATGGTGCTCGCCTTAACTATCTGATTTAGGACAAAGAGCTTTTTGCCTTAGTTCGTGTCCTTCAAGTTTGGCAACACTACCTTTGGCCCAAGGAATTTATCATACATTCCGACCACGAGTCGTTGAAATATCTCAAAGGCCAAGCTAACTTGAGCAAGAGACACGCTAAGTGGGTTGAGTTCATGGAGTCTTTTCCGTACATTGTCAAGTATAAGAAGGGCAAAGATAATGTAGTTGCGGACGCATTGTCTCGCAAACATACAAGCCTTCTTATGAGACTTGAAATCAACGTGTTGGGTCTTGAGGAAATAAAATCTTTGTATGCTTCCGACCCGTTCTTTGAACCAATTTTTGCAAAGTGCTCCAATGACAAGGGAGTTGATGATTTCTATTTGCATAAGTGCTTTCTTTTAAAAAAAACAAGCTATGCATTCCAAAGTCGTCGCTTCAACTTTTGCTTCTCAAAGAATCTCATGGTGGAGGCCTTATGGGTCACTTTGGTCGCGACAAGACATTGGACATGCTCTCCAATCACTACTTTTGGCCCAAGATGAAGCGTGACGTGGAGCGCTACGTTCAACGATGCACGACATGTGTTCAAGCTAAGTCGCAAGCTAATCCCTATGGTCTTTATATGCCATTGCCTATTCCTCATACACCTTGGTCCGACATTAGCATGGATTTCGTGTTAGGATTGCCTAGATCTAAGCATGGTCATGATTCTATATTTGTTGTTGTGTATCGTTTTTCCAAGATGGCACACTTCATACCGTGCCATAAGACCGACGATGCTTCACATGTTGCAAATCTGTTTTTCAGGGAAATCGTCCGTCTTCACGGTGTGCCAAGGACAATCGTCTCCGACCGCGACGTCAAATTCATGAGCTACTTGTGGAAGACCCTCATGGCCAAGCTCGGCGTCAAGCTCCTCTTTTCATCCGCATCACATCCTCAAACTGATGGCCAAACCGAAGTTGTCAACCGAAGCCTTAGAACTCTCCTTCGTGTGTTGATCAAGAAAAACCTGAAGGATTGGGAGGAATGCATTCCACACGCCGAGTTCGCCTACAAGCGAGCCAAGCACTCAACAACCAAGATGAGTCCATTCATGATCGTCTATGGTTTCGAGCCCCTCACCGCGCTCGACATTCTACCACTACCTCTCCATGAGCGCACAAACATGGACGTCGAGAAGCGCGCACAAGCTATGAAGAAGCTTCATGAAGAAACAAGAGCAACTATCGAACAACAAGTCCTTCGCCAAGCTTCAAGGTTAAACAAGGAGAAGAAAGAGTTGATATTTGAAGAAGGTGACCTTGTGTGGATACACCTAAGCAAGGACCGCTTCCCCAAGGAACATGACTCCAAGCTCAAGCCAAGAGGAGATGGTCCCTTCAAGGTCCTCAAATGAATCAACAACAACGCCTACATCATCGACATCCCGACCACCAAGTACCTCGCAAGAAATACATTCAATGTCAAGTATCTCTCACCCTACCATGGAGAGTCTCAAGATGATATCCATGAGACATCGAGGACGACTCTTTCCCAAGGGGGGGACCTGATGCAGCCCGTCCTACGGACGCTTCTACATCTACACCAACAAGTCCCCCAAGTGGACCCATGACTCGTGCTCGAGCCAAACTCCTCCAAGCTAAGGTGACCTCGCTCCTCTCTTCGTGCCAATTCGATACCTCCTTGGATGGCATGCTACTTCATACCACTACTTTGTGCATCATCAGGTACGAGCCCCCGCCGCGTCGACTCACGAGCCCTGAAGCTGCACCTGTCTGGAAGCTGCCAGAGCCGGAGTGTCTGCCCGGATCAAGCCGGAGTGTCCGGCGCAGCCGGAGTGTCCGGCCCACTCTACCCGTATTGTCCGGCCTGCCCGAGCCCGAACCTGGCGTGGACATTCAGAAGGTCAAATTGGACACTTCCCGGACACCACCCGGAGTGTCCGGCCACCCCAGACTATCCGGCCGTGCCCACCCGGACTGTCCGGTCCAAGCGATGGGCCTGCGAGCCTAGCTAGGCCCTATGGCCCATGTACCCCTCTACTTCGCCCAGAACTCTACTTTAATGCCTGACTTACCCCTGAACTTGTGGTTGGCCTATATATAGACCCCCACCTCCATTGTAAACCCTAGGCTTGATATTGGAATTAGTGGAAACCCCTTTGTGGATATATCTAATTCTTGCCTCATGCTCCTTGACTAAGGAGCACCAATATCCCCAAACCTCGTTGGAGTTTGCATCGTGCCTCCGCGTTGTACAAGGCCTAGGCATCGGTGTTCCTTTGCCTAGACGTCAAGATCTCATCGAGTCTCCCATCTCGCCTTGCCGGTTCGAGAGAGAGTCCTCCGCCCGACGCCGATCCTAGGGATTGCGCCGGACCGGTCACCGCCGGTGTGAGCTATTGGTGTTTATCGCGGGTTTGCGTGTGTGTGTTCCTCACGTTCTTCGTGCGTGTGTTTGTCGTGTTCATCCTTTCCTCCTTCCCCCGCACTCCACCCTCGATTTGAAAGGGAATCGTAAAAGATCGGGCCACCCTAGAGGTTTGCCCTCAACATGATCTTTGAAAAAGGTGACCTTGTGTGGATACACCAAAGCAAAGACCACTTCCCCAAGGAATCTCTTCGCACACCTGAGTCTCTGGCCTGCCAAAGTCTCCGGCCTGAACACACTAGAGACTCCAGCCCACTCTCCGGTCTGACCCCTGCACCGGGCCCTGGGATAATCTGAAGGCCCCTCCGGAGGCTGGTCCGGAGACCGACCGAAATCTCCGGTCCATACCGGAGTCTCTGGTCCACCACACCGGAGTCTCTGGACCGACCGTCGCTAGGCATGTAAAAGGCCTTTGGGCCTCTGACCCATGTACCCCTTAGTCCGCCCAGAACTTGTCTTTTATTCCTAAAGTACCCCTGACTGTGTGGCTGACCTATATATAGCCCCCCACCTCTATTGTAAACCCTAGGCATGATATTGGAATTAGTGGAAACCCCTTGTGGATCTATCTAATTCTTGCCTCATGCTCCTTGACTAAGGAGCACCAATATCCCCATACCCCGTTGGACTTTGCATCGTGCGTCTGCGTTGTACAAGGCCTAGGCATCGGAGTCCCTTTGCCTAGAAGTCAAGATCTCACCGAGTCTCCCATCTCGCCGTGTCGGTTCGAGAGAGAGTCCTCTGCCCGACGCTAATCCTAGGGATTGCGCCAGAGCGGTCACCGCCGGCGTGAGCTATTGGTGTTTATCGTGGTTTTGCGTGTGTGTGTTCATCACGTTCTTCGTGCGTGTGTTTGTCGTGTTCATCTTTCCCTCCTTCCCCCGCACTCCACCCTCGATTTGAAAGGGAATCGTGAAAGATCGGGCCACCCTAGAGTTTTGCCCTCAACATAAGGGGTGGCCCGATCTTTTGAGTAAGCGAGGTGGTTGTATGATGATATGGGGGTAGATAACTTGTATGACACTCACGAACCTCTTGATCAATCCCTGATGATGAGGACATCCCTACAATTACACCTACTCCCAATGACTACTGAAGATGCTACAACTGTTGCAAGAAAGGATCAGTCCAATGAGATTAGAATTGGACCTATTACAAGAGCTCGTGCTAAGCTACTAGAACAACAGGTGAATTTACTCCTAAACGAATCTGGTACTTTGATTGATGAGAACTTTATACTGCCTAAGTCTATGCATTTATGTATGATCAGGTTCGTTGGAGAAACAAGCATGGCGCGAGGAGGAGAAGGGCTACAAGAGAAGCCCAACATGATGATCGCCCAAGGATGCGCGAGGGAGGAGCAGGAGGAAGGCGCAAGAGAAGATCATCAAGACGGAGGCAAAAAGATCTGCCCCGACCGGAGTGTCCACCCAGATCCACCCGGACTGTCCGGCCTGGTCGAGAGGCAAACTGGCGTGGACATTCAGTATGTCAGTTCGGACACTACACGGACTCCACCCGGAAACTTCAAAGTTTGCGGCCAGACCGGATTGTCCGGCACGCTCCACCCGGAGTGTCCGCCCTGACCGGACTGTCCGGCCGATTTCGACCGGAGTGTCCGCCCGCCGACCGAATCTGGTCCGAGTCGGTTTGTATCAGTTTGAGTCGTTTGCGTTTAGTTTCGATTTCTGGCCGCCCCAGCTGCCCTTATAAGCCCTGGGACGACCCCTAGTTAGGGTTTAGACCACGTTAAAATATTTTGGAGTTGTTTCTTTCATAGAACCTCTGGAATTACCCTGTGTTCGAATCTACCAACTATAATTGAGTGTGATCTGTTGTTCCATTGGGAATTAGTAGATTGCATACTACCGTTCATGGTCACGGCTGCGTGCGCAAGAGCGTGGTGTTGTGAATATCCTACAAGGTTCGAGAGTTGTTGCATTGCCATCAGGGATCGAGCGGGAGAGTTCATAGCTACATGCTAGTTATCTATCATCCACCATCATCACCGCCATCCGCTTACTAAGAAGATCGGGCCACCCCATATCATCTTGGTATCAGATTTCCAGTGTTGCCTCGGTAAGCATCCACAAATCCATCCATATATTATAGAGTGTTTTTCGTCCTATAAAGAAAAAGCCTTACAAAAAGATTTGCCATAGACTAGATTGCATCATTTTCGAGTTTTAGTTGCTGATTGTATCTTCTCGTAGATCCGATCTGCAGGTTTTCCTCGTAGGAGTCTAGTTTCTGTTTGTGTCTAGGTTTAGGATTTGATCTTGTTTTCCGCTGTTCCCATCGTTACCGTTTCCGCAAGTCTTTATCGTTTTCCGAGTCCACATAGCGTACTTTTGTTTGCTTACCGTAGACACAGCCTATCTACAGCATCTGTGCCTAGGAACGTACCCACGAGACTAGTTGCTTTGCTCTGACAGGCTGCTCATTAGGTTTTTGAAGTGTAGAAATTTTCGACAGGCGAAACCAGACTATCCGGCCTAATCACACCGGACTATCCGGCTCAACCGGAGTCTCTGGCGCATATCAACCGGACTATCCGGCCCAGTTCTATTATACGTTGTTGTACTCGTTTGCATCGAATAATATAGTTGACAAAAAGAGAAAAGAAAAGAGATTCAGTATTAAAAAAAAGAAAAAAGAGCTACAAGCCTGACAAAAAGAGATATCGAAGTGCGCAATATTGGAGGCCTTGTTGTGTATAGCACTAGTAGATTGAGCAATCTTGTGCCTGTTCTATTTGAGCTATTACTAGCGTCTCTCTTGTGCATTGCAATATTCCTTTTCATAAGTTGCTTTGCCACGTTTATCTCCACTTTGTGTGTTTCTTGTGTATTTGTACGATCAACAGTAGGACTTGTTTGCGGTGTAGATAGGATACCATACCTATAGCTCCACCTTAAATAACCTGTGTGCCCTGCGATCGTTCTCTATACCTTTGATATTCACTTCATCACATCAAGTGCATCAGTCTTTGATTTCGTTTGGTAGAGCATCTCTATTCACTTTGGAACGGTAAGATCTCCTTTCTTATTAGTTGTGAGTGAGCTGTGAGAGTTCCAACATACAGATTTTGATTTTTGCACTAACCTCCTAATCATTTGTTCTAGTGATGATGATGTTGTGATGCAGAAAAAGAAGGATGGGGAGCTTGTTAATTGGCGTGAATATGAGGCTTTGAAATCCCACTTGACACGTGTGTGCCATTGACAAGAATCTCCAAGATATGAATATGAGACTGGATCAGCATGTTGGGACGGTTGATACTATCCAAACGCAAGTGGCTACGCTCAATGTCAATGTCACCACTTTGCAGCGGTCCATTGAGGGTTTGACAGCCGCCTTACATAGAAGGGAAGATCCTCAACATGATGATGCCTTTGATGATTTCGATGAGTGTAGCGTTGTTGATGCTCCACATGTTGGTAGGGGACGTGCTATTCCCCCTGTGCATGCACCTGCTCATGGTCGTGGGTTTGCCCATCTTGGGCGTGGTCCACGTGTGCCCAACCAAGCTGCTGATGACGGTTTGGGCAAGCCAAAATTTTCAATTCCTAAGTTTGATGGTTCCATTGATCCTGAAGACTACCTCACATGGGAGTTGAAGATTGAGAAACTCCGGCGCTTATTTGACTATCCAGAAGATAAGAAGGTCAATCTTGCAGCATCGGAATTTGATGGTTATGCTTTACGTTGGTGGGATGCACTTGTGCAACATAGAAGGGAGGACAATGAACTTCCTGTGATGGATTGGCGTGAGATGAAGCAAATCATGAAAGCTCGTTTCGTACCAACCAACTACTTGCGATTAGTTTTCGATAAATTGACGCAACTGAAGCAAGGCACCATGACAGTTGATGAGTACTACATGGAGATGGAGATGCTTATGCAGCGTGCTAGAATTCGTGAATCCATTGAGAGGACCATGCAGCGATTCCTAACCAATTTGAAGTTACCGATCAAGAGCATTGTTCGTCATCACAAGTATGAGACCATGAATGAGTTGTCGCATCATGCTAGAGAGGCCGAATCCCAGTTGGCAGAAGAGGCGAAGTCACGTGCCGTTTTCAGTCCTCCAGCAGATTTTCGGCCAGGTCTACACCTTCTACAGCCGCGCCACCAGCTGCTGCTCCCTTTACACCATCGGCCAAGCCCGCAAGTACACCTTCGTTTGGTTCTAATGCTCGGAAACCCGCTGCTCCTTCTGCTAGCTCGGGTTCCAACATGTCTATTGCACGTACTCGTGATGTGGTGTGCCATACTTGTGGAGGTAGAGGTCGCTACAAGAAAGATTGTCCAAACAGCAAGGTTATGTTTGTTAATGAACAAGGTGAAGTAGAAAGTGGAGATGAAGCTTCTGATGATGATATTGATGACGGCGAGGTTGGTGCTGATGCATATGCTGAGCATGCACCGACTATTGTCGTATCTTCACGTGTACTTAGTGTGCAACCGGTTAAGGAATCCCAGCGTTGCAACTTGTTCCAAACAAAAGCTCTCGTTGCTCCAAACAAAGCTTGCAAGGTCATTATTGATGGAGGTAGCTGCAGAAATCTTGCAAGTAAGGAACTATGTGCCAAACTGAATTTGACATACTTACCTCATCCCAAGCCATACTACATACAATGGTTGAGCAACAATGGTGAGATGAAGGTAAATCATATGGTACGTGTGAATTTTCAAATAGGGCCATACAAACATTCTATTGATTTTGATGTGGTTCCTATGACTATGTGTCACCTACTGTTGGGTCGGCCTTGGCTCTATGATCGCCATGTGCAACACAATGGCCGAGCCAATACATATCACTTGGAATTCAAAGGAAAGAAGATTACTATGCAGCCAATGACACCACAAGAAATTGTGAATGATTCTCGCCAGAAGATAGAGGTGAACTTGAAGGAAGATACTACCACTCGGCGAGACTGTGTCACAGCTGTTCCTAATATAATTGAGCCTAAATTGAGTGATATAACGAAAAGTGAGAGAGTGCCTGGGTTATTGATATTAGCCACCAAGGAGGATATGAGAGAGTTTCGTGAGGATCCTACAGCCATGCCACTTGTGCTCATGTATGGGGGCGAGGTATTGGTTTCTAACGACATGACCCCTATTTCTCTTGGTGTCTCTTCTGTTTTGCAGGACTTTGGGGATGTGTTTCCAGAAGACGTACCCGCAGGTTTGCCTCCATTACATGGTATAGAACATCAAGTGGACCTGATTCCTGGCGCCACACTTCCCAACCGTGCACCTTACAGGACTAATCCCGAAGAAACTAAGGAAATTCAGAAGCAAGTACAAGCGTTGCTGGATAAAGGGTATATCCGTGTCTCTCTTAGCCCTTGTGCTGTTCCTGTTATTTTAGTTCCTAAGAAAGATGGTACTTGGCATATGTGTGTTGATTATAGAGCAATTAATAACATCACTATTCAATATCATCATCCTATTCCACGCTTAGAGGATATGCTAGATGAATTGAGTGGTGCTGCTGTTTTCTCTAAAATTGACTTGCGTAGTGGTTATCATCAAATTAGGATGAAAGATGGGGATGAATGGAAAACTGCTTTCAAAACTAAATTCGGTTTGTATGAGTGGTTAGTCATGCTGTTTGGTCTTACTAATGCACCTAGTACTTTCATGCGTTTGATGAATCATGTTTTGAGAGAGTTTATTGGTCGTTTTGTGGTTGTTTACTTTTATGATATACTTATATACAGCCACACCGAATCTGAACATTGCAGTCATATTAGACAAGTTTTGCAAGTGTTACGTGATAATAAACTGTATGCTAATCTTGAGAAGTGTACATTTGCAAAAGATAAGGTCATATTCCTGGGATTTGTTGTTTCTAAGCATGGAGTAGAGGTAGATCAATCTAAAATTGAATCCATTCAGAATTGGCCTACTCCAATGAATGTTAGTCAAGTGCGTAGTTTCCACGGTCTCGCTGGTTTCTATAGGCGCTTTGTGAAAGATTTTAGCACCATTGCTGCACCATTAAATGATTTGACAAAGAAAGGTGTTCCTTTTGTGTGGGGCGCGGCCCAAGACATTGCATTTGATACATTAAAACGTTTGCTTACTTCTGCACCATTACTTGCATTACCTGATTTTTCAAAGCAATTGGAAGTTGAATGTGATGCTAGTGGTATAGGCATAGGTGGCGTTTTGATGCAAGAGGGTCGGCCTATAGCTTATTTTTCTGAGAAATTGACTAGTGCTCGTTTGAATTATTCTATACTTGATAAAGAATTGTATGCACTTGTTCGAGTACTTGAGGTTTGGCAACATTATTTGTGGCCAAAGGAATTCATCACACATTCTAATCATGAAGCATTGAAATACTTGAAAGCTCAATCATACTTGCATAGAAGATTAGCTAAATGGGTTGAGTTCATTGAGTCTTTTCCTTACATCATTAACTATAAGAAGGGAAAAGAGAACGTTGTTGCTGATGCTCTATCTAGGAAGAACATGCTATTAACCAATCTTGATGTTAAAATTCCTGGATTAGAAGCTATTTGTGCACTTTATGCAACTGACCATGATTTTTCTGACCCATATCATTTGTGTGCTCTTAGAAACGCATGGGATAAGTATCATATACATGATGGATATTTGTTTCGAGCTAACAAACTATGTATTTCAGAATCGTCGTTGCATTTGTTTTTAGTGCGGGAATCACATGCTGGTGGTTTGATGGGTCACTTTGGGCGTGAGAAGACGTTGCTCATGCTTGCCGATCACTTTTATTGGCCCAAGATGAGGCGTGATGTGTACAGATTTGTGAGCCGATGTATTACATGCCACGAGTCGAAATCTAAGTTGAAGCCTCACGGTTTGTATACACCTCTCTCTGCACCGACTACTCCATGGGAAGACATTAGTATGGATTTTGTGCTAGGTCTACCTAAAACACAGAGAGGTCATGATTCTATATTTGTGGTAGTGGATAGGTTCTCTAAGATGGCTCATTTTATTGCCTGCCACAAAAGTGACGATGTGTCGCATGTTGCTAACCTGTTTTTCAGGGACATCGTGAGATTACATGGAGTATCAAAGACGATTGTTTCTGACCGTGATGTGAAGTTCATGAGCTACTTTTGGAAGACCTTATGGGGGAAGCTAGGAACGAAGCTGCTGTTCAGTACTACATGTCATCCCCAAACAGATGGTCAACCGGATGTGGTGAACCGAACATTGTCACAGCTGCTAAGGACCATGATCAAAAAGAATCTGCGGGAGTGGGAAGAGTGTTTGTCACATGTTGAGTTTGCTTACAACAGGGCTGTGCATTCAACTACTCGGCTTTGTCCTTTTGAGGTGGTGTATGGTTTCAAGCCATTGACGCCACTTGATATGTTGCCTCTGCCATTACATGAGAGAGTTGATATGGAGGCATCAAAACGTGCTGATTATGTGAAGAAGATACATGAGAAGACTCGAGAGGCTATTGAGAAGAAAGGCAAGAACATTGCTGCTGCAAGGAATCAAGCAAGGAAAGAAGTGTTGTTCGAGCCTGGAGATATGGTTTGGGTGCATCTACGCAAGGATAGGTTTCCACTACTTCAAAAGTCCAAATTGAAGCCACGTGGTGCTGGTCCTTACAAGGTGTTAGCCAAGATTAATGATAACGCCTACTCGGTGGATATACTTATTGAGGAGTTTGGTGGAGTTAGCAACAGCTTCAACGTTGTTGATTTGTCACCATATGTTGGAGAAGACCTTGGAGCGTCGAGGACGACACCTTTTCAAGGGGGGGAGAAGATGAGGACATCCCTACAATTACACCTACCCCAATGACTACTGAAGATGCTACAACTGTTGCAAGAAAGGATCAGTCCAATGAGATTAGAATTGGACCTATTACAAGAGCTCGTGCTAAGCTACTAGAACAACAGGTGAATTTACTCCTAAACGAATCTGGTACTTTGATTGATGAGAATTTTATACTGCCTAAGTCTATGCATTTATGTATGATCAGGTTCGTTGGAGAAACAAGCATGGTGCAAGGAGGAGAAGGACTTCAAGGGAAGCCCAACATGATGATCGCCCAAGGATGCGCGAGGGAGGAGCGGGAGGAAGGCGCAAGAGAAGATCATCAAGACGGAGGCAAAAAGATCTGCCCCGACCGGAGTGTCCACCCAGATCCACCCGGACTGTCCGGCCTGGTCGAGAGGCAAACTGGCGTGGACATTCAGTATGTCAGTTCGGACACTACACGGACTCCACCCGGAAACTTCAAAGTTTGCGGCCAGACCGGATTGTCCGGCACGCTCTACCCGGAGTGTCCGCCCTGACCGGACTGTCCGGCCGATTTCGACCGGAGTGTCCGCCCGCCGACCGAATCTGGTCCGAGTCGGTTTGTATCAGTTTGAGTCGTTTGCATTTAGTTCGGTTTCTAGCCGCCCCAGCTGCCCTTATAAGCCCTGGGATGACCCCTAGTTAGGGTTTAGACCATGTTAAAATATTTTGGAGTTGTTTCTTTCATAGAACCTTTGGAATTACCCTGTGTTCGAATCTACCAACTATAATTGAGTGTGATCCGTTGTTCCATTGGGAATTAGTAGATTGCATACTACCGTTCGTGGTCACGGCTGCATGCGCAAGAGCGTGGTGTTGTGAATATCCTACAAGGTTCGAGAGCTGTTGCATTGGCATCAGGGATCGAGCGGGAGAGTTCATAGCTACAGGCTAGTTATCTATCATCCACCATCATCACCGCCATCTGCTTACTGAGAAGACCGGGCCACCCCATATCACCTGATGCCAATGTGACAGCTCTCGACCCTTGTAGATATTCGCAACTCCACACACTTGCGCCTGTAGCCGCTGACCACGAAGCAGTTTGCAATCTTCTAATTCCCAATGGAACAGCAGATCACACAAAACATTCAATTGGCTTGATCCTAATGGATCAGCTAATCACACTTGATTGATAGTAGCAAAAACACCAGATCGATATGAATTGGTGTGGTAGGATTCAATGGTTTGCACTTAGCAACTCCAAGAACTAGGGTTTACTTTAAATGTGGTCTAATCTAATCTAGAGGGCGTTCCAGGACATATATGGCAGCCGAAACGTCGAAACGACGCGAAACGAAAACGTGTGTTATACAATCTGGTACGTCCGGATCGGACGGAAACTTATAGGGCTGAATTATCTAGTCTAAGTGGGCCGGATTATCCGGGGGCCATACTGAACGACGCGCCCGAAGTCCATAGCAGAATTTCCGAAACAGGGCCGGATTATCTGGGGTGTGGGTGCCGGATTATCCGAGGTCTTGAGACGTGCGAGTACTCATTGGAAAGATCTTGGAATTATCTTTCCAACAAGTGCTTATTTTCTTGATCCGGAGTTCGTATGAGGAATCCACGTCCGTTTCAATTTCAGGACTTCTATTTGTCCAAATTGAACCTTCCATCTCTTGCTGGCCTTCCTCCCTCTCCTCCCGCTGGCGCTAATCCGATGGATATTAAATCTAGTAAAATAATAACACCATGATTTAGGTAGTGATACGGATCACCCCAATGATCCTATGATTGTTGTCCCGACCTTTCACAACGAGTAACGTGGATATGAATTCTTCCAACAACGTCAATGGACGTCACTTGAAGAAGAGGAACGAATCCAGCAAGCAACATGGCGAAGATCACCACGCCTCAAACCAAAACACGACAATCTTTGATGAACACAAGAACCTCCGCGACAATATCAATACGATCGATAACACGACATCGCCGTCCCCAGAGGGATGCTCAACAAGCAACTCACACAATAGTTTTAGACTAAACAACTCAATTTCAAGCTAACCCTAATTCTAGATTGACTGACTCTTTATATATCTGGTTAGACAGACCCAAACCGAGAACTGGATACAAAACCGACTCTAGAAGATACCTCTGGATCAGACGAAACCTCGTAGGCCGGACACTCTGGTAGGTCAGACATTCTGGCTTGCTTCGGCCAGACACTCTGGTCTTCACAGTCATCTTCGTGTCCTTCTTGATGATCTCCCTTGCACCTGCATCCCGCTCCCCCTCGTGCATATCGTGCCCATATCATCCTCCCTCATTCAAGGAGCATTGTCTTCTCGAAAGGGTGGTGTGATATCAACAAAATCATCACGTGGCTTTGTCATCTTCAAGTCTTGCTTGGCTTCCACTCCACAACCTCCCTCTTCAGCGTGTTTGAGTTAAAACAGCTCTTGGCACCTGCACCTCCTTGCGTCTCCATACGAGCTTTGACCTAGGCGCCACCGTCTTCTTCTTCTCAACTCTTGTTGGAACTCATGGTTGCTGAACATGGACCTTACTTGCACGACCTTGCATAAGATGAGTAATGCCTGGACCACACAACTGACGAACATGTCCATCCTTGCCTCTATACATTTGCACAACTGTCCCAACAAAATGCCTCACACGTGTGTTAACAAAAATGATCTTGTTACCCCGCTGAACCACGTGCACTGGAACATCAGGAGCACAAATATCATCCGTCTGAACACCTGTGTCAACACAAATAACCTTCTGAACACATGCTACAACATCCTTCCTCTCAGTAATAAGAGGATGCACTTCAACTGGCTTGTCACTGACAAGTTCCACTAGCTTGTCATCTACAGGCATAGCTGAAGCAATATCAACATTGTCACATGTGCTTCATGCTCTCCATCTTGCACCTTAGCTAGCCCAGATTTTGGCTTAGCCTTGCGCACCTTCTCCTTATGTACCACCAGCTCCACATCAGACTTTATGTGATCATCCTGCGTAGGCTTCAAAGTCCAATGTTTGCCACCATGCACAAAAGAATATGTATTTGCTCTTGCAGCATGTGTAGCTTTGCGATCATACTGCCATGGATGACCAAGTAACAACCCACATACCTCCAATGGAAACACATCACACTCCACCTCATCAACATAGTCACCAATTGTAAATGGCACACGCACCTTGTGAGTAATCTTCATCATAATGCAACTATTCACCCACTCAACATGCCTCGGTTCTGGAATATGCCATTTGGATAAACCCAAAGCATCCACAACTGCCTTGCTAATGCCATTACAGTAGCTACCACTGTCAATCATCAACTTGCATGCTTTGCCCTTGATCATGCTCTGCGCCTGAAATAAATTCTATCGCTAGCCTCTATCCACTGTCATACAAGTCTCATCTTGTACTCTCTTGAGTTGCATATTCAACCCACTCAATGGTACAACATCTTCCACTGCAGTTGCAGCACACACAACAACCTTGTCAACATCAGGCTGCTTCTCTTCATAAAATTTTGGCACTGCCACGCTGACCGGTTGCACTGGAACAACTGCTGGAGCCTCCTTTACATGAGATGGAATAGACATAACTGCAACCTTGGGTGACTGCTGGACTGCCTTCATGGGCTTGGCATAGAATACCTTATGACGAGGAGACATAAAACAGCCACGCAAAAATTACGGAAGTACTTCCAAGTTGCATCAACAATATCCTTCTCACACATCTCCTTATCCCACCAACGAGCTATCTCCTCATCCACACGTCGTAATGCAAGAAGCATACATGTAGGATTATCCAAATACTCGTATGTATCACATCTGTAAAAACCATCTTCCATATGACATTCCCACAACTCATATTCATCATATGTCGCCATATGGACCAGTCTCCACCTGAGAATCAGCACATACTACACGATCCAAGATGTTGAGATAATCATTGTACATATCACCAGATCTCTTCCCAAAAGTGCACCGTTTACCAAAAAAATCACCCTGAAATGACTAGATGCTTCCTAGTATGAACTTCAGAACAGAAAAATTTCAGGGCCGGATTGTCCGATGTTGGAGGGCCGGGCTATCCGGGTCGGACGGATACTCCGGGAGGAAACCGTCAGACACTCCGGTGCACAGATGTCAAGATCCAATCTGCACCACCACAACTCTCTGATCTCCACCAAGAACACACTCAGCCGATCAATCAACAAAATCTCGCCGTGAGCAACCTGGTGCTCTGATACCACATCATACGGATCACCTCGATGATCCTATGACTGTTGTCCTGATCTTTCACAGCGAGTAACATGGATAGGAATTCTTCCAACAATGTCAATAAACATCACCTGAAGAAGAGGAACGAATCCAGCAAGCAACATGGAGAAGATCACCACGCCTCAAACCAAAACACGACAATCCTTGATGAACACAAGATCCTCCATGACAATATCAATACGATCGATAACATGGCATCGCCATCCCTAGAGGGATGCTCACCAAGCAACTCAATTTCAAGCTAACCCTAATTCTAGACTGACCGACTCTTTAATAGCCGGTTAGACAGACCCAAACCGACAACTGGATACAAAACCGACTCTAGCAGATGTAACATCCCAGCATTAGAGCTTAGGAATAAGCTGAGATCAGGTGTGTGCATTGCATTCATGCATAGAAAATCTGGATAATTTTCATGCTTTTAAATAAAACTTGTCAAAGTGATTCAACCTTCTCTTAACTTTGTAGAATTGAAGTAGATCATCAAGTTGATTGCGATAAGTTTCAGTGTGACCTTGCTAAAACCTTATCTTTGGGTAATATAATTTGATCTAAGGGTAGATCAAATGTAATAAAACTAAGTCACAACACACTACTTAATAAAGAGTACTTGATCTTCTAGAGATCATGACATGGTATTCCATGCAACAACTTAAGGATGAATACTTAATATCCCAAAGATGATATCAAGGTATTATCTACCACAAACCCTGAATACTAAGTTAAGTATATAACTTAAGTAAAGAAACTCATAACTAAATCTTGAAACACTTGTTTGCCATAGTTATTGCTACCAAGGATATCATGGTAGTTCTTAAACATTAACTCTTATCACAAATAAGAGTAGGAAGGGAAGTCAAGCCAAGCCCATTCATCACATGCCCTTGTTGTCATATTAACATATGGCATTCCTACATAGATAAGTCTTAGTGGCAATTGATCATGTGTGTTCAGTAATCAATCCTTGACCTAGCACTTATTGACTCTTAGCTTTGACCTATTATATTGACCTTCCAAAGTCCTTAAGTAAATGAATAAGAAGAAGGAACTAGATATGGTAGAGTGTGCCATCATCAATGGAATGTGATCCTTAGTGGTGATCAAACCATTGGATGTTGGAGGAGTTAACTCACTCATAAGTTTAACTAGAAGAAGTATTTAAACCCAAGAAGTAACTAGTGCTTGAGGAGCCCTGAGAAAGCTAGTAGTGTTAGAGTATCAAGTAATAACCTTGTTAAGCCAAGTAGATATAAATATGGAGTAAGCTTGCTTAACAAGGTAAGCCTATAGAGAGACCAGTACAAGCCTACTACTTAGTTAAGTATAGATCTTGATCAGACAATTAGAAGCCTAATCTTTGCTTGATCAAAGGTTGGTGGTCATCATTCTCAAGTCATTTGAGAATAGATGACCAGCTGGTAAAGAAGAGTTGTGAGTATACCAAGTTAGGTAAAACCTTAGTAAATTGAATCATCTAGCTTGACATTAGAAGTCAAGCTAGAGAATGATGAAGTATATAACATGAATATATGGAGTCGTTGGAGGTATAGTAGTTGAGCCAAGGTAATACAAGAACAAACTTGTATTATGGGAGTAGTACCATATCTCTTTTAGAGGATTGATATCACATGTGATATAGAGAGAATTGCAATCTTACAAGCCTTATAAGTAGTTGCAAGATGGTTTTTAAGGAGTTAATGGATGGAGTTAGAAGTACCTATATTGATGGATTCTTAGAGGTAGTTAAGAAATGGAAGTTTCATACTAGAGTAATAATGGAGAATGATTAATGTTGAAGTGGCATGACTATGTCATCATATGATGATGGATATGGTGGAGTCAGATGATTGACTTATTCCGGAAGATGTGATCTTTGTTGAAACGATAAGAGGGATTTATAGTGTATATTTAGGAAAGGAATTCCTTATCTAAAGATAATCTTAGTAAGGTATTAAGGTAAGAGTGCTTGAGAACCTTTAAACAACAGTACATCAAACCATGACAAGACCCATGTCCACCTCTTTGTTTAACATCCTATAATAAAGAGGGTAGTTAAATCAATTCCTACTTTTAGGCACCAAAGAATAGTAGCTCTTAGTCAAATAAAGTTTCCAAGAGATAAGTAGAAACCAAATGAGTGTTTATAGATGGAAGTCTTGTTCACTTGATTGTCTTAAACCTTAATAGAAACCTAGACTCAAATACCATCAAGACTATATTAAGAAGTAATCTTTATAGCTCACTCTAAGTGGATATGTCATTCAGGATTATAAATTTTAGATCAATTCTTAAACCTTGATCTTTGTCCATAACCATAATAGAATGTGAGCCTATTAAAAATTCTCCAAGACTCATGTTAAACCACTTGTAAATGAACATCTTCATTTTTTCATTAATGAATATTATCCATGTATAAGGACCCAACCAAGAATGTTCTATGGTAGTTCTAAACCCCACAAACTAAGTAGAGTTTGTGATATGGGGTGGCCCGATCTTCTCAGCAAGCTCTTGTCCATGATATGGTGGATGATAGATAACTAGTGCGTAGCTATGATCTCTCCCGCTCGATCCCTGATGCCAGTGCAACAGATCTCGAACCTTGTAGGATATTCACAACACCACACTCTTGCGCACGCAGCCGTGACCACGAACGGTAGTATGCAATCTACTAATTCCCAATGGAACAACAGATCACACTCAAATTATAGTTGGTAGATTCAAACACAGGGTAATTCTAGAGGTTCTATGAAAGAAACAACTCCAAAATATTTTAACGTGGTCTAAAGACTAAAGCTAGAGCGCCCTCATCTATTTAAGGGTCTAGGAGGCGGTGGCCTAAGGGTGGATCCGAGTTGGTCCCACCCACCTATGGATACAAACCAACCCAATTTGTGTTCGGTCAAACTGACTCTGCCATGGTAGAGTTGTAGTTGATTTCTCTGCCGCGGCAGCCTGCCATGGCAGAGAAGGACTCGGTTTTCCTGCCGCGGCATCCTGCCATGGCAGAGAAACGAGGCTTTCCTCTACCGCGGCAGAGAACTCCTTCCTTTTGTTGATCTTCGTCTTGGACAATTCCTTGTGCTTCCTCCCTCTTGATATGGGGTGGCCCGATCTTCTCAGCAAGCACTTGTCGATGGTGATGGTGGATGATAGATAACTAGTGCGTAGCTATGATCTCTCCCGCTCGATCCCTGATGCCAATGCAACAGCTCTCGAACCTTGTAGGATATTCACAACACCACACTCTTGCGCACGCAGCCGTGACCACGAACGGTAGTCCTCAGTCTACTAATTCCCAATGGAACAACAGATCACACTCAATTATAGTTGGTAGATTCGAACACAGGGTAATTCCAGAGGTTCTATGAAAGAAACAACTCCAAAATATTTTAACGTGGTCTTAAACCTAACTTGTGACGGCTACGGAGGTTTATATGAGGGCTGGGGCGTCCTCCCCTCTAAACGGGCATAAAAACAGCCATAACTTGGCCCAAACTGACTCGGTTCGACTCAAACTGATACATACCGACCCATATATGGGTTCGGCCTTATTGGCACGCAGTCCAAACGTCGTGGAACACCTCAAATATGTAATTCTTGGTGCAACATCTCTCTCTCTCTCTCTTGCTCATACGTGATTTCCTCATTGCCTCCTAGTGCACATGCCTCCCACTCCTCCCTCGCGCACTTGTTGATATTGGAAATCAGCGCTTGTCCTTCTTGCTGCAACTCTCCTCCTCCTCGCGCAACGCTTGTGTTATCAATAAACCTGATCATACAAAGATGCATAGACTTAGGTAGTATAAAGTTCTCATTAAATAAAACATCAGGTTCAATTAGGAATAAATTCACCTGATACTCATTATTGATTTGACTCAATATTTCCTTCTAGTTCAGGCAGCCAGAATCATCATAATCCATGTATATATCCTCATCATCCTCCTTTTCTTCATGAAAAGCCGTCCTTGGCTTTGGGTAAGCTAAAAGTGGGAGAAACAAAAAGAACAACGTGTACGCAAAGTATATGTATATATAACATGTTGTATTATTGTTGTTCACATGAAAAGTATGTCCAGTATACATCAAGCAACTTAAATTGCAGGTATAAGTGAAGTACTAAGAATCATGATCATGGTGAAAAAAACTAAACAGATAGTCATGTTCTTCAATATTAAATTCAGTTTTCTCAAAGAAAATCTATGATCAAATTTGTGAACAAGATCAAACCAATTCAATATGTCTGAAAACCAAATTGAATCATGACATGCTTCAACTGCGCTACTCTGATTATTATGAACATGATCATGTTGTCCAGTATGTAAAATGCAACTCAATTTGCAAATATCAAGGAAGTCTAAAGTAGTAACAAAACTAGACAAAGACTTTTGGGACAAACATAGTGAATATGAAAAGTTGGGTCCTATTCTAGCAAGATTAGAACAATCCAACATAGGTAAAATTACTTGTGTTGGTTGCAATATATCAACTAGACCAGAATGTATTTCCATAATATCTGGAACATGAGCTATTGTCCCATAGCAAACATTTTGTGATGTATGGCTGAAAACAACATGTTTCAGTTCAGCGATTCTATCACAAGTAATGCATATATGATCCACAAGAAAATTTTCATGCATGCTATATTCACCATTCAGATTGAAAGTGAAACAAGGAGAATATGTGCTAGAATTCAGAAATGAAATTTCAGAAATCTTATCCATAGCACAACTCATACTCATAGGTTCATTTAGCATGATGGAATACACAATATCAGTAGGTGGTATTCGAGCAAGTATTTCCTTATGTGTTATCAGTACCACATGATCAAAATTTGAATTTGGTAAACTATCACATGGTGCTGAAACAGTAGTGCAAGGCAAATCACAAGGAGGCTTCAGTGAAGGAATAGACTCACAATATGTCGCACATGTTGGCTGAAGCTCCAAAACAGTACCAATGTCATCAACAATCTCCTCAGTTGTAGTAGGTACTAAAACATCCGCCACAAGTGACAATGCATAGTCCGATGATGTAGGTTGTAAAATAGATTGCTCCCTTTCTTCAAAAGCAACCTGCATAGCACAAGAAACAATACCAGGAGTAGAGAGGATTACATTAGTAGAAATATCCTCACATGTATTAGCATCTACTGCACTGATGTTTTCTTTTTGTCTCATACTCTTAGAATGGATGCTCTCAACCTCACGTTTAGTGGAATCACACAGCTCACTTTTGATAACACTCTCACTCAGCTTGGCTATGTGGCTCTCATTCTCACATGGGTTGTAATGCACACCGTGTTCAAGATGACAAATAATAGAATTGTCACCATTCATCATGACCTTGTACTTAGCAGACAAACTGAACTCTTTTGTCCTCTCCTTGCGAAGCAGATGATACTCATGAAATTTGTCGGCTGAAATCCTGAGCATAACACGCCTCTTCATGTTCCATTTGAAAGAAATCCTTCCAACAACAGGACATATTTGAGCGTCAAACCTTCTGCTCCAAGGTTCTCCCAATAGTATATGGCAAGAATCAAGTGGTATAGGAGATACATCATAGCGCACAATCTCAGTATGCTCTTTAAAAGTCATAGGAACATCAGCGGTGTGTGAAATCAGCAATGTGCCATATGATGAATGCAAGAGATATGGCACCGCACGGACACATGTGGGTAGCTGCAACTTTTGTACAACTTCAACGCTGATCAAATTAATAGTAGAGTTACTATCAATGGTAATGGAAGCACATCGCTCACCAATCATCACACTATGGTGGAAAAGACCATCAACATCAAAAATACCGCGTTCTTCCTTCCAAAAAGTTCCACTACAACGCCAATTGTCGATGAATTTGTAACTATACGTCTCCACATTATTTGTAACATCACCTGCCTCCATTTTCTGCATCACATCAACACTACTAGAAGACATGATTAGTACACTAGTGCACAAATCAAAATCAGTATGGTAGAAACTCTCACAACTCACTCACAACTAATAAGAAAGAAGATCTTACCGTTCCAAAGTGAATAGAGATGCTCTACCAAATGTAATCAAAGACAGATGCACTGAAGTGATGAAGTGAATATCAAAGGTATAGAGAACGATCACAGGGCACACAGGTTATTTATGGTGGAGCTATAGGTATGGTATCCTATCTACACCGCAAACAAGTCCTAGTGTTGATCGTATGACAAAGACCCACAGAAACACACACGGTGGAGATAAATGGGGCAATTGCAACTATGAAAATGAGCTCAAAAAAGTGAGGTATGTTGGAGGAACGCTCGTGTTGCAATGCACAAGGAGAGACGCTAGCACTGTCTCAACGAAACGGGCACAAGATTGCTGAACTGAGCAGCCCGCAGAGCACTAAGCACGCTAGTCTCGTAGGATAGTTTTAGACACAAAGAAAGGTTTACTAAGGCTCACAAGGATAGGTGCGCTATGTGGACTCAGTAAAAAAATAAACAAAAAAGAAAAAAAATTGACCTGAAAATTGGTCTCTGCCACGGCAGAAAAACGGCCTAAAATCCTGCCGCGGCAGGATGGCGGCAGAATTTTTTTTTTCTCGTACCAGCACAGACTGGTCTGTGGTAAGGCGACGGTTCGAATTTTTTTTTTGGAATATTTTTTTTCACGCGGGAGCACAGACTTGTCTGCGGTCGGGCGTGAGGCAGCGAGCCGATTTTTTTTGTTTTTTTGTTTTTTTTATTTCGACTCGCCAAGTAGTACACAACTAGGACTCTTTACTTGGATCCGATCTGACTTGATGGTAGCGGAAAAATATGTTGGAAAACAACTAGAACAACTAAAAAACAAATCTACGAAGAAAAGATCTAGATCTAATCTAATACAGGAACGCGACCAGCAACTATTACTCGAATACGATGTAATCTAGGCTGTGGCAACTCTTTTTGTGAGGCTTTTTCGGTATAGGATGAAAAACACTCTCTAATCTATGGATGGATTGTGGATTGCTTACCGAGGCAACGAGGAAATCTGATACCAAGATGATATGGGGTGGCCCGATCTTCTCAGCAAGCTCTTGTCGATGGTGATGGTGGATGATAGATAACTAGTGCGTAGCTATGATCTCTCCCGCTCGATCCCTGATGCCAATGCAACAGCTCTCGAACCTTGTAGGATATTCACAACACCACACTCTTGCGCACGCAGCCATGACCACGAACGGTAGTCTGCAATCTACTAATTCCCAATGGAACAACAGATCACACTCAATTATAGTTGGTAGATTCGAACACAGGGTAATTCTAGAGGTTCTATGAAAGAAACAACTCCAAAATATTTTAACGTGGTCTTAAACCTAACTTGTGACGGCTACGGAGGTTTATATGAGGGCTGGGGCGTCCTCCCCTCTAAACGGGCCTAAAAACAGCCATAACTTGGCCCAAACTGACTCGGTTCGACTCAAACTGATACATACCGACCCATATATGGGTTCGGCCTTATTGGCACGCAGTCCAAACGTCGTGGAACACCTCAAACATGTAATTCTTGGTGCGCCATCTCTCTCTCTCTTGCTCATACGTGATTTCCTCATTGCCTCCTAGTGCGCATGCCTCCCGCTCCTCCCTCGCGCACTTGTTGATATTGAAAATCAGCGCTTGTCCTTCTTGCTGCAACTCTCCTCCTCGCGCAACGCTTGTGTTATCAATAAACCTGATCATACAAAGATGCATAGACTTAGGTAGTATAAAGTTCTCATTAAATAAAACATCAGGTTCAATTAGGAATAAATTCACCTGATAGTCATTTTTGATTTGACTCAATATTTCCTTCTAGTTCAGGCAGCCAGATTCATCTTAATCCATGTATATATCCTCATCACCTCTCCTCCCTCGCGCATTCTTCATTGATCAACACGCCTTGTTCCATTAGCTCCTCGCTCCGTGCTACGCCTTCTTCTCCTAAGTACCTGATCATGCAATAATTCAAAGACTTAGGTAGTATAAAATTCTCATTAATTAAAACACCAGGTTCATTAAGAAACAAGTTCGCCTTTTGTTCTAGTAGCTTGGCACGAGCTCTTGTGATTGGTCGAATCCTTATCTCATTGGATTGATCCTTTTTTGTAATTGGAACATCTTTATTAGCAATTGGGGTAGGTGTAACTTTAGGGATGTCCTCATCATCTCCCCCCCCCCTCAAAAGGCGTCGACCTCGACGCTCCAAGGTCTTCTCTAGCATATGGTGATAAATCAGCAATGTTGAAGCTGTTGCTAGCACCACCAAACTCCTCAATAGGTATATCAACTGAGTAGGAATTATCATTAATTTTGGCTAGCACTTTGTAAGGACCAGCACCACTTGGCTTCAACTTGGACTTGCGAAGTAGTGGAAATCTGTCCTTGCGTAGATGCACCCAAACCATATCTCCAGGCTCGAACAACACTTCTTTTCTTGCTTGATTCCTTGCAGCAGCAATGTTCTTGCCTTTCTTCTCAATAGCCTCTCGAGTCTTCTCATGTATTTTCTTCACATAATCAGCATGTTTTGATGCCTCCATATCAACTCTCTCATGTAATGGCAGAGGCAACATATCAAGTGGCGGCAATGGCATGAAGCCATAGACCACCTCAAAAGGATAAAGCTGAGTAGTTGAATGCACAGCCCTATTGTAGGTGAACTCAACATGTGGCAAACACTCTTCCCACTCCCGCAGATTCTTTTTAATCATGGTCCTTAGCAGCTGTGACAATGTTCTATTCACCACCTCCGTTTGACCATCTGTTTGGGGATGACATGTAGTACTGAACAACAGCTTCGTTCCTAGCTTCCCCCATAAGGTCTTCCAAAAGTAGCTCATGAACTTCACATCATGGTCAGAAACAATCGTCTTAGGTACTCCATGTAATCTCACAATGTCCCTGAAAAACAGGTTAGCAACATGTGACGCATCGTCGCTTTTGTGGCAGGCAATAAAATGAGCCATTTTAGAGAACCTATCCACTACCACAAATATTGAATCATGACCTCTCTGAGTTTTAGGTAGACCTAGCACAAGTCTTCCCATGGAGTAGTCGGTGCAGAGAGAGGTGTATACAAACCGTGAGGCTTCAGCTTGGATTTCGACTTGTGGCAAGTAATGCATCTGCTCACAAATCTGTACACATCACGCCTCATCTTGGGCCAATAAAAGTGATCAGCGAGCATGAGCAACGTCTTCTCACGCCCAAAGTGACCCATCAAACCACCAGCATGTGATTCCTGCACTAAGAACAAATGCAACGATGATTCTGGAATACATAGTTTGTTAGCTCGAAACAAATACCCATCATGTATATGATACTTATCCCATGCGTTTCTAAGAGCACATAAAAGATATGGTTCAGCAAAATCATGGTCAGTTGCATAAAGTGCACAAATAGCTTCTAATCCAGGAATTTTAACATCAAGATTGGTTAATAACATGTTCTTCCTAGATAGAGCATCAGCAACAACATTCTCTTTTCCCTTCTTATAATTAATGATGTAAGGAAAAGACTCAATGAACTCAACCCATTTAGCTAATCTTCTATGCAAGTTTGATTGAGCTTTAAAGTATTTTAAAGCTTCATGATCAGAATGTATGATGAATTCCTTTGGCCACAAATAATGTTACCAAACTTCATGTACTCTCACAAGTGCATACAATTCTTTATCATAGATTGAATAATTCAAATGAGCACCAGTCAGTTTCTCAGAAAAATAAGCTATAGGCCGACCCTCTTGCATCAAGACACCACCTATGCCTATACCACTAGCATCACATTCAACTTCAAATTGCTTCGAAAAATCAGGTAATGCAAGCAATGGTGCAGAAGTAAGCAAATGTTTCAATGTATCAAATGCCATGTCTTGGGCCGTGCCCCATACAAAAGGCACACCTTTCTTTGTCAAATCATTTAATGGTGCAACAATGGTGCTAAAATCTTTCACAAAGCGCCTATAGAAACCAGCGAGACCGTGGAAACTACACACTTAAGTTACATTCATTGGAGTAGGCCAATTCTGAATTGATACAATTTTAGATTGATCTTGATACAGATCACGCCAATGATCCTTGAGTTTTGTCCCGATCTTTCACAGCGAATCAACCTGGATAGTAATATTTCCAATCACGCGATGTACGCAACCTGAAGAAGAGGAACGAATCCAGCAAGCAACATGGAGAAGATCACCAACACAAGAACCTCCGCGACAATATCAATACGATAGATAACACGGCATCGCCGTCCCTAGAGGGATGCTCACCAAGCAATTCACACAATAGTTTTAGACTCAATTTCAAGCTAACCCTAAAAATCATGATTTACAGGCCTATATAAAGGCTGCTAGATGTCCAACATAGAGTTGGGATCAAACCAAACATATCTCTAACTTTCCTAACTTAAAAGGACTCTATTTGTAAACTGACAGAAAACATCCATCGACTTGTTTCGGTTGCCGCGCACAGCTCGCAACGAACCGGGAGACGTGCGAGTATCCGTTGGAAAGATCTCGGAATTATCTTTCCAACAAGTACTTATTTGCTTAATTAGGAGTTGGTATGTGGAAACCACATCCATTTCAATTTTAGAGCTTCTGTCTGTCCGAATTGAACCTTCCTTCTTGGTCGTCTTCCATCTCTCAGTCGCCTTCGTCTTGATGATCTTCTCTTGCGGCTTCCTCCCGCTCCTCCCTCGCGCATATTGTGCCCATATCATCATCCCCCCTTCAAGAAGTGTTGTCCCCAACGCTTGCGGGTCAGGTTGGAAAGGTGGCGTGATATGAACAATCGCTTCACGCGTCTTCGCCATCTTCAAGTCTTGCATGCCTTCCACTCCGCAACCTCCCTCTTGGTGTGCTTGACTTGAAACAGCCCTTGGCGCCTGCACCTCCTTGCGTCTCCATATGAGCTTTGACCTAGGCACAACCGTCTTCTTCTTCTTATTCTCAACTCTTGTTGGAACATGTGGTTGCTGAACATGGACTTTCGTTGCATGACCTGGCATAAGATAAGTAATGCCTGGACCACACAACTGACGAACATGTCCATCCTTGCCTCTATGCATCCGCACAACTATCCCAATAAAATGCCTCACAGGTGTGTTAACAAAACTGCTCTTGTTACCCTGCTGCACCACATGCACTGGAACATCAGGAGCACAAATATCATTCGTCTGAACACCTGTGTCAACACAAGCAACCTTCGGAACACATGCTGCAACATCCTTTCTCTCAGTAATAAGAGGATGCACTTCAACTGACTTGTCGCTAACAAGTTCCACTGGCTTGTCATCTACAGGCATAGCTGAAGCAATATCAACATTGTCACACTGTGCATTATGCTCTCCATCCTGCACCTCAGCTAGCCCAGATTTTGGCTTAGCCTTGCGCACCTTCTCCTTATGTACCACCTGCTCTACATCAGACTTTATGTGATCATCCTGCATAGGCCTCAAAGTCTGTTGTTTGCCACCATGCACAAAAGAATATGTATTTGCTCTTCCAGCATGTGTAACGTTGCGATCATACTGCCATGGACGACCAAGTAACAGCCCACATACCTCCAATGGCAACACATCGCACTCAATCTCATCAACATAATCACCAACTGTAAATGGCACACGCACCTTATGAGTTACCTTCACCATACCACAGCTATTTCTCCACTGTAGATGCTTAGGTTCTGGAATATGCCATGTGGACAACCCCAACGCTGCCACCATTGCCTTGCTAATGACATTAGTATAGCTTCCTCCATCGATAATCAACCTGCATGCTTTGCCTTTGATCATACACTGCGCTTGAAATAAATTCCAACGCTGGCCCTTGTCAACTGTCATGCAAGCATCGCCTTGTTCCTTCTTGAGTTGCAAATTCAGCCCACTCAATGGTACAACATCCTCCACTGCAGTTGCAGCACACACAACAACCTTGTCAACATCAGGCTGCTTCTCTTCAGAAAATTTTGGCACTACCATGCTGACCGGTTGCACTGGAACAACTGCTGGAGCCTCCTTTACATGAGATGGAATAGACATAACCGCAACTTTGGGCGACTGCTGGATTGCCTTCATGGGCTTGGTACAAAATACCTTACGACGAGGAGACATAAAACAGCCACGCAAAAAATTACTGAAGCACTACCAAGTTGCATCAACAATATCCTTCTCACGCACCTCCTTATCCCACCAACGAGCTATCTCCTCATCCACACGTCGTAATGCAAGACACATACGTGTAGGATTATCTGAATACTCGTATGTATCACGTCTGTAAAAACCATCTTGCATATGACGTTCCCACGACTCATATTCATCATATGTCGCCATATGGACCAGTCTCCAACTGATTTGATAATCATCACATACTACACCGTTAAAGATGTCAAGATAATCATTGTACACATCACCAGATCTCTTCCTAGAAGTGCACCGTTTGCCAAAAAAATCACCGTGACACGACGGCATGCTACCTAGCATGACTGTAGAATAGAAATAATTCAGGGCCAAATTGTCCGGTGTTGGAGGGTCGGACTGTTTCGGTTGGACGGATACTCCGGGAGGAATCCGACGGACACTCTGGTGCACGGACGTCGAGATCCAATCTTCTCCGCCTCAACTCTCTGATCTCCACCAAAACACACTCAGCCGATCAATCAACACAATCTTGCCGTGAGCAACCTGGTGCTCTGATACCACATGATACGGATCACGCCAATGATCCTTGAGTTTTGTCCCGATCTTTCACAGCGAATCAACCCGGATAGTAATCCTTCCAATCACGCGATGAACGCAACCTGAAGAAGAGGTACGAATCCAGCAAGCAACATGGAGAAGATCACCACACCTCAAACCAAAACACGACAATCCTTGATGAACACAAGAACCTCCGTGACAATATCAATACGATAGATAACACATCATCGTCGTCCCCGGAGGAATGCTCACCAAGCATCTCACACAATAGTTTTAGCCTCAATTTCAAGCTAACCCTAAAAATCATGATTTACAGGCCTATATAAAGGCTGCTGGACGTCCAACATAGAGTTGGGATCAAAACCAAACATATCTCTAACTTTCCTAACTTAAAAGGACTCTATTTGTAAACTGACAGAAAACATCCATCGACTTGTTTCAGTTGCCGCGCACAGCTCGTAACGAACCGGGAGACGTGCGAGTATCCGTTGGAAAGATCTCGGAATTATCTTTCCAACAAGTACTTAGTTGCTTAATTAGGAGTTGGTATGTGGAAACCACATCCGTTTCAATTTCAGAGATTCTGTCTGTCCGAATTGAACCTTCCTTCTTGATCGCCTTCCATCTCTCGGTCGCCTTCGTCTTGATGATCTTCTCTTGCGCCTTCCTCCCGCTCCTCCCTCGCGCATATCGTGCCCATATCAGATCTACCTCTACTCCATGCTTAGAAACAACAAATCCTAAGAATATGACCTTATCTTTTGCAAATGTACACTTCTCAAGATTAGCATACAGTTTATTATCACGTAACACTTGCAAAACTTGTCTAATATGAGTGCAATGTTCAGATTCGGTGTGGCTGTATATGAGTATATCATCAAAGTAAACAACCACAAAATGACCAATAAACTCTCTCAAAACATGATTCATCAAACGCATGAAAGTACTAGGTGCATTAATAAGACCAAACGACATGACTAAACACTCATACAAGCCGAATTTAGTTTTGAAAGCAGTTTTCCATTCATCCCCTTCTTTCGTCCTAATTTGATGATAACCACTACGCAAGTCAATTTTAGAGAAAACAGCAATACCACTCAATTCATCTAGCATATCCTCTAAGCGTGGAATAGGATGACGATATCGAATAGTGATGTTATTAATCGCTCTACAGTCAACACACATAGGCCATGTACCATCTTTCTTAGGAACTAAAATAACAGGAACAACACAAGGGCTAAGAGAAACCCGAATGTACCCTTTATCCAGCAACACTTGTACTTTCTTCTGAATTTCCTTAGTTTCTTCGGGATTAGTCCTGTAGGGTGCACGGTTGGGAAGTGTGGCGCCAGGAAACAAGTCCACTTGATGTTCTATACCACGCAATGGAGGTAAGCCTACGGGTACATCTTCTGGAAACACATCCCCAAAGTCCTGCAAAACAGAAGAGACACCAAGAGAAATAGGGGTCATGTCGTTAGAAGCCAATACCTCGCCCTTATACATGAGCACAAGTGGTATGGCTGTAGGACCCTGATGAAATTCTCTCATATCTTCCTTAGTGGCTAATATCATAAACCGGGCAATCTCTCACTTTTCGTTATATCACTCAATTTAGGCTCAACGACATCAGGAATAGTTGTCACGCAATCTCGCCGAGTGGTAGTATCTTCCTTCAAGTTCACCTCTATCTTCTGGCGAGAGTCATTCACAATTTCTTGTGGTGTCATTGGCTGCATAGTAATCTTCTTTCCTTTGAATAACAAGTGATATGTATTGGCTCGGCCATTGTGTTGCACATGGCGATCATAGAGCCAAGGCCCTATTTGAAAATCATAGGAACCACATCAAAATCAATAGAATCTTTGTATGGCCCTATTTGAAAATTCACACGTACCATATGATTTACCTTCATCTCACCATTGTTGCTCAACCATTGTATGTAGTATGGCTTGGGATGAGGTAAGTATGTCAAATTCAGTTTGGCACATAGTTCCTTACTTGCAAGATTTCTGCAGCTACCTCCATCAATAATGACCTTGCAAGCTTTATTTGGTCCAACTAGAGCTTTTGTTTGGAACAAGTTGCAACGCTGGAATTCCTCAACCGGTTGCACACTAAGTACACGTGAAGACACAACAATAGTAGGGGCACGCTCAGCATATGCATCAGCATCATCCTCGCCATCATCAATATCATCGTCAGAAGCTTCATCTCCACTCTCTACTTCTCCTTGTTCGTTGACAAACATAACCTTGTTGTTTGGACAATCCTTCTTGTAGTGACCTCTACCTCCACAAGTATGGCACACCACATCTCGAGTACGTGCCGTAGACATGTTGGAACCCGAGCTAGCAGCAGGAGCAGCGGGTTTCCGAGCATTAGAACCAAACAAAGGTGTACTTGCTGGTTTGGCCGATGGTGTAAATGGAACAGCAGCTGGTGGCGTGACTATAGGAGGAATATATCTGGCCGAAAATCTGCTGTAGGATGGAAAACGAGCGCGTGACTTCGCCTCTTCCGCCAACTAGGATTCGGCCACTCTAGCATGGTGCAATAGCTCATTCATGGTCTCATACTTGTGATGACGCACTATGCTCTTGATTGGCAACTTCAGATTGTTTAGGAATCGCTGCATGGTCATCTCAATGGACTCACGAACTCTAGCACGCTGCATAAGCAGCTGTATCTCCATGTAGTACTCATCTGCTGTCATTGTGCCTTGCTTCAATTGCGTCAATTTATCAAAAACTGATCGCAAGTAGTTGGTTGGAATGAAACAAGCCTTCATGATTTGCTTCATCTCGCGCCAATCCATCACAGAAAGTATCCTCCGTCCTATGTTGCACAAGAGCATCCCACCAACGCAAAGCATAACCATCAAATTCAGATGCTGCAAGCTTGACCTTCTTGTCTTCTGGATAGTCAAATTAGCGCCAGAGTTTCTCAATCTTCAGGATCGATGGAACCATCAAACTTGGGGATCGAGAACTTTGACTTGCCCAAACCATCATCAGCTTGGTTGGGCACACATTGGCCACGCCCAAGGGGGGCAAACCCACGACCATGAGCAGGTGCATGGACAGGGGGAATAGCACGTCCCCTGCCAACATGTGGAGCAGCATCCACAGCGCTACCCTCATCAAAATCATCAAAGGCATCATCATGTTGAGGATCTTCCCTTCTATGTAAAGCGGCTGTCAAACCCTCAATGGAACGCTGCAAAGTGGTGACATTAACATTGAGCGTAGCCACTTGCGTTTGAATAGTATAAACCATTCCAACATGCTGATCCAATCTCATATTCATATCCTAGAGATTTTTGTCAATGGCATCTCTCGTGTTAGTAAACACACGTGTCAAGTGGGACTTCAAAGCCTCATATTCATGCCAATTAACAAGCTCCTCATCCTTCTTTTCCTGCGTCACAACATCATCATCACTAGAAGACATGATTAGTAGGTTAGTGCAAAAATCAAAATCTGTATGGTGGAACTCTCACAGCTCACTCACAACTAATAAGAAAGGAGATCTTACTGTTCCAAAGTGAATAGAGATGCTCTACCAAACGAAATCAAAAACTGATGCACTGATGTGATGAAGTGAATATCAAAGGTATAGAGAACGATCGCAGGGCACACATGTTATTTATGGTGGAGCTATAGGTATGGTACCCTAACTACACCGCAAACAAGTCCTAGTGCTGATCGTACAAATACCCAAGAAACACACACGTGGAGAAAAACGTGGCAATGCAACTATGAAGGGTGTTGCACTACGCTCGAGAGACACTATCAAAGCTCAAAGTAAACAGGCACAAGATTGCTCAATCTACCGGTGCACAAAGATATCACTAGGCCTCTTGCTCAAATTCTCTTTTTCCACATTTTTTCTTTTTCTTTTGTATAGCTCTTTTTTTTTTTGCATTTTCCATTGCTATATTGCTTTTTTTGATTTTATAGATCACACACGGCCAATTACAAAGTACAGAACCAAAATCCTAAGAGCAGCCTGTAGGAGCAGAAACTAGTCTCAGTGGGCAAGTTCCTACACCTATGTAATAGATTGGTTGTGGCTAAGGGTAAGGAAAATTGCAAATTTTATCACACTTTGTAAGAATTCCTGCCGTAGAAAAAACAGACCAAAATCGTGTCGTGGCAGCAAATCCTGCCGCGGCAGAAAAACACGTCAAAAACGTACCGCGACAGCGAATCCGAGTCGTGGCAGAACAGGACTCGCGATAGAGAAACGGGCCGTTTCTGTGCCGCGGCAGAGTCGGTAGATTTTTTTTTCAATTCCGACTCGGCCAAGAGTAGATGACTAGGACTCTTAGAATAGATCAGATCTGACTTGATGGTGGCAGAAACAATGGTGGAAAACGACTAAAAATGACTAGAAAACAAATCTACGAAGAACAGATCTAGATCTAAACTAAAGGATGAACACGACCAGCAACTATTACTCGTCTACGATGCAATCCAGTCTATGACAACTCTTTTTGTGGCGCTTTTTTGTATAGGACTAAAAGCAATCTCTAATCTATGGATGGATTTGTGGATGCTTACCGAGGCAACGAGGAAATCTCATACCAAGATGATATGGGGTGGCCCGATCTTCTCAGCAAGCTCTTGTCGATGATATGGTGGATGATAGATAGCTAGTGCGTAGCTATGATCTCTCCCGCTCGATCCCTGATGCCAGTGCAACAGATCTCGAACCTTGTAGGATATTCACAACACCACACTCTTGTGCACGCAGTCGTGACCATGAACGGTAGTATGCAATCTACTAATTCCCAATGGAACAACGGATCACACTCAATTATAGTTGGTAGATTCGAAAACAGGTTAATTCCAGAGGTTCTATGAAAGAAACAACTCCAAAATATTTTAACGTGGTCTAAAGACTAAAGCTAGAGCGCCCTCATCTATTTAAGGGTCTGGGAGGCAGTGGCCTAAGGGTGGATCCGAGTTGGTCCCACCCACCTATGGATACAAACCGACCCAATTTGGGTTCGGTCAAACTGACTCTGCCGTGGCAGAGTTGTAGTTGCTTTCTCTGCCGCGGCAGCCTGCCATGGCATAGAAGGACTCGGTTTTCCTGCCGCGGCATCCTGCCATGGCAGAGAAACGAGGCTTTTCTCTGCCGCGGTAGAGAACTCCTTCCTCTTGTTGTTCTTCATCTTGGACAGTTCCTTGCGCTTCCTCCCTCTCCTCCCTCACGCATTCTTCATTGATCAACACACCTTGTTCCATTAGCTCCTCGCTCCGTGCTACGCCTTCTTCTCCTAAGTACCTGATCATGCAATAATTCAAAGACTTAGGTAGTATAAAATTCTCATTAATTAAAACACCAGGTTCATTAAGAAACAAGTTCACCTTTTGTTCTAGCAGCTTGGCACGAGCTCTTGTGATTTGTCCAATCCTTATCTCATTGGATTGATCCTTCTTTGCAATTGGGACATCTTTATTAGCAATTGGGGTAGGTGTAACTGTAGGGATGTCCTCATAGAACCTCTGAAATGTAAGTCAAGTGCGTAGTTTCCACGGTCTCGCTGGTTTCTATAGGCGCTTTGTGAAATATTTTAGCACCATTGCTGCACCATTAAATGATTTGACAAAGAAAGGTGTGCCTTTTGTAAGGGGCGCGACCCAAGTCATGGCATTTGATACATTGAAACGTTTGCTTACTTCTGCACCATTGCTTGCATTACCTGATTTTTCGAAGAAATTTGAAGTTGAATGTGATGCTAGTGGTATAGGCATAGGTGGCGTCTTGATGCAAGAGGGTCGGCCTATAGCTTATTTTTCTGAGAAATTGACTGGTGCTCGTTTGAATTATTCAATCTATGATAAAGAATTGTATGCACTTGTGAGAGTACATGAAGTTTGGCAACATTATTTGTGGCCAAAGGAATTCATCATACATTCTGATCATGAAGCTTTGAAATACTTGAAAGTTCAATCAAACTTGCATAGAAGATTAGCTAAATGGGTTGAGTTCATTGAGTCTTTTCCTTACATCATTAATCATAAGAAGGGAAAAGAGATTGATGAGGACATCCCTACAATTACACCTACCCCAATTGCTAATGAAGATGTTCCAAACTCAAAGAAGGATCAATCCAATGAGATAAGGATTGGACCTATCACAAGAGCTCGTGCTAAGCTACTAGAACAACAGGTGAACTTGTTTCTTAATGAACCTGGTGTTTTAATTAATGAGAATTTTATACTATCTAAGTCTTTGAATTATTGTATGATCAGGTACTTAGGAGAAGAAGGCATAGCACAGACTGAGGAGCTGAAGGAACATGTCGTGTTGATCAATGAGGAATGCGCGAGGGAGGAGAGGGAGGAAGCGCAAGGAGCACTCCACGAGAAGATCAACACATGGTCGAGGGATCTCTGCCGCGGCAGAGAAAGCACGCAGTTTTCTGCCGCAGCAGCCTGCCACAACAGAGAAACCGGGTCCGACTCTGCCACGGCAGAGTAGGCCTGCGCGCCTTGAGCCGATCCACCTTGGGTCGGTTGTATCTTAGTCTAGTTTGAGTCGAACTGTTATTCCTGGTTGTAGCCGCCGACCCTTAGCCCTTAAATAGAAGGGGGGCGCCGTAGTTTAGGTCTTTAGACCACGTTAAAATATTTTGGAGTTGTTTCTTTCATAGAACCTCTGGAATTACCCTGTGTTCGAATCTACCAACTATAATTGAGTGTGATCTGTTGTTCCATTGGGAATTAGTAGATTGCATACTAACGTTCGTGGTCACGGCTGCGTGTGCAAGAGTGTGGTGTTGTGAATATCCTACAAGGTTCGAGAGCTGTTGCATTGGCATCAGGGATCGAGCGGGAGAGTTCATAGCTACAGGCTAGTTATCTATCATCCACCCTCACCATCGACAAGTACCTACTGAGAAGATCAGGCCACCCCATATCAAGAATGTTGTTGTTGATGCTCTATCTAGGAAGAACATGTTATTAACCAATCTTGATGTTAAAATTCCTAGATTAGAAGCTATTTGTGCACTTTATGCAACTGACCATGATTTTGCTGAACCATATCGTTTATGTCCTCTTAGAAACGCATGGGATAAGTAGCATATACATGATGGATATTTGTTTCGAGCTAACAAACTATGTATTCCAGAATCGTTGTTGCGTTTGTTCTTAGTGTAGGAATCACATGCTGGTAGTTTGATGGGTCACTTTGGGCATGACAAGACGTTGCTCATGCTAGCTGATCATTTTTATTGGCCCAAGATGAGGCGTGATGTGTACAGATTTGTGAGCCGTTGCATTACATGCCACAAGTCGAAATCCAAGCTGAAGCCTCCGGTTTGTATACACCTCTCTCTGCAACGACTACTCCATGGGAAGACATTAGTATGGATTTTGATGAGGATATATACATGGATTATGATGATTCTGACTGCCTGAACTGGAAGGAAATATTGAGTCAAATCAATAATGACTATCAGGTGAATTTATTCCTAATTGAACCTGATGTTTTATTTAATGAGAACTTTATACTACCTAAGTCTATGCATCTTTGTATGATCAGGTTTATTGATAACACAAGCATTGCGCGAGGAGGAGGAGAGTTGCAGCAAGAAGGACAAGCACTGATTTCCAATATCAACAAGTGCGCGAGGGAGGAGCGGGAGGCATGCGCACTAGGAGGCAATGAGGAAATCACGTATGAGCAAGAGAGAGAGATGGAGCACCAAGAATTACATGTTTGAGGTGTTCCACGATGTTTGGACTGCGTGCCAATAAGGCCGAACCCATATATGGGTCGGTATGTATCAGTTTGAGACGAACCGAGTCAGTTTGGGCCAAGTTATGGCTGTTTTTAGGCCCGTTTAGAGGGGAGGACGCCCCAGCCCTCATATAAACCTCCGTAGCCGTCACAAGTTAGGTTTGAGACCACGTTAAAATATTTTGGAGTTGTTTCTTTCATAGAACCTCTGGAATTACCCTGTGTTTGAATCTACCAACTATAATTGAGTGTGATCTGTTGTTCCATTGGGAATTAGTAGATTGCATACTACCGTTCGTGGTCACGGCTGCGTGTGCAAGAGTGTGGTGTTGTGAATATCCTACAAGGTTCGAGATCTGTTGCGCTGGCATCAAGGATCGAGCGGGAGAGATCATAGCTACGCACTAGTTATCTATCATCCACCATCATCATCGCCATCCGCTTACTGAGAAGATCGAGCCACCCCATATCAGATTTTTTGCTAGGTCTACCTAAAACTCAGAGATGTCATGATTCAATATTTGTGGTAGTGGATAGGTTCTCTAAAATCGCTCATTTTATTGCCTGCCACAAAAGCGATGATGCGTCGCATGTTGCTAACCTGTTTTTCAGGGACATCGTGAGATTACATGGAGTACCTAAGACGATTGTTTCTGACCGTGATGTGAAGTTCATGAGCTACATTTGGAAGACCTTATGGGGGAAGCTAGGAACGAAGCTGCTGTTCAGTACTACATGTCATCCCCAAACAGATGGTCAAACGGAGGTGGTGAATAGAATATTGTCACAGCTGCTAAGGACCATGATTAAAAAGAATATGCGGGAGTGGGAAGAGTGTTTGCCACATGTTGAGTTCGCCTACAACAGGGTTGTGCATTGAACTACTCAGCTTTGTCCTTTTGAGGTGGTCTATGGCTTCAAGCCATTGACGCCACTTGATATGTTGCCTCTGCCATTACATGAGAGAGTTGATATGGAGGCATCAAAACGTGCTGATTATGTGAAGAAAATACATGAGAAGACTCGAGAGGCTATTGAGAAGAAAGACAAGAACATTGCTGCTGCAAGGAATCAAGCAAGAAAAGAAGTGTTGTTCGAGCCTGGAGATATGGTTTGGGTGCATCTACGCAAGGACAGATTTCCACTACTTCGCAAGTCCAAGTTGAAAGCCACGTGGTGCTGGTCCTTACAAAGTGCTAGCCGAAATATGCTAGAGAAGATATACCTATTGAGGAGTTTGGGAGTGCTAGCAACAGCTTCAACGTTGCTGATTTATCACCATATGCTAGAGAAGACCTTGGAGCGTCGAGGTTGACGCCTTTTGAGGGGGGAGATGATGAGGACATCCCTATAGTTACACCTACCCCAATTGCTAATAAAGATGTTCCAATTGCAAAGAAGGATCAATCCAATGAGATAAGGATTGGACCAATCACAAGAGCTCGTGCCAAGCTACTAGAACAAAAGGTGAACTTGTTTCTTAATGAACCTGGTGTTTTAATTAATGAGAATTTTATACTACCTAAGTCTTTGAATTATTGAATGATCAGGTACTTAGGAGAAGAAGGCGTAGCACGGAGCGAGGAGCTAATGGAACAAGGCGTGTTGCTCAATGAAGAATGCGTGAGGGAGGAGAGGGAGGAAGCGCAAGGAACTGTCCAAGACAAAGATCAACTAGAGGAAGGAGTTCTTTGCCACGCAGAGAAAAGCCTCATTTCTCTGCCACGGCAGGATGCCGCGGCAGGAAAACCGAGTCCTTCTCTGCCACGGCAGGCTGTCGCGGCAGAGAAAGCAACTACAACTCTGCCACGGCAGAGTCAGTTTGACCGAACCCAGGTTGGGTCGGTTTGTATCCATAGGTGGGTGGGACCAACTCGGATCCACCCTTAGGCCGCCGCCTCCCAGACCCTTAAATAGATGAGGGCGCTGTAGCTTTAGTCTTTAGACCATGTTAAAATATTTTGGAGTTGTTTCTTTCATAGAACCTCTGGAATTACCCTGTGTTCGAATCTACCAACTATAATTGAGTGTGATATGTTGTTCCATTGGGAATTAGTAGATTGCATACTACCGTCCGTGGTCACGGCTGCGTACGCAAGAGTACGATGTTGTGAATATCCTACAAGGTTCGAGATCTGTTGCACTCGCATCAGGGATCGAGCGGGAGAGATCATAGCTCCGCACTAGTTATCTATCATCCACCATATCATCGACAAGAGCTTGCTGAGAAGATCGGGCCACCCCATATCATTAGGTTCCCCTTGATCCACTCTGTCCAGGGCTGCTTTTGTTATGGGGTAACCCTGTGGGTGGCCCGATCTTCACGGATCTCGTGGTCAAATCGATGGGAAAGCGAGGGGAAAGGGAGAAGGTAGCGGAAGCGGACGCACACCTCGCAAAGAACACGATGAACACACGCAAAACACACACGATATAAGGCCGATTGCTCTCACCGATGGCCACCGGTACGATAGAATCCTCGCAAGGAAAGATCGGTCAACGTGCTCCCTCGATCCCACGCAGAGAGGGAAGAACACCTTGGAGAGGGTCTTGACGTCTTGGCAAAGGGACACCGATGCCAAGGTCTTGTACAACTAGGGAGGCGCGATGCAAACTCCAACGAGGTGGTGACGATAGTCGATCCCCTTTTGGTTGAAGGGGATGAGGCAAAACTAGAGATTCCACAAAGGGGGTTTTCTTTAGTCTATCATCTATGCCTAGGGTTACATGAGGGGGTGGGGGCACTATATATAGGCCAGCAACTAGTTCAAGGGTACTTTAGGAGTAAAAGGGGAAAGTCTAGGCGGACTAAGGGGTACATGGGCCAAAGGCCCAGCTGGCGGCGCGCATGCCCACACGCTTAGGCCGGAGACTCCGGTGTGGTGGTCCGGAGACTCTGGTCTGGGCCGGGGACTCCGTTCTGTCTCTGGTCCTTCTCCGGAGTGGCAGACAGACTCTCCTCGAGCTCGATCTGGGGGTCAGTCCGGAGATGGGTCTGGAGACTCCGGGGTACGCAGGCCGGAGACTCCGGTGTGGCCGGAAACTCCGGTGTGCACAGGCCAGAGACTCTGGTGCTCCAGCTGCTGCTTCTTCCGTCTTCTCTTCCAAGCCTCCGTCTTGTCGGGCTTGGTGCTCCAGGCTTCCTCCCTTGCCTCCGTACTAGTTGGTATGAACCTATCATGGATATGGGACGGAGTATGAAGTAGTATATCATTCAAGAGGATAGGAAGTGGGCTCGCATAGAGGAACAGATTCACCTTTGGAGTCCATGACGACTTGGCATAAGTTGGAGACCATGATGTGGCAATGACCGAAGGTCGGGCTACATCAACTCCCCTCCCTTCAAAAAGAGTCGTCCTGGACTCTACACGCTCATCACAAAGTAGAAGATGTCGAGAGACCTTCTTGGTCTTGGGGTTCACCATATAGTCGTCCTCGGGAAGATTGCATTGAAAACACCTCAATGTTCTTTCACCTTAAATGAAGCCTACAAAGCTCACAACAAAAGCAAAGCAACACTCAAAGCGTAGCCAATTCATGAAGATTATAGCATGAGTCCTCAAGTAGAGTGAAGTCACCTTAGGATGTAGCTTCTACATCTACACCAACAAGTCCCCCAAGTGGACCCATGACTCGTGCCCGAGCAAAACTCCTCCAAGCTAAGGTTAACTCGCTCCTCTCTTCGTGCCAATTTGATACCTCCTTGGATGGCATGCTACTTCATAATTCTACTCTATGGATCATCAGGTACGAATCCCCGCCGCGTCGACCCACGAGCCCTGCAGCTGCACCTGTCCTGAAGCTGCCAGAGCCGGAGTGTCCGCCCGGATCCAGCCGGAGTGTCCGGCGCAGCCAGAGTGTCTGAACCTAGCGTGGACATTCCGTGTGCCAGTTCGGACACGGCCCGGACACTGCCCGGAGTGTCCGGCCACCCCGGACTGTCCGGCCGTTCCGACCCGGACTGTCTGGCCTGAAGATGGGCCTGCGAGCCTAGCTGGGCCCTATGGCCCATGTACCCCTCAACTTCGCCCAAAACTCTACTTTAATGCCTGAATTACCCCTGAACTTGTGGTTGGCCTATATATAGCCCCCCACCTCTATTGTAAACCCTAGGCTTGATATTGGTATTAGTGGAAACCCCTTTGTGGATCTATCTAATTCTTGCCTCATGCTCCTTGACTAAGGAGCACCAATATCCCCAAACCTCGTTGGAGTTTGCATTGTGCCTCCGCGTTGTACAAGGCCTAGGCATTGGTGTCCCTTTGCCTAGACGTCCAGATCTCACCAAGTCTCCCATCTCGCCGTGCTGGTTCAAGAGAGAGTCCTCCGCCCGACGCCGATCCTAGGGATTGCGCCGGACCGGTCACCGCCGGCGTGAGCTATTGGTGTTTATCGTGGTTTTGCGTGTGTGTGTGTGTTCATCGCGCTCTTCGTGCGTGTGTTCATCGTGTT
This sequence comes from Avena eriantha, assembly GCA_910589775.1. Lineage (NCBI taxonomy): Eukaryota > Viridiplantae > Streptophyta > Magnoliopsida > Poales > Poaceae > Avena > Avena eriantha. The sequence goes on along the minus strand of OU342740.1, from coordinate 174,075,890 downwards.
CATCCTTCCCTCCTTCCCCCGCACTCCACCCTCGATTTGAAAGGGAATCGTGAAAGATCGGGCTACCCTAGAGGGTTGCCCTCAACATATTGGTATCAAGAGCTTCGTTGCTCACGATTTCCCCCACAAAATTTTCTTCTATCCACCAAAAATTTGAAAATCCCCACAAAAACAGCCCATATTTGCCTTTGGATCGATCTCTTGATTTGGAGTGTTATTTGTGGTTTTGATCCGACCAAACCTTGTCTAAGGAGTTTGTCCAGCTTTATCCTGCGTTTCCCTAGCCCGATTTGTCCAGTTTTTCGCGGATTTGAGGCCCGAAGACGAGGATTTCCGCTCAAGAACACGAGCAGGAAACCCGCGCCGGAGAGTGTGGCTCGTACCAACCGGAGTGTCTGGCCGTACCAGACCGGAGTGTCCGGCCAGACCAGAGTATCCGGCCTAGACAGACCGGAGTGTCCGGCTGTAATGCCAGTTTTGACAATTTTGCCTCATTTTTTGCATTGGCTAATCTCCTTTGTTTGCTCGTGTCCCGTGTGCGTGTCAGCAACTACCAGCAAGCTTCCGCATCATCAACTTCCGCGCTCATCGACACCACGGACCACGAACATCATCCCGCACAACCGACGCCAAGTTCATCATCAAAGAAGGTATAACTTGTGTCACCTTGTTAAGCCCCATCTTCCTTTGTGTGTACCTACCCCATGAGAGTGGCTCATCTTGTGTTTGCTTGAGCATTGTGCATTTGTCCTTGGATAGTGACAGTGCAAGAGCAATATCAAGTGTGACTAGGTAGCATCAAGGGAGAGCAAAAAACAGAAAAAGATACAAAGAAAAAGCAAAAGAAAAATAGTCTCCCATTGCCAAAGAGAGTCTCAAAGCTTGTAAGCAAGAGAGAAAGAAGAGCGCCCAAGGCAAGTGCACAAATCTGTTGCTCACTTTTAATCTTGGCAAACGAGCCACGGTCTCTCCATGCATTGGCACGACAACGAGCTTAGTCTTTGTTAGGACATTTTGTTTGCTCATTTTCATAGTCGTGTCAATCCCAACTTTCTCCATGTGTGTGTATATAGTCGTAGGTTCCCGTCACCATTTCGAGTTGTTGACCTTCGCCTTTGACTTGAGTTTTGTTGGATTTTACCCACTTTTGATTACCCCTTTTCTTTTGGTTTGTTCTTTGGCTGTTCACAATCCTAACCTACCACCAACAAGCTTTTGAGAGTTAGTTCTTTCTGTAGAGTGAGTTTTCTTTGCATTTCCACTTTACATGCTTATAGCTCTCACTTGTGGTTTCTAGTTTGGTGCAATCCCCAAGGTGAGGTACAAGGCTAACACCACCATATTCCACTTCCATATACAATACTTGTGTGTTTCGCATGATGGATAGGCACGGTGAGATGAGCCAACCACCTCCCCGAGAAGAAGATCAAGGTCCGTACATGACGCTTGCAAGTCACTTCATCGTTCGACAAGAGTTCTGTGAACGTTGCCAAGCCCTTGAGACGCGACAAGATGAGCAATTTGGCGAGACGCAAGCCGAGTTCAAGAACATCGACAACCGCTTCGACGGCCTCGAACGACAAATGCATGCAATGCATCACAACTTCAGCCACCGAAATGAAGCGCTACAATGCTCCGTCGCCGAAACAAATGACAATCTTCGACGCCTCATCGATAGAATGGCAAGACCACGTTCACGCGCGTCAAGCTCTTCAAGTTCTTCGTGTCGTCATGCACCTCTTCCACAAGATCTACATCAAAGTGCTCAAAGACGCAATGATGCCCCCGTGGTTGAAGATGTAACCTCTTCGAACTATGTACCTTCCCCACGGCACGCCGCAACATCAAGCTATGATGGTGACCTCTCTTCAAGGCCACGAGCAAGGCAAGAAGAACACTGTCATCACACAAGGGCACTAGTGATCCGACAAGAGCAACCACAAGAGGAACCGCAAGCGCAACCGCAAGTACAACCGCAAGTCTACCACCATCGACCGCTACACATACTTGACACAACAAGTCATGGCTCCAACTTGGAGAATCAAGCTCGTCATCGACGTGAAGCTCTCCAAGATCATCCTCTTCGTCATCAATGTCATGAACGTCAACAACAACACCATGGTCATCACGCGGCGCCTCCTCCACATCAACAAAACTTGGAGCGTCAAGTGATACAAGTTGAGCGACGTCCACCACGTCAAGAGGCTCATGACCATGTTCTTCGCCGTGAGGCCCATGTGCCTAACCAACATCACCAACCGAGGAACGAGCCTCCTCTTCGTCATCAACCACGTCAGGAGGCTCCACACCTTCGCCACCATGAGGCCCAAGTACCTCAAACACGTCAACAACTGCGCCAAGAGCAAGAGAAAGCTCCTCCTCAACAACAATATCAAGAGCAAGCTCCGCAACAAGAACGCGAGAACCAAGTTCCAGCTCCCCAACTAAAAGATCATCAACAAGGTCACCAAGCTCGTCGCAATGACCGCAACGATGAAGAAACTTTTGGCAAGCTCAAGTTCACAATGCCCAAGTTCACTGGATCCAATGACCCTGAAGAATACCTCTCGTGGGCACTCAAAGTCGACAAGATCTTCCGCATGCACAACTATAGCAACGAGAAGATGGTCACCATGGCTTCGCTAGAGTTTGATGATTACGCCAACCTTTGGTGGGATCAAGTTCAAGTTGCTCGTGATGCAAGACAAGAGCCACCAATCACAACTTGGCATGACATGAAGGCTCACATGAGATCCCGGTTCGTCCCCGCACACTTACACGTGTGACCTCTTCAACAACCTTCAAGCGCTTCATCAAGGGACAAAGACCGTGGAAGAATACTTCAAGGAAATGGAACTCAACTTGATTCGCGCCAACATTGATGAGCGCATGGAGCAAACAATGGCACATTTCCTTATTGGCTTGAATCACCCAATCAAGCGCATCGTCGAGTTCCAAACCTACAACAACATGGTTGAGCTTGTGCACATCGCAACAAAGGCTGAACGTCAAGTGCAAGAGGACATCAAGTACAACAAGCCCAAGACGTACTTCACCTACAAGCAAGCTTCAACCCCTACACCAACAACTTTCAATGGTAGCTCCTCAAGTACCTCCAAGCCTTCCTTCAAGCCCACACTTCCTCAAGGAAAACTGCACCCAGTGGCAAGCAAGCAAAGAGTGATACACCTTTCAACGGTGAATGCTACAAGTATGGAGGTAAAGGACACAAGTCGGCCGAATGTGGAAACAAGAAAGTCTTGTTCATCCATGACAATGGTGATGAAGAGTACTTGAGTGAAGATGAGTTTGATGCCCGTGTCAAGGAAGCAATGGCAAGGCAACGAGTGGAAGATGATCAAGAACTCCTCATGTGTGAGCATGACGCAAGTCCATCGCTTGTCGTCGCAAGGATCTTGACCACCCAAGCACAAGAGCATGAAGACCAACGCTCCAATATCTTACAAACACGAGCCGGCATCAACAGCAAATCTATCAAGGTGATCATTGATGGAGGGAGTTGTCACAACCTTGCTAGCACCGAGTTGTGTGAGAATCTCAACCTCACCCTCCATCCACATAAGCACCCCTACCACGTGCAATGGCTAAGTGACCAAGGGTCCGTGAAGATCAAGCATACCGTATCGGTCTCCTTCGCCATTGGTCCTTACAAAGATACGGTGGAGTGTGATGTGGTTCCTATGACAGTTTGCCACATGCTTCTTGGTCAACCATGGCAATTTGACAAGACTGCTCAACATGATGGTCGCACCAATATATACACCTTCAAATGGCTCAACAAAACATGTGTTTTGCAACCGATGACTCCTAGCCAAATAATTGTGGATAATGCAAAGGCTTTAGCGAGGGCGCAAAGCACAACACCTACTTGTGAGAAGAGCGGTGAGAGAGAGAACCACCTCAGAGTGAGTGAGAGCCACAAGCCAAATTCGAGTGGAAAAACTAAGAGTGTTCTCCTTGCCACCAAAAGTGAGATGAGAGATCTTCGGAACAACCCATCCATCTTGCACTATGTCCTCCTTTGCAAGGGACTAGCGCAAGGAACTAATGAAGTAACCAATGTTCCTCCATCTTTGATGAATGTTTTGCAGGAATTCAAGGATGTGTTTCCCGAAGAGCTTCCACATGGACTACCTCCTCTTCACGGCATCGAACATCGAATTGACCTCATCCCCGGTGCACCACTTCCGAACCGCGCCGCTTACCGCACGAACCCGGAGGAGACGAAGGAGATCGAACATCAAATCAACCAACTCGTCTCCAAAGGTTTGATCCAAGTTAGCACTAGTCCAAGTGCCGTACCCGTGATTCTGGTTCCAAAGACGGATGATATGCTACGGTTATGCATGGACTGCCGTCCAATCAATGCTATCACCGTGCGTTATCGACATCCCATACCACGTCTCGATGACATGCTTGATGAGTTGTCTGGAGCCACTATTTTTTCGAAAATTGATCTTCGTAGTGGTTACCATCAAATACGCATGGCTAGAGGTGAATCACATCTTGTGTTATGAATGGTTGGTTATGCCCTTTGGTTTATCAAATGCCCCATCCACTTTCATGCGCCTTATGAATCACATCTTGCGTTATGAATGGTTGGTTATGCCCTTTGGTTTATCAAATGCCCCATCCACCTTCATGCGCCTTATGAATCACATCTTGCGTTCTCTCATTGGAAAAAGTGTTGTTGTCTATTTCAATGATATTCTTGTTTATAGCAAATCACTTGAGGACCATGTAACACATGTCCAGGAAGTTTTGCAAATCCTTCGACATGAAAAGCTTTATGCTAATCTTCCCAAGTGCACCTTTGATAAAGACAAGTTGATTTTTCTTGGATTTATCGTTTCTTTGAAGGGAATTGAAGTTGATGTTTCCAAGGTAAAGGACATACGAGATTGGCCCATACCAACAAATGTGAGTGAACTCCAAAGTTTTCATGGGTTGGCCGGTTTCTATCGTCGCTTTGTGAAAGACTTTTCAACCATTGCTTGTCCCCTTAATGAATTAACCAAAAAGAATGTCACCATCGTGTGGGGCAAAGCACAACAAAAAGCTTTTGATGAACTTCAAAAGAGGCTCACCGAAGCACCTCTTCTTGCTTTACCGGATTTCACAAAAACTTTTGAGATAGAGTGTGATGCTAGTGGTATTGGAATTGGAGGAGTCCTTATGCAAAACGGACATCCTATTGCCTACCATAGCGAGAAACTTGATGGTGCTCGCCTTAACTATCCAATTTATGACAAAGAGCTTCTTGCCTTAGTTCGTGTCCTTCAAGTTTGGAAACACTACCTTTGGCCCAAGGAATTTATCATACATTCCGACCACGAGTCGTTGAAATATCTCAAAGGCCAAGCTAACTTGAGCAAGAGACACGCTAAGTGGGTTGAGTTCATGGAGTCTTTTCTGTACATTGTCAAGTATAAGAAGGGCAACGATAATGTAGTTGCGGACGCATTGTCTCGCAAACATACAAGCCTTCTTACGAGACTTGAAATCAACGTGTTGGGTATTGAGGAAATAAAATCTTTGTATGCTTCCGATCCGTTCTTTGAACCAATTTTCGCAAAGTGCTCCAATGACAAAGGAGTTGATTATTTCTATTTGCATAAGGGCTTTCTATTTAAACAAAACAAGTTATGCATCCCAAAGTCGTCGCTTCAACTTTTACTTCTCCAAGAATCTCATGGTGGAGGCCTTATGGGTCACTTTGGTCGTGACAAGACATTGGACATGCTCTCCAATCACTACTTTTGGCCCAAGACGAAGCGTGACGTGGAGCGCTACGTTCAACGATGCACGACTTGTGTTCAAGCTAAGTCGCAAGCTAATCCCTATGGTCTTTATATGCCATTGCCTATTCCTCATACACCTTGGTCCGACATTAGCATGGATTTCGTGTTAGGATTGCCTAGATCTAAGCATGGTCATGGTTCTATATTTGTTGTTGTGGATCGTTTTTCCAAAATGCACAGTTCATACCGTGCCATAAGACCGACGATGCTTCACATGTTGCAAATCTGTTTTTCAGGGAAATCGTCCATCTTCGCGGTGTGCCAAGGACAATCGTCTCCGACCGCGACGTCAAATTCATGAGCTACTTGTGGAAGACCCTCATGGCCAAGCTCGGCGCCAAGCTCCTCTTCTCATCCGCATCACATCCTCAAACTGATGGCCAAACCGAAGTTGTCAACGGAAGCCTTGGAACTCTCCTTCGCGTGTTGATCAAGAAAAACCTGAAGGATTGGGAGGAATGCATTCCACACGCCGAGTTTGCCTACAATCGAGCCAAGCACTCAACAACCAAGATGAGTCCATTCATGATCGTTTATGGTTTCGAGCCCCTTACCGCACTCGACATCCTACTACTACCTCTCCATGAGCGCACGAACATGGACGTCGAGAAGCGCGCACAAGCTATGAAGAAGCTCCGTGAAGAAACAAGAGCTACTATGGAACAACAAGTCCTTCGCCAAGCTTCAAGGTTAAACAAGGACAAGAAGGAGATGATATTTGAAGAAGGTGACCTTGTGTGGATACACCTAAGCAAGGACCGCTTCCCCAAGGAATGTGACTCCAAGCTCAAGCCAAGAGGAGATGGTCCCTTCAAGGTCCTCAAAAGAATCAACAACTAAGCCTACATCATCGACATACCGACCTCCAAGTACCTTGCAAGCAATTCATTCAATGTCAAGGATCTCTCACCCTACCATGGAGATGTTCAAGTTGATATCCATGAAAAGTCGAGGACGAATCTTTCCCAAGGGGGTGGGAGCTGATGCAGCCCGTCCTACGGACGCTTCTACATCTACACCAACAAGTCCCCCAAGTGGACCCATGACTCGAGCCCGAGCCAAACTCCTCCAAGCTAAGGTGAACTCGCTCCTCTCTCCGTGCCAATTTGATACCTCCTTGGATGGCGTGCTACTTCATACTTCTACTCTGTGCATCATCAGGTACGAATCCCCGCCGCGTCGACCCACGAGCCCTGAATCTGCCAGAGCCGGAGTGTCCGCCCGGATCCCGCCGGAGTGTCCGGCATGACAAGGCCGGAGTGTCCGGCCTACCCCAGCCCGAACCTGGCGTGGACATTCTGTGTGCCAGTTCGGACACGGCCCGGACACTGCCCGGAGTGTCCGGCCACCCCGGACTGTCCGGCCGTTCTGACCCTGACTGTCTAGCCTGAAGATGGGCCTGTGAGCCTAGCTGGGCCCTATGGCCCATGTACCCCTCTACTTCGCCCAGAACTCTACTTTTCGCATGAATTACCCATGAACTTGTGGTTGGCTTATATATAACCCCCCACCTCCATTGTAAACCCTAGGCTTGATATTGGAATTAGTGGAAACCCCTTTGTGGATCTATCTAATTCTTGCCTCATGCTCCTTGACTAAGGAGCACCAATATCCCCAAACCTCGTTGGAGTTTGCATTGTGGCTCCGCGTTGTACGAGCCCTAGGCATCGGTGTCCCTTTGCCTAGACGTCAAGATCTCACCGAGTCTCCCATCTCACCGTGCCGGTTCGAGAGAGAGTCCTCCGCCCGACGCCGATCCTAGGGATTGCGCCATAACGGTCACCGCCGGCGTGAGATATTCGTGTTTATCGTGGTTTTGCGTGTGTGTTCATCGTGTTCTTCGTGCATGTGTTCGTCGTGTTCATCCTTCCCTCCATCCCCCGCACTCCACCCTCGATTTGAAAGGGAATCGTGAAAGATCGGGCCACCCTAGAGGTTTGCCCTCAACAGACCCTCCTCAAGTGTTTGGTCTCTCCCTATCAAGGATTCTAGTAGTGCTTGGTCTCTACCCTTTGGGATTCTACTTGGTTGCTACTCTTTCCTTGATTTGGATTCTACCGTCCGCTTGCCGATCTCTCCTTTGGTGATTCTACTGCAAGGTCTCTCACCGAGGATTCTATTGGATTGGTTGTTCGAACCTTGCATTAGAGTTGTGTTCATCGTGTTCATCGTGTTTTCCCTCACTTTCGCCTCAAATCCGTGAAGATCGGTCCACTCCAAGGGTAATTCCACAAGGAGACCCATAACAGAACCAACCAAAAGAAAAGGGATAGTCAAATGTGGGTAAAACCCAAGAAAACTCAAGTCAAAGGCGAAGGTCAACAACTCAAAAGGGTGACAGGAACCTACGACTATATATACACACGTGGAGAAAGTTGGGATTGACACGACTATGAAAATGTGATGAGGATATATACATGGATTATGATGATTCTGACTGCCTGAACTGGAAGGAAATATTGAGTCAAATCAATAATGACTATTAGGTGAATTCATTCCTAATTGAACCTGATGTTTTACTTAATGAGAACTTTATACTACCTAAGTCTATGCATCTTTGTATGATCATGTTTATTGATAACACAGGCGTTGGTCGAGGAGGAGGAGAGTTGCAGCAAGAAGGACAAGCGCTGATTTCCAATATCAACAAGTGCGCGAGGGAGGAGCGGGAGGCATGCGCACTAGGAGGCAATGAGGAAATCACGTATGAGCAAGAGAGAGAGAGATGGCGCACACACAATTACATGTTTGAGGTGTTCCACGATGTTTGGACTGCGTGCCAATAAGGCCGAACCCATATATGGGTCGGTATGTATTAGTTTGAGTCGAACCGAGTCAGTTTGGGCCAAGTTATGGCTGTTTTTAGGCCCGTTTAGAGGGGAGGACGCCCCAGCCCTCATATAAACCTCCGTAGCCGTCACAAGTTAGGGTTTTAGACTAGTTAAAATATTTTGGAGTTGTTTCTTTCATAGAACCTCTGGAATTACCCTGTGTTCGAATCTGCCAACTATAATTGAGTGTGATCTGATGTTCTATTGGGAATTAGTAGATTGCATACTACCGTTCGTGGTCACGGCTGCGTGCGCAAGAGTGTGGTGTTGTGAATATCCTACAAGGTTCGAGAGCTGTTGCATTGGCATCAGGGATCGAGCGGGAGAGATCATAGCTACGCACTAGTTATCTATCATCCACCATCATCATCGCCATCTGCTTACTGAGAAGATCGGGCCACCCCATATCATCTTGGTATCAGATTTCCTCGTTGCCTCGGTAAGCAATCCACAATCCATCCATAGATTAGAGAGTGTTTTTCATCCTATAGAGAAAAAGCCCCACAAAAAGAGTTGCCATAGCCTAGATTACATCGTATTCGAGTAATAGTTGCTGGTCGAGTTCCTCTATTAGATTAGATCTAGATCTATTCTTCGTAGATTTGTTTTCTTGTTGTTCTAGTTGTTTTCCAACATATTTTTCCGCTACCATCAAGTCAGATCCGATCCAAGTAAAGAGTCCTAGTTGTGTACTACTTGGCGAGTCGGAATAAAAAAAATCGGCTCGCTGCCTCACGCCTAACCGCAGAAAGGTATGTGCTCCACCGTGACAAAAAAAAATTCCGAAAAAAAAATCGAACCGTCGCCTTACCACAGACCAGTCTGTGCTAGTAAGAGAAAAAAAAATTCTGCCGCCATCCTGCTGCGGCAGGATTTTAGGCCGTTTTTCTGCCGTGGCAGAGACCAATTCTCAGGACAATTTTTTTTCTTTTTTTGTTTATTTTTTTACTGAGTCCACATAGCGTACCTATCCTTGTGAGCCTTTGTAAACCTTTCTTTGTGTCTAAAACTATCCTACGAGACTAGCGTGCTTAGTGCTCTGCGGGCTGCTCAGTTAAGCAATCTTGTGCCCGTTTCGTTGAGACATTGCTAGCGTCTCTCCTTGTGCATTGCAACACGAGCATTCCTCCGATATACCTTATTCTTTTGAGCTCATTTTCATAGTTGCAATTGCCCCATTTATCTCCACCGTGTGTGTTTCCGTGGGTCTTTGTCATACGATCAGCACTAGGACTTATTTGCGGTGTAGATAGGATACCATACCTATAGCTCCATCATAAATACCCTGTGTGCCCTGTGATCGTTCTCTATACCTTTGATATTCACTTCATCACATCAGTGCATCAGTTTTTGATTTCGTTTGGTAGATCATCTCTATTCACTTTGGAACGGTAAGATCTCCTTTCTTATTAGTTGTGAGTGAGTTGTGAGAGTTTCCACCATACTGATTTTGATTTGTGCACTAATGTACTAATCATGTCTTCTAGTAGTGTTGATGTGATGCAGAAAATGGAGGCAGGTGATGTTACAAATAATGTGGAGACGTATAGTTACAAATTCATCGACAATTGGCGTTGTAGTGGAACTTTTTGGAAGGAAGAACGCGGTATTTTTGATGGTGATGGTCTTTTCCACCATAGTGTGATGATTGGTGAGCGATGTGCTTCCATTACCATTGATAGTAACTCTACTATTAATTTGATCAGCGTTGAAGTTGTACAAAAGTTGCAGCTACCCACATGTGCCCGTGCGGTGCCATATCTCTTGCATTCATCATATGGCACATTGCTGATTTCACATACCGCTGATGTTCCTATGACTTTTAAAGAGCATACTGAGATTGTGCGCTGTGATGTATCTCCTATACCACTTGATTCTTGTCACATACTATTGGGAGAACCTTGGAGCAGAAGGTTTGACGCTCAAATATGTCCTGTTGTTGGAAGGATTTCTTTCAAATGGAACATGAAGAGGCGTGTTATGCTCAGGATTTCAGCCGACAAATTTCATGAGTATCATCTTCTTCGCAAGGAGAGGACAAAAGAGTTCAGTTTGTCTGCTAAGTACAAGGACAAAATTTCATGAGTACCCTTGAACTAGTGGCTGGCCTATATATAGTGCCCCTACCCCCTCATGTAACCCTAGGCATAGATGATAGACTAAAGACAACCCCCTTTGTGGAATCTCTAGTTTTGCCTCATCCCCTTCTACCAAAGGGGATCGACTATCGTCACCACCTCGTTGGAGTTTGCATCGCACCTCCCTCGTTGTACAAGGCCTTGGCATCGGTGTCCCTTTGCCAAGACGTCAAGACCCTCTACAAGGTGTTCTTCCCTCTCCGCTTGGGATTGACGGGAGCACCTTGACCGATCTTTCCTTACGAGGATTCTATCGGACCGGTGGCCACCGGTGAGAGCAATCGGCCTTGTATCGTGTGTGTTTTGCGTGTGTTCATCGTGTTCTTCGCGAGGTGTGCGTCCGCTTCCGCTACCTTCTCCCTTTCCCCTCGCTTTCCCATCGATTTGACCACGAGATCCGTGAAGATCGGGCCAGCCACGGGGTTACCCATAACACGTTTTGTTTGGTTTTTGTGTCAAGATCAACCTCTAATGAGAGAGAAGTAATATTTGGGGAAGTTGCTGTCCCGAAACAGATTTTTGTGCTTCACCGTAAACATTCATGAGAGATCTCTGTATGTCGGATTGAGCTGTAATTTTATATGCTTCTGCCCTAGGTTGTTATTTAACTTTCGTTAGTTTTGCACTTTTTGATTTGAGCAACAGAAGATTTTCTAAAAAATTGATCTTTACCTGCTGGTTTGTTTTGACAGATTTTGCCACTCTTGCATTTGCTTCTTTATTCGATTTCCTTTTTGAATTATTTTTGGGTTTTCGGAAGGAGTTGCTACAGTAGCTTATGTTTTGATGGTTTTCAGTTGAAGTTGGACACAAAAGGTTTTATCACTTCACTTATACTAATGTTGCTAATGAGAACTGTGTGAAGTTTTGTGTGAATGAAATTTCCAGGAAGTGGAGATAATGGTGTAATATGGAAGAGAAAGGTTTTATGACTCAAGTAATAAGTGTATGAAGATGAAGATACTGATGATTATTCAAGTGGTGACTCTGAAAGAATCTACTAGATACCAAATTCAGAGACCTGCAGAGTCTGTTTTCAAATAGGTAACGGTTCTGGTAAGAAAAGTTCCACAAAAATACCATCACAACTATATTTTTGCAGTTTTTAGTCAATAAGGAAAGTTACGAAGCGAAAAAGGGATGGAAACAGAGCCTGGGTGGCTCACACCACCCTGTGGCGCGGGCCCACCCCTGGCCGTGCCACCAGGTGGTGAGTCCACCCCGGACTCCGTCTCCGACCCGTTTTCACCCAGTACCTTCCTCTTGTTATGAAACTTCGTAATATATAATCCCTCGGATTCCCCGAGGTTCGTATATCATGTTTTCGTCGTGTTTTCGTTTCGATCTGTTTCTGCCAGGACACACTCTTTGAAGGTTTATAAGCACAATGGTGTCTGCCAAGGATAAAGGAAAGGAACCTATGGAGGAGGACCTCCAAGACCCCGATCAAGAGGAGGAGATCAAGAGTGAAGGTGAAGAAGAGGCAAAGCACACCGACACTACCATTTCAAGAATTGGAGTAGTGGCAAACTCTGTCAGGACTATGCCAATTGGAGGGAATCCTCCTCATCACCGTTCAGATCCATGGCCACATCCTCCACGCGCTAAGAATCCTTTCCATACCCTTATCCATGAGCATCAATACCAGAATATGCCCATGGAGAAATTACCCTCCAATTGGGATTTGCCTCGTTCTAGCCATGCAGGAAAAGAAGACTTCAAGGAGGTAGAGTGGGGAAAGAATCGCAAGAGCTGGGATTCTCAACCCGACATGATTATGAGCCGTATTGAGCACAACTCGGAGTTGATTCGTACTCTCACCTTCGAGATTCAGGACTTAGAGAAACTGATCAAAGAGCTCATTGAGAGGATACCACCACCACCGAAGCAGTAATTCGTCATTAGTTTTGGCATCCCCTTGGTTTGTTCCAAGCTTGGGGGAGTGTCGCGGTATCACATCACTATCTTCTATCTTTTTACCTTATTAGTAGAGTCATATCATGAATATAGGAGTTCTTATGTAGTATTGTTTGCATTATGGAAGTGTCCCTCTCTCTCGTTAGATATGTATCCCTTGGTGTGAGTTGCCGTTATGGATTATTAATGAGAAGTTCTATCACTCACTCTTTTGCATAGCTTATATTAGTTTTCAATTCGTGGTTATATGATTGATCTTGTTGTTAGTATTGGTATCACTTTGGGATCGTTGAGTTAATTCAGTTGGTTTTGGCAAACCTGGCTCGGTCAGTAGCACACTATTTTTGAGAGTTGAAAGAAAAGATAAAAGTACCTTTAAAGAAAAATAATTTCATCATCTTTCTTTCTTGATTTGCTCATAAGTTTAGTATTCTCTAGTTAAGATCTTTTGTGCTTCCGAGGAAGATTGCATGTTTGTCTTTATCGCTTGTATGTTTGTTTGTTTCCTTCAACTCTTATACTTGCTACCCAGCCTTGCTAGCCAAAAACCTGTACTGAGAGGGAATTCTTCTTGTGCATCCACCTCATTTAAACCAAAACCTTTGCCAGTTGTGTCCACCATACCTACCTAGTAGCATTATTGCTATTCCAAGTAAATTCTTGTTTTATCTACCTCCCAAATTAAACTTGTTATGTGAAAATTAGTGATTAAAGCTCTCACGAACTTGATGGCACACCTTACCTTCTTGCATTTAATAAACTTGAACCATTGGGTCCTTCTTTGTTGCGTATATGCTTGCGCTTTATGAGTTGAAGTTAGCAGAACCATGTATCATGGGGACCGCTTTCAACACTTCATTGGTACTTGTACCTAGTTGATATCATGTTCTTTTGCTTATGGATCCCGACGGTCTAAAATAAAAGTGGAACTTGTAAGATCATGGAGTTTATATGTGTGTTAGAGAAACGCCTGGGCCGCTAGATTAAGCCATGCCTAATCATGGTGGAAACTTGCAGCATAAATATAGTGAGCATTCTATGAAGCATCCTCAATAAAAACCTATGCAAATAGCAAATAAAAAGATCGCTGAGATGCTCACTGTCTACTTGCCTTGTCATTTTGATTATGGGATAGCTCCTGTGTCATGTGCAAGGGGTACTGTAACACCCTCGAATCGGCCCTATGCAAGTTTCAGTGCTTCCCGCCAAACCTGCATAGAAATGATTCAAGGACGCCCACTAGGCACTTTCGTGCGGTCGGAAAACGAAGTAATACCATTACACATTAGTCCACGATGGAACCCACAAAACATATATATACAACAACGACTCTATGAGTCAAGAATACGGATATACTATACAAAGATTCAAATCACCTTGAAAAAGTTAGAGCGTCCGACCACGGACAAGATGCAAATGGGGCCCTGCCCAGGCCAAGCCGGAAGGGTAACCCTGCTAACGACATCAAACTCAAACCTGCTAAAACAAAAGGGGTGTCGACAAAGGGCAAAGGAAAAAGAGGAGCGTCAGTACTGAGGCCAGTACACGGCGAGGCTAGAATTCGGCGGCTCTCGCCTACATAGGTATGGTGGACTGAAGCGGCAGTGAAGCATGCACTAAACAACCTATAGAGACTCGATAAACTGTTGGCTATTAGAGAGAGATAAGACAGACCTATTCGCGACCAACCTGATACTAACACCAATCATACCCATCCTGGTATTCCCCCTCGAGACCAAACGAGGAAGTCAAACCGAGGAACTCACACGGTTGGTAGTTTTATTCATTCCATTATAGTTGCAGCACTTACTAGTCAGCTACAATTAGCATGAGTCATCCTGATAGCATAAGTAGTGGGCAGTTTTAGTTAACCATTCAGTTGTAATTGCAGTACTTACTAGTCAGATACAATTAGCATGTGACACCCCAAACCCAGCAGTTGTTGGCACTTTTATTTCATTCCATTGGAGTTGCAATACTTACTAGGCAGGTATAATATGACATGATACACCCTAGTTCCATTAGTTGTTGGCACTTTTATTATCCATTCCATTGTAGTGAAGCTGATTACTAGTCATATATTAAGTCAAATTTATAGCACTACTTTAGTTATGCTTGTGTATGATCGAGATACTATGCTCCAAGTCATCCATAACCGCGGACACGGCTTTCAGAAAGATTTACCCTGCAGGGGTGCACAAATAGCAACACACACATGATTAACCTCGGAAAAACCAAATCAAAACCCAACGAGGCTTTCACGACAAAGCAATCACAGGATTCATAAAAGAAGTTGGCCGGCTCTGGAACGGACCTAGGGTTTGTGACAACGGCTGTAAACGACTGGGTACCCGAAAGTGTGACTGGGCTTGTCGATACCGCGAAAGCGTGGCATGATCCAAAACAGTACAGGTGCTCCACGCACAATCTTAAATAAAGCAGTAAAGTATGGCATAAGTACAGGATAGTAATAAAGCCCCAAACTAGTTTGTGGCCCCAAGAAATAAGAAATGAATCAAGCTCTAGCTAAGGGGGATTCATAGAGTCTCCCGTATGTGGATAGTGCGAATAGTCAAGGAACAGGTATCAAGTACTCGGGGCCTACGGGACACAAGTGGACATGAAAAACCAAATAGCATATATTGTCCACCGGTGCCTCTTTCATTAGTTATCCAAGCAATTTAATAGTTGTATTTAAAGTCATGATCCTCTCCACCATAAAGCATCTCTATCATTAAACATGTGCCAACCTTTTATCGACGGTGGAACGACAACGACGCGAAGCAGCACCTGAGCAAGCAACTACGACTCGCAAGGATGACTGTCTATCAATCAACAGGCAATAGGATGTGTCCAAGGCAATATAGAGGCTGCAAGGAATATAAATGGTGCACGGAAACTAAAGCATCGCAACAAGGATATCAATAGATCAACAGGAGGAAGTAAAGACTATAAACGAAATATAGGTAGAAAGGGGGAGAATCCTCGCCTAGGAAACACTGCTGAAGATACACCGGAGAACTTGTCGATACTCGCATCCACTCAACGGCCTAATCCGTGAAGAAGCAAAGCACTAAAAGATACATCAGATGCACTATTTAATACTACGGCAAAAGATCCGGCATGATGTGTGTATGATGCATGCCATGGCAAAGATGCGGTGCAATAAGGCTATATTAAGCGGAACCGGGGTCCCGACAATTAATTAGATGATTCATGTTGTCTAGATACCCCGCAGTTTAAATGTTGTATTAACAAGGCAAAACATGGCATCGGTTCACTACACAAATTTAAATGGAGACAATATAAGACTAGAATCGCCCATAGATGGTCTCCATGTTTAATTACGAGGTGAGTCGGCATAATGCCCCTAAACACCCACAATATGCATGCAAGTATGAACAATTTAATATGGAACAAGTATCTATGTCATATTATAAAAATAAAGTTCTCGGAAAGGGGATCACATTAGGGTTCGACGATCTTGGTTCGAGGTCTTCGGACTCCAGGAACCGGGCTTTGGATCCAGGAAGGGGAGCTCAGGGCCTTTGGGTCCGAGATCGGGGTCTTTAGGGTCTTGGCCACCGGATCCATGAAGAAGATCTCGATGTTCCTTGACAGCGACCTTGAGGTGTTGCAGCTTCTGAGAAGGAGATCTTGGCGACGGGATCGAAGAACTTGTTACGGTCGGTCTTGTACTTGGATTGGCGTCGTGTGGTCTTGGGGTTCCGCGGTTCTCGACGTGGTTCTCTCAGGTTCGGACATGTTGTCGGAGAGGATCTTGATGTACCTCGATGATGCGCTAACTTGAACTGGAAGATACTGCCTACCGAGAGGATTGCGGGAGTCAACAGGAGCAACAACTGGTCAACACCTCATTTTCGAGCAACAAAACACCACTGAACCAAAACCACCCTGGTGATTTAAATCCCATCGGGCAGAGCACGGGCTCGCTGGCGTGCTTGGCGGCTCGGTGGGGAACGGGCGACGAGGAGCACGGCGGCCGAACGCGGTTCTGTGGGGTCGAGGCCGGAGCTTGGCGGCACGCAGAGATGCAGGAGGAGGCACCGGAGGCAGCGGCTGGCTCCAGGAAGGCGACGTAGGCAACACCTGTGAACATGCCTGGTGGCGACGCTACAGGGAAGGAGCGTCGCAGACAGAGGAGGCGAGCTCGGGGAGGACGCGGGTCGACGCGACACGGGGTGGCAACGGCCATGGGTGCAGAGGACCGGGAGGAGGATGGCGTGGGGGTCGTGGGGAGGGTGTAGAGGACCGGGAGGAGGACGGCACGAGGTCCGCGGGGTCTGCGGCTCACCGGTCGTAGGGAAACCTGCGAGGACGACCTGCTGGCGGTGTCTCAGGGCGGAGAGGGGTGGCCCTGCGTGGAGGCGGGGCTAGTAGGGATGCGGCGAGGGCGAGCACCTGCGGTGGGGTACGCTCGGGAAGGGAGAAGGCCGGAGGAGCAGCGGTGGTCTCTGAGGCCGGCCGGGGCGAGCGAGGGCGAGGCGGAGAGGCGGGGCCGGGCTCCGGGGTGGCGGCGGTTGCTCGGGACAGGGGAGGAAGGTGATGGCCACACGGGCTTGGGAGAAGGCGAGCGTCAACAGGGAGCGAGGGCAGTTGGTGGAGATGGGTCGATCGAGGGGAGGGGACGGGGATGCGTCAGGGTGGGGCCGGGTTTGTCGGTCAGGGGTGTGAGGCGGGATCCTGGCATGTTGGTCACGCGCATGTGTGTGTGCCCTGCTGGCGGCGACGGCAGGGTAAGGGAGATGGGGTGTGGTAGGGTTAGATTTCCTGGGTGTTAGGGTTTTGTTTTGTCTGGGTTGTAGGCTGGCTGCTGGTTGGGCCTTTAAGCCTCGCCGGTGGCTGCCTCCCTAGTTTATAAAAATGTTTTATTTATTTATTTTATTATATAAATACTTTTGCAAATAGTTTTTAGACAAAACAAAATATCCGAAAGGAGTTTTATAATTTAAAATAAAGACAAGGGATATTTAGAAAACAAAGGTAGGCTTTTAGAAAATAGTTTTATGTAAAGATGCAAGATGGCATGATGATGCTCAAATGCAATGTGGCATGATGACATGAGCATGCGGTCATGATGATGCACAAAACAAAAACACCAAGAGATTTTCTAGTAGTGGTTTTCCCGGGGTGCTACAATTCGACACCACTAACAATGGATCTCGCCCTCGAGATCCGCCTCATGGTACGAGGAAGAAGGCCGACAATCTGAATCTTCTCGCTTCGTGTAGATGGTCACGACACCACTAACAAGAGGTCGTTGTCCGTGATCGTCGAGAGAACACTCCGGGAAACAAAGGAAGAAGGTAAAGGTACCCACAAATAAAGCCACCTCTAACTTCGATAGAAAGAGAGAACCGATGCATTCTCATCCACTTCAATGTACACGAGCAAATAGAGTGAGTAGTCGGGATGGGGGCCAATCCATCACGCACCCAAACTATTACTCCGCACAATCAGTAGAAAAGCATGCAACCATTCTCGGAATCAGACTGAAGATCTCGAGAATCGAGGTTCGAAACAAAGGAGTGATGCAGGCTCTGCATTGGATCTGTCGTAGATGATGTCGTCGCGTCGGAAAACACTGGAAGGCACAAACAAGGAACAAACAATGGTACCACAGATAAAGGATCACTTAGATAGCATGAAGTCCGGAGGTAGAAACACCGTTCCCAAAGGAGGAAGCGAAACCCTGAAGGTACGACGGAACCCAACCACGAAAAATCCTGGACTTGAAGAAAGGTATGAGAGCAGATTTGAAACACGCAGAGGTAAGAGGAGAATAGCAGAGGGGTAAGGAGTAAAAGCAGACCTCATCCGATCTATCCAATCGATTTTGCAAAAATAGTTTTGACGCTCTACATCGGCCGTTAGCTAGGTTATCCTACAGGCTAGACCAGTGGGGTATCCTAACTGCTGAGCTCTGATACCAGTGTGGTCATGATGTGCAAGGGGTACCCCGTTGGCGGTTCTCAATGATACACGTGTATTTACAATGACAAGAGCTTACTCGTGACTGAAGTTGAGTAGCATGAGGTTTGGTACTCATAAGTAAGGGGCATGGGACTATAATTTATAACTTGTCAAGCATATCCTCTTAGTTGTGTCACTTTAACCTTAATCACCAAAAGATGCCTATGATAGGGGCAATGAGAGCTGAAAGCTAGTAAGTATCATAATTTTTGGGAGCTCTTTATGAGACTTACAATCCCTGCTTCCCTTTGCGAAGGGCCCTTTCTTTTACTTTGTAGTTGAGTCAGTAAACCTACTTCCCTTCCATCTCAGCAAGTATTTTGAGTTGTTGTGTTTCATTCATTCATATGATGATTTATTCAATCATGTTGCTTATGTTCCTTGTTTTGCACATTGCTCTTATCTTGATGTTTACTACTTTGAAAGCTATCTTTGAAAACCAGCTATTTGTGAACTCCAGCAAATTATCAACTATTCTTCGACCAAGTGCTAAGTTTGCCATTACTAATTATGATTCACTTTATGTATCTTTATTGTGTTTCCTTTACTTATTACAAGTTGAGTTATATAATAGTGAGTTGTCTTCTATTATGATCTATGTATTTGATGAATGTGATGCTTCTTGTCTGTATTCTTTTATCGACTCTTCACATCATAAACCTGAGGTCATGTTTATTGAGCTCAGTTTCGCTTGGGGACAAGGGAAGCTAAGCTTGGGGGAGTTGATACGTCCATTTTGCATCACTATTCTATGTCTTAATTCACTATTATTCATTGATATATTTCATATTGAGGGGTGATACTTATGTTAGTTCATCTGTTTTTGCATGGTTTATGACTTTTGGAGCATGGACCGCTGTAGTCAGGATTCTGATGAAAAAGGTGCTGTTTGGAGGCAAAATTCGCGAAGATCAGAAAATTCGGGAAAATATACGGAAAATCCTATTTTTCCAGAAGACTAAGGATGCCAGAAGACGGAGTGGAGATGGGCCACAGGGGGCCCACACCACCCCCTGGCGCTGTAACATCCCAAATTTTACAATTGCAGATGTTACTAGAAGCATGCATCACATCCTTGCATCATGACATCACCTAATGAAAACTGCATCAGATTTTTTCCGAAACCCCATAGTCATATAAAGACTAAAAGGGTAAAACCAAATTTAACCTCCTAAACCTTGGCAAAAGTGTTATTATACAATACCATTCTAACCCTCTTCTTTTACAAATTTTTAGAGACAGGTCTCACGTATTTTGGAGTCCGTTTGCAAAAGTTATGCAACAATTGGTAAAACAGAAAAAAAATAGAATAAAAAAAAGGAAACCTAGCCTAACCGGGCCAGCCGAGCCGGCCCGCTCCTATCCACCGCACGCTAGGCGCCGCGCAGCAGCAGCAGCCGCGCAGGCCGGCCCAGCAGGCCGCGCCAGCCCCCAGCCCACTCCCCCCGCCTCTCACTAACGAGGCGGCCCCACCTGTCATCCCCGTCCCGGCCGTGTTCGTCCGCAACTCCTCTGGCCGACCTGATCCTAACGGATTCCGTTGATTCGGAGACAAATCCAACCCCTTCTGCACGAAAGATTCCTCTTATAGACCTCCCCATCGAGCCTGGCTCTTTTTCCAAAAAACCGCAAACTCTAGCACCGCCTACATCGAGACCGACGCGCCGCCGGAGCTCCGCCTCGGGAGGTTGTCTCCTCGTCGATACCGAGCTCCTCTCCCTCCCTTTCTTCCAAAATCGGAACCGCCACTAACCCCTTTGTCTTCCACTCGTCTTTTCCCTCTCTACAGCGCGGTAAATCGACGGCGATTTGTCGCCGAAGTCTCGCCGGAGACGGGAGGGATCGGCGGAGCACCACCGCGAACATAGGAGGGGAGGGCCGACGTCGTCCGTACCAGAGGGACCGCAAGGAGGAGGGCCATGTCGTCGGCCACTTCGCGCAGCTAGGAGCTCGCCGGAACGCCGCCGAACATCGCCACCGACGCGCCGCTGCCGTCGCCGTTGTCGTCGTCAAGCCATCGCCGCCGGTGAGTTCCTCCGTCCCCGCCCGTCAGATCTTGATCCGGCGGTGCAGATCGTCCTGACCCAGCGAAGGGGTACCACCCAATCGTGTGCCGCCGCTTCAGCGCCACGCCCCCTGGACCAGTCACAAGCCGCCACTTGGCGCCGCACAACTGGCCACCGCCCTATTTTCTATTAATTAGGCAGAAAACACTTTAAATCTTGTAAAATTCATAGTAAATCGAGTTTTATTCCAAAAATTGCGTATAATATACTGTTGGATTCATAAAATTGAGTAGAACACAGATCTACAATTATATTGCTGTTTTATTACAGCAATCTTGCAGTAGGATTTAAAGTTTAGATTAGAGTATTTTAATTCTAGAAATTTATCCGTAGATCCGTTTTAGTTGATTCTTTTTGCGTTGGCTTTGTATCTACGAGACCTTCTGTAGAAAATTGTTATAACATGCTTAGAGTGTTCAGATCTGTTTCGAGCTAGATTGGAGTTGTAGATCTAGTTTTGAGCTTGTTTATTTAGGGTTTAACCCAAAATGCTTAAAACCTGTGGGGGATCGATTCTAATGACATCCCCAACTCAAAAACACCCCCAAATAAAACCATTGGTCAAAATTGAATCCATCCTTGCATATTACCATGTTGCATGCATGCATATTCGCCTTCGTGACATTGTTTTGTGCAAATTGTGATTGGATCTATGTTTTGTTTCGTTAGATTGCTCGGAGTGCGCTGAGGAGTACTGTTGTGTAGAGTGCTTCTCGGATCAAGGCAAGTTACACCACTTGTTCATGTTTCTGTCCCAGTTTTGACTATGCATGTTTTACTCTTCAAATTCTGTAGTATGCATGTGTAGGATTTTTGGTAGATTTTCTTATCACTATTTTGCAAGTGCGTTTTTGTAGTATGCCATGAGTAGCTCTATGCTTAGGATTTTCCATCCCAATAGGTTATCCTGTTTTTCGAAGTTATGCTTGCTATGCTATATACTTATATATATCAAGTACCGTTGGGAGGGTTCGAAAGACTAAAAACGTTCTAAGTATAAAAGCTCTCTCGAGCGAACCTCTTACCTCTCAAAACCTCCTTCAAAATAAAACTAAGTTTTCTTTTGGGCGGAATGGTTGTCGGTAGAACGAGTGGAATTTTGGTGGAGGATGGCCGCCCAGGAATCAAAGAAGTCTGCCATGTTTCAGAATTCAGAAGCTTCCCGTGCAACCACAATACATATGGGCTCTGTCTTGGCTTAGTACTTAGTGGGAAACCTCACCGAGGTACCAACATTTGGAGGTTCTTGGCACGGTTGGGTCCAGCTGGTAGAGGGGCTACTAAGGGAATGCTTCACCATGGTCTTGTATGTAAAAATACTTGATCGTGGATTATGGGGAAAATGCACAACCTCTCGAGAGTATTGCAATATGATCGATCAGCCGTGTTCACGGAAACAGAACAACATTGAGCATCTAAAGGATGGGGCCTCTGAAAGATCTTCCTCTCTCTTTTCCAAACCTAACGTTTTATAAACCCCAAGGCGTGAGTAATATCGCCATTGGGTGGGATTTTGGGAACTTGGTCCGTAATATCCAAGTGCTAGGTTGATTGGGCACTTGGTGAGTGATATCCACGTGTTCCATTCAACCCTATACTACTTATCAAAGTTTACAAAGTAGGGAAAATCTCTTCCTCTTTTCTTCTTACAATGAGAAAATTGGCTTTATGCAAATGAACCCCAAAGTCTACTCTTAGCCTTGCATGTAGAGATAGACTTACTCTTTCCTTGGTGTAATTTGCCAATACATTCAAAGTATTGACCCAACTTGTTGGCTGCACGTCTTATGTGCAGAATCCGAAGACTGAAAGGTGCGTAGAGATCACGGGTCTTCACGCAACTAGCCTGAGGCGTTGATGGACTCAAGTTTTACGTAGTTTCCGCTGTTTTATTCGAGCTAGCTATAAGCTATGCAAGTTGTAATAATTATACTCTGGATTATTCGTGTACTAATGACTTGTGTTTTACATGATATTCATCGACTAGCATGTTAATCACAAGGACTTAGGATCCTTAACGATCCGAGGTCGCAACAGATGGTATCAGAGCACAAAGTTGCCTGTAGCACGTGACCCCTAGGATTGGAAACCACCTGTACCATTGTGTGTTTTTGCTTTCCCATATTCTTCTAAGATTATTTATGCTCTTCTAGTATTTCTCTTCCTTATCGCTTTGTGCTTAATTTTCTTTCTCCTAACCTAAAGATGACGGCCTTTTACTACGACACCACCGAAGACATCAAGTGCCTGCGCTTTGGGGAATGCCTTCTCGACATCATCAAGACGTTGCAGTTGCCCATGCCGTCAATCAAGGGAAGCGAGTTGAGGAAGATGCACAAGGAAGGATGTTGGGCAATTGAAGTCATCAAACCGGGGCGCAGCAAGTCAGAACCCAAGACAGAGGTGATTGTACTCAACATCACCAGCGACTCCAAGGAGAAAGGACTTAGCATCAGCTTGCAGGAGCTCATTGGACGCCTTTGCGGACGCCACCACGAAGAGGTTGAAGGCCACTACATCAAACTCTTTGGAAGACGTGATGAGAAGGGAGTTCCAATCGAGTTAACGCCAGAGGAAAGGAAGACATGCAAGCGTCGGAGGATCCAATATCATGACTTGGAGTCCCACATCAATGATCTTCAGAAGGGGAGCTGCCTTGAGATCATGAGGAATGACGAGCTATGTGCCCTAGTCAAGGAGAAGGACGAGAAGATCGAGGAGCTGGAAGAGAAGATCAAGCCCCTAGGAGGGGAGCTCACCGCCCAAGACAAGAAGTTCGTTAATCAAGAAAAAGGGTACAAGATAAGAACAAGAGGATTAGGGAACAAAGTCTTGTGCTCGTAAAGAACGAGATGGAGTTCAAGAACTTTGCCACCATGTTGAAGGACCTGCGAGCAGCCAAGAGGAGCTTGGAGGAGAAGATCACGCCCG
The DNA here is from genome assembly GCA_910589775.1 of Avena eriantha. Lineage (NCBI taxonomy): Eukaryota > Viridiplantae > Streptophyta > Magnoliopsida > Poales > Poaceae > Avena > Avena eriantha. The sequence goes on along the minus strand of OU342740.1, from coordinate 174,052,191 downwards.
TGACTATGGGGTCAAGTTTGATCAAGAAGCTATAGAAGGAGAAGAAGGAACTTCAAGAGAAGCTCGAAGGTGCTACCCAGGAGCTGCAAGAAGTGAAGGAACTTCAAGAGAGGCTCGAAGCTGCTACACCGGAGCCACAGGAGGTGAAGGAACTTCAGGAGAAGCTTGAAGCCACGACGAACGACATGGAGTTATACAAGTCACTTCTGGAGAAGGAAGGCTTCATTATTGAGGATGAGGAAGTGGATGATGAGTAGAGTAGTTGGACCACCTTTAGTTCTATAGTCAAACGTTGTTCGCGATTGTAATGAGTACCAAAAATTATTTTGGTTTAGTTAAACTATGTGCTTTGTGTGCCTTGCTTTTCTCGTGTGTTTTTATCTTGTTTACATAAGGGTAGGAGTTTATTCCTTAGGCTTTCTATCCATTTCTTAACTTGTTTACCAAACCCCACAGATGGCGAGACGTGGAAACAACAACAACAACATGCCCCTAGCGATAGCACAACTTCTGAACTCCTAGAATCAGCTGATCCAACTCCTCACTCAAAACATGCAAAACAACAACAACAACAACCCGCCGCCTCCACCACCCCCACCGCCCCAACAGGATCGCCTGGCTCGGTTCTTGAGGTTGAACCCTCCAATTTTCTCAAGTAGTTCTGAGCCAATTGTGGCAGATGACTGGCTCCACACAACCAACAAGAAGTTATACACCGTCCAAGTTGTTGGAGCTGACAGGGTGCGCTTTGCCGCGCACCAACTTGAGGGACTAGCTGCTGAATGGTGGGATAATTACCAGGTCACCCACCCCGATATTGAGGCTATCACCTGGAACTAGTTCGAGGCGGCCTTTCGTACTCAGCACGTAGCCGCGGGAGTCATGTCACTAAAGAGACGCGAGTTCTGCGACTTGAAACAACTGCACCGCTCTGTCTCTGAGTATGGGGACCTTTTCAATAAGCTGGCACGTTATGCACCTGATGACACTGACGCCAAGAGACAGGAGGAGTTCTTAAGGGGACTTAATGATGAAATATCCTTTCACCTTGTGGCTCTGAAGTTTGATAACTATCAGGAACTTCTGGAAAGGGCAGTTGTGGTTGAAGCAAAGCAAAGGAGTATAGAGAACCGAAAGAGAAAGTCTCACACAAGCACAACTCGGCCCCATATCAGACACAACGCACTTCGTCACCACCACCCCATAACCACAATGGCCACAACCACAATGGTCATCGTCATGGAGGACATAACCACAATGGCCATAAGCACCGCAATGGAAATGGCAATGGGAATGATCTGAGTGAAGGGACATGCTTCAAGTGTAACAAGACAGGGTGATATGGGGTGGCCCGATCTTCTCAGTAAGCGGATGGCGATGATAATGGTGGATGATAGATAACTAGCCTGTAGCTATGAACTCTCCAGCTCGATCCCTGATGCCAATGCAACAGCTCTCAAACCTTGTAGGATATTCACAACACCACGCTCTTGCGCACGCACCCGTGACCACGAACGGTAGTATGCAATCAACTAATTCCCAATGGAACAATCACACTCAATTATAGTTGGTAGATTCGAACACAGGGTAATTTCAGAGGTTCTATGAAGGAAACAACTCCGAAATATTTTAACGTGGTCTCCCCCTAAACTACGGCGCCCCCCATCTATTTAAGGGCTAAGGTCGGCGGCTACGACCGGGAATAAGAGTTCGACTCAACCTAGACTAAGATACAACCGACCCAAGGTGGATTGGCTCAAGGCGCGCAGGCCTACTCTGTCGTGGCAGAGTCGGACCCGGTTTCTCCGTCGCAGCAGGCTACCGCGGCAGAAAACTGCGTGGTTTCTCTGCCGCGGGAGAGATCCCTCAACCATGTGTTGATCTTCTCGTGGAGTGCTCCTTGCGCTTCCTCCCTCTCCTCCCTCGCGCATTCCTCATTGATCAACACGCCATGTTCCTTCAGCTCCTCACTCTGTGCTATGCCTTCTTCTCCTCAGTACCTGATCGTACAATAATTCAAAGACTTAGGTAGTATAAAATTCTCATTAATTAAAACACCAGGTTCATTAAGAAACAAGTTCACCTGTTGTTCTAGTAGCTAAGCTCGAGCTCTTGTGATAGGTCCAATCCTTATCTCATTGGATTGATCCTCCTTTGCAATTGGAACATCTTCATTAGAAATTGGGGTAGGTGTAATTGTAGGGATATCCTCATCATCTCCCCCCCTTTAAAAGGCGTCGTCCTCGACGCTCCAAGGTCTTCTCCAGCATATGGTGACAAATCAGCAACGTTGAAGCTATTGCTAACTCCACCAAACTCCTCAATAGGTATATGAACCGAGTAGGCATTATCATTAATCTTGGCTAACACCTTGTAAGGACCAGCACCACGTGGCTTCAATTTGGACTTTCGAAGTAATGGAAATCTATCCTTGCGTAGATGCACCCAAACCATATCTCCAGGCTCGAACAACACTTCTTTCCTTGCTTGATTCCTTGTAGCAGCAATGTTCTTGCCTTTCGTTTCAATAGCCTCTCGAGTCTTCTCATGTATTCTCTTCACATAATCAGCACATTTTGATGCCTCCATATGAACTCTCTCATGTAATGGCAGACACAACATATCAAGTGGCGTCAATGGCTTGAAACCATAGACCACCTCAAAAGGACAAAGCTGAGTAGTTGAATGCACAGCCCTGTTGTAAGCAAACTCAACATGTGGCAAACACTCTTCCCACTCCCGCAGATTCTTTTTAATCATGGTCCTTATCAGCTGTGACAATGTTCTATTCACCACCTCCGTTTGACCATCTGTTTGGGGATGACATGTAGTACTGAACAGCAGCTTCGTTCCTAGCTTCCCCCATAAGGTCTTCCAAAAGTAGCTCATGAACTTCACATCACGATCAGAAACAATCGTCTTTGGTACGCCATGTAATCTCACGATGTCCCTAAAAAACAAGTTAGCAACATGCGACGCATCGTCGCTTTTGTGGCAGGCAATAAAATGAGCCATCTTAGAGAACCTATCCACTACCACAAATATAGAATCATGACCTCTTTGAGTTTTAGGTAGACCTAGCACAAAATCCATACTAATGTCTTCCCATGGAGTAGTAGGTGCAGAGAGAGGTGTATACAAACCGTGAGGCTTCAGCTTGGATTTTGACTTGTGGCAAGTAATGCATCTGCTCACAAATCTGTACACATCACGCCTCATCTTGGGCCAATAAAAATGATCAGCAAGCATGAGCAATGTCTTCTCACGCCCAAAGTGACCCATCAAACCACCAGCATGTGATTCCTGCACTAAAAACAAACGCAACGATGATTCTGGAATACATAGTTTGTTAGCTCGAAACAAATATCCATCATGTATATGATACTTATCCCATGCGTTTCTAAGAGCACACAAACGATATGGTTCAGCAAAATCATGGTCAGTTGCATAAAGTGCACAAATAGCTTCTAATCTAGGAATTTTAACATCAAGATTGGTTAATAGCATGTTCTTCCTAGATAGAGCATCAGCAACGACATTCTCTTTTCCCTTCTCATAGTTAATGATGTAAGGAAAAGACTCAATGAACTCAACCCATTTAGCTAATCTTCTATGCAAGTTTGATTGAGCTTTCAAGTATTTCAATGCTTCATGATCAGAATGTATGATGAATTCCTTTGGCCACAAATAATGTTGCCAAACCTCAAGTACTCTAACAAGAGCATACAATTCTTTATCATAGATAGAATAATTCAAACGAGCACCAGTCAATTTTTCAGAAAAATAAGCTATAGGCCGACCCTCTTGCATCAAAACGCCACCTATGCCTATACCACTAGCATCACATTCAACTTCAAATTGCTTCGAAAAATCAGGTAATACAAGCAATGGTGCAGAAGTAAGCAAACGTTTCAAAGTATCAAATGCAATGTCTTGGGCCGCGCCCCATACAAAAGGAACACCTTTCTTTGTCAAATCATTTAATGGTGCAGCAATGGTGCTAAAATCTGGCACAAAGCGCCTATAGAAACCAGCGAGACCGTGGAAACTACGCACTTGACTAACATTCATTGGAGTCGGCCAATTCTGAATTGAGTCAATTTTAGATTGATCTACCTCTACTCCATGCTTAGAAACAACAAATCCTAGGAATATGACCTTATCTTTTGCAAATGTACACTTCTTAGGGTTAGCATACAGTTTATTATCACGTAACACTTGCAAAACTTGTCTAATATGAGTGCAATGTTCAGATTCGGTGTGGCTGTATATAAGTATATCATCAAAGTAAACAACCAATAAACTCTCTCAAAACATGATTCATCAAACGCATGAAAGTACTAGGTGCATTAGTAAGACCAAACGGCATGACTAACCACTCATACAAACCGAATTTTGTTTTGAAAGAAGTTTTCCATTCATCCCCTTCTTTCATCCTAATTTGATGATAACCACTATGCAAGTCAATTTTAGAGAAAACAGCAGCACCACTCAATTCATCTAGCATATCCTCTAAGCGTGGAATAGGATGACGATATCGAATAGTGATGTTATTAATCGCTCTACAATCAACACACATGCGCCAAGTACCATCTTTCTTAGGAACTAAAATAACAGGAACAGCACAAGGGCTAAGAGAAACACGAATGTACCCTTTATCCAGCAATGCTTCTACTTGCTTCTGAATTTCCTTAGTTTCTTCGGGATTAGTCCTGTAGGGTGCACGGTTGGGAAGTGTGGCGCCAGGAATCAAGTCCACTTGATGTTCTATACCGCGCAATGGAGGCAAACCTGCGGGTACATCTTCTGGAAACACATCCCCAAAGTCCTGCAAAACAGATGAGACACCAAGAGAAATAGGGGTCATGTCGTTAGAAACCCATACCTCGCCCTTATACATGAGCACAAGTGGCATGGCTGTAGGATCCTCACGAAATTCTCTCATGTCTTCCTTAGTGGCTAATATCAATAAACCAGGCACTCTCTCACTTTTCGTTATATCACTCAATTTAGGCTCAATTACATCAGGAACAGCTGTTACACAATCTCGCCGAGTGGTAGTATCTTCCTTCAAATTCACCTCTATCTTCTGGCGAGAATCATTGACAATTTCTTGTGGTGTCATTGGCTGCATAGTAATATTTTTTTCTTTGAATTCCAAGTGATATGTATTGGCTCGGCCATTGTGTTGCACATGGCAATCATAGAGCCATGGCCGACCCAATAGTAGGTGACAAACAGTCATAGGAACCACATCAATATCAATAGAATCTTTGTATGGCCCTATTTGAAAGTTCACTCATACCATATGATTTACCTTCATTTCACCATTGTGTCTCAACCATTGTGTGTAGTATGGCTTGGAATGAGGTAAGTATGTCAAATTCAGTTTGGCACATAATTCCTTAGTTGCAAGATTTCTGCAGCTACCTCCATCAATAATGACCTTGCAAGCTTTATTTGGTCCAACTAGAGCTTTTGTTTGGAACAAGTTGCAACGCTGGGATTCCTCAACCGGTTGCACACTAAGTACACGTGAAGATACGACAATAGTTGGTGCACGCTCAGCATATGCATCAACACCATCCTCGCCGTCATCAATATTATCATCAGAAGCTTCATCTCCACTTTCTACTTCACCTTGTTCATTAACAAACATAACCTTGCTGTTTGGAAAATCCTTCTTGTAGTGACCTCTACCACCACAAGTATGGCACACCACATCACGAGTACATGCCGTAGACATGTTGGAACCCGAGCTAGCAACAGGAGCAGCGGGTTTCCGAGCATTAGAACCAAACGAAGGTGTAATTGCTGGTTTGGCCGATGGTGTCAACGGAACAGCAGCTGGTGACGCAGCTGTAGGAGGAGTAGGTCTGGCCGAAAATCTGCTGGAGGATGAAAAACGAGTACGTGACTTCGCCTCTTCTGCCAACTGGGATTCAGCCTCTCTAGCATGATGCAACAACTCATTCATGGTCTCATACTTGTGATGACGAACAATGCTCTTGATTGGTAACTTCAAATTGTTTAAAAATCGCTGCATGGTCATCTCAATGGACTCACGAATTCTAGCACGCTGCATAAGCATCTCCATCTCCATGTAGTATTCATCTACTGTCATTGTGCCTTGCTTCAATTGCGTCAATTTATCAAAAACTGATCGCAAGTAGTTGGTTGGAACAAAACGAGCCTTCATGAGTTGCTTCATCTCGCGCCAATCCATCACATGAAGTTTATTGTCCTCCCTTCTATGTTGCACGAGTGCGTCCCACCAATGTAAAGCATAACCATCAAATTCCGATGCTGCAAACTTGACCTTCTTATCTTCTGGATAGTCAAATAAGCGCCAGAGTTTCTCAATCTTCAACTCCCATGTGAGGTAGTCTTCAGGATCAATAGAACCATTAAACTTAGGAATTGAGAATTTTGGCTTGCCCAAACCATCATCAGGAGCTTGGTTTGGTACACGTTGAGCACGCCCAAGATGAGCAAACCCACGGCCATGGGCAGGTGCATGGGCAGGTGCATGGGCAGGGGGAATTGCACGTCCTCTGCCAACATGTGGAGCAGCATCCACAGCGCTACCCTCATCAAAATCATCAAAGGCATCATCATGTTGAGGCTCTTCCCTTCTATGTAAAGCGGCTGTTAAACCCTCAATGGACTGCTGCAAAGCGGTGACATTGACATTGAGCGTAGCCACTTGCATTTGAATAGTATCAACCGTTCCAACATGCCGATCCAATCTCACATTCATATCCTGGAGATTCTTGTCAATGGCATCTGTCGTGTGAGTAAACACACGTGTCAAGTGGGACTTCAAAGCCTCATATTCACGCCAATTAACAAGCTCCTCATCCTTCTTTTTCTGCATCACAACATCATCATCACTAGAAGACATGATTAGTAGGTTAGTGCACAAAAATCAAAATCTGTATGGTGGAACTCTCACAGCTCACTCACAACTAATAAGAAAGGAGATCTTACAGTTCCAAAGTGAATAGAGATGCTCTACCAAACGAAATCAAAGACTGATGCACTGATGTGATGAAGTGAATATCAAAGGTATAGAGAATGATCACAGGGCACACAGGGTATTTATGGTGGAGCTGTAGGTATGGTATCCTAACTACACCGCAAACAAGTCTTAGTGCTGATCGTACAAATACCCAAGAAACACACAAGTGGAGAAAAATGTGGCAATGCAACTATGAAGGGTGTTGCACTACGCTCGAGAGACACTAGCAAAGATCAAGGTAAACAGGCACAAGATTGCTCAATCTACCGGTGCACAAAGATATCACTAGGCCTCTTGCTCAAATTCTCTTTTTCCACAAATTTTTTTTTCTTTTTTTTCTTTTGTATAGCTTTTTCTTTTGCTCTCTTTTTTTATATAGCTAACACACGACCAATTACAAAGTACAGCACCAAAAATCCAAAGAGCAGCCTGTAGGAGTGGAAACTAGTCTCAATAGGCAAGTTCCTACACCTATGTAGTATTGGCTGTGGCTAAGGGTTTTGGAAAAGTGCAAATCGATCACACTTTGTAATTATGGTGTCGTGGCAGAGCGGCGGCAGCAAAACGGCCAGAAATCGTGCCGCGGCATAGCAGTAACTTGGTAACTTAGAAAGTCCTGCCGTGGCAGAAAAAGATGCCGAAATCCTGCCGTGGCAGACTCGGTAACTTGGAAAGTATTTTTTTTTAATTTCGACTCGGCCAAGAGTAGAAGACTAGGACTCTTAGAGTAGATCGGATCTGACTTGATGGTGGCAGAACAATGGTGGAAAACGACTAGAAACAAAGAGAAAAAACAAATCTACGAAGAACAGATCTAGATCTAAACTAAAGGATGAACACGACCAGCAACTATTACTTGTCTACGATGTAATCTAGTCTATGACAACTCTTTTTGTGGGGCTTTTTCTGTATAGGACTAAAAACACTCTCTAATCTATGGATGGATTGCGGATTGCTTACCGAGGCAACGAGGAAATCTGATACCAAGATGATATGGGGTGGCCCGATCTTCTCAGTAAGCGGATGGGGATGATAATGGTGGATGATAGATAACTAGCCTGTAGCTATGAACTCTCCCGCTCGATCCCTGATGCCAATGCAACAACTCTCAAACCTTATAGGATATTCACAACACCACGCTCTTACGCACGCAGCCGTGACCACGAACGGTAGTATGCAATCTACTAATTCCCAATGGAACAACAGATCACACTCAGTTATAGTTGGTAGATTCGAACACAGGGTAATTTCAGAGGTTCTATGAAAGAAACAACTCCAAAATATTTTAACGTGGTCTCCCCCTAAACTACGGCGCCCCCATCTATTTAAGGGCTAAGGGTCGGCGGCTACGACCAGGAATAAGAGTTCGAGTCAACCTAGACTAAGATACAACCGACCCAAGGTGGATCGGCTCAAGGCGCGCAGGCCTACTCTGTCGTGGCAGAGTCGGACCCGGTTTCTCTGTCGCGGCAGGCTGTCACGGCAGAAAACTGCGTGGTTTCTCTGCCGCGGCAGAGATCCCTCGACCATGTGTTGATCTTCTCGTGGAGTGCTCCTTGCGCTTCCTCCCTCTCCTCCCTCGCGCATTCCTCATTGATCAACATGCCATGTTCCTTCAGCTCCTCACTCTGTGCTATGCCTTCTTCTCCTAAGTACCTGATCATACAATAATTCAAAGACTTAGGTAGTATAAAATTCTCATTAATTAAAACACTAGGTTCATTAAGAAACAAGTTCACCTGTTGTTCTAGTAGCTTAGCTCGAGCTCTTGTGATAGTTCCAATCCTTATCTCATTGGATTGATCCTTCTTTGCAATTGGAAAATCTTCATTAGCAATTGGGGTAGGTGTAATTGTAGGGATGTCCTCATCACAGGGCATTATGCAACTACTTGCCCCGAAAAGATGAAGAAAGGGAATGGTAATGGGAACGGCAACGGACACAACCATGGCAATGGTAATGGAAATGGGAAGAAGCCGAATCCATTCGTCAAAGCCACGGTGAATCATGTCTCCTTGGAGGATGCTCGTGAGGCACCTGACTCCGTGATTGGTAAGTTCAAGCTTAACTCCACCCCCGCAGTTGTTCTTTTTGATACCGGTGCATCACATTCATTCATATCAAGGGTATTTGTGGATAGAGGCAAGATTCCTACGGAGACTATTAGTACTCCCCTAAGGGTAAGTTCTCCTGGAGGAGAAATAGTGGCAAACTCTGGATGCCGTGGGTTAGAACTAAGGATTGGGGCACACATCTTTCCCACCATCCTAGTCGTTCTGGAGTCACAAGGCTTAGACATAATTTTGGGCATGAATTAGATGACCGAATATGAGGGAGTCATAGATTGTGCCAAAAGGACTATCGCACTCACAACTCTAGACAAGAAAAGGATCTGCTTTAAGTCAGCTTTCGCACTCAAAGGAAGTATGGTGAATTCTCTTAGGGGGGTTAGCTTGGAGGATGTGCCAATTGTGAAGGAGTATCGAGATGTGTTTCCGGAAGAATTGCCAGGGATGCCTCCTGACCGAGACATCGAGTTTCTCATCGACTTGATGCCTGGTACTGGACCGATAAAAAAGAGACCGTACAAGATGGATGTGGATGAGTTGAAGGAACTTAAGAAACATCTTAGAGAGCAATTGGACAAAGGCTTCATTCAACCAAGTGCGTCATCTTGGGGAGCGCCTATCTTATTCGTGGAGAAGAAGGATAAAACCAAGAGACTAGTCGTGGACTACCGGTCGTTGAATGAAGTGACAATCAAGAACAAGTACCCTATACCCAATATCAACGACCTGTTCGATCAATTAAAGGGAGCTAGTGTGTTCTCTAAGATTGATCTCCGATCAGGTTATTTCCAGCTAAAGATCCGGGAACAGGATGTACCCAAGACAGCCTTCACCACGAGATACAGATTGTGTGAATACACCATGATGTCGTTTCGCTTAACTAATGCCCCAACATACTTCATGACTATGATGAACAAGGTGTTCATGGAGTACTTGGATAAGTTTATTGTGGTATTCATTGATGACATACTCATATACTCCAAGGACGAGAAGGAACATCAGAGGCATCTGCGTGTAATTATGGAAAAGTTAAGGGAACACAAGTTGTATGCCAAGTTTAGCAAATGTGAGTTCTGGTTGAAAGAAGTGGGATTCCTTGGTCATATTGTGTCAGCTAAAGGAGTTGTCGTGGACCCAAGTAAGGTAACTTCCGTGACAGAATTGGGGTCCCCTAAGAATGTGGGTGATATCAGGAGTTTCCTGGGCCTTACGGGATATTACCGAATGTTCATTGAAAACTTTTCCAAGATAGCAAAGCCTATGACAGAATTGTTGAAGAAAGAGAAGAAGTTCCAATGGACCGAGGCATGTGAAGCAAGTTTTCAAGAATTGAAGAAGCGCCTAGTAACAACACCAGTTTTGTGTCTCCCTAACATCCAAAAGGATTTCCAAGTCTATTGCGACGCTTCTCGACAAGGACTTGGTAGTGTACTGATGCAAGATGGAAAAGTAGTGTCTTACGCCTCTCGGCAACTTAAGAACCATGAGAATAACTACCCCACACACGATTTGGAACTAGCATCGGTTGTGCATGCACTCAAGGTATGGATACATTACCTCATAGGCAAACATTGTGATGTGTTCACGGATCACAAGAGCCTTAAATACATCTTCACTCAAGAGGAATTAAACATGAGGCAAAGGAGATGGCTTGATCTCATCAAGGACTATGACTTGGACCTACAGAACCATCCTAGAAAGGCCAATGTTGTGGCTGGCGCCTTAAGCCGGAAGGTCTATGTAAATGGACTTACCGTGGGAGATCTTCCAAATGATTTCTGTGAACAGTTCAAGGACCTCAGGTTAGAGATAGTTCCTAAGGGGTACTTAGCGACTATGGAGATAGTGCCCACGCTTCTGGACCAAACCAAAGAGGCCCAGAAGGGGGACAAAGAGTTGGAGGAGATAAGAGCTAATATAGACAAGGGTAAAGCAAAAGGGTTTCATACGGATGGACAAGGAATACTTTGGTATGAGAAGCATTTGTGCGTTCCCGATGATCCCGCTATCAGGAAGATAATTCTTCAGGAAGCTCACGATTCGCCTTATTCAATTCATCCTGGTAATACAAAGATGTACATGGATGTGAAAGATAGATTCTGGTGGAATAACATGAAAAGAGAAATTGCTGAATACATCTCCTTGTGTAACGTGTGCAACAGAGTCAAGGCCGAACATCAAAAACTAGCAGGGCTGTTGCAACCATTACCTGTTTCCGATTGGAAGTGGGACAAGGTAGGCATGGATTTTATCACAGGACTACCACAGACTTGTTCTGGGTATGACTCCATCTGGGTAGTGGTCGATCACTTCACAAAGGTGGCCCACTTTATTCCCGTAAAGACCACCTATACCAGTGCTAAGCTTGTGAAGATTTATATGTCAAGGATCGTAAGTCTTCATGGTGTACCCAAGGGGATTGTCTCTGATAGAGGTACCCAATTCACCTCGAAGTTTTGGCGACGGCTACACGAGTCTCTAGGGACATGACTGGAGTTTAGTACTGCCTTCCACCCACAAACAGATGGACAGACGGAAAGAGTCAATCAGATCTTGGAGGACATGTTAAGAGCCTGTGCGCTAGACTATGGGTCTAGTTGGGATAATAATTTGCCATATGCGGAATTCTCATACAATAACAGTTACCAAACTAGTATCAAGATGGCTCCATTTGAAGTTCTATATGGCAGAAAGTGTAGAACTCCGCTGCTATGGAGTGGAGTTGGAGAACGGAGTTTGTTTGGACCTGAACTAATCAAGGATGCCGAAGAAAAAGTAAGACAGGTTCAAGACAACTTAAAAGTAGCCCAATCCAGGCAAAAGAGTTATGTTGATTCCAAGCGTAGGGATGTAACTTACGAAGTGGGAGACCGTGCATATCTCCGAGTTTCACCACTACGAGGAGTTAAGAGATTTGGAATCAAGGGTAAGTTAGCACCTCGATTCATAGGACCCTATAGGATCTTGCCCCGTAGAGGGGAGGTTGCCTATCAGTTGGAATTGGCCGAAGTGTTGGCTGTTCATGATGTTTTCCATGTGTCGGAACTAAAGAAGTGTCACCCAGAAATGGCTGAAACACCACTAAAGGATACGGTTCCTTTGGACGAGGTTCAACTGGAAGAAGATCTTACCTATGAGGAAAAACCCACCCGGATTCTGGAAACAGCTGAGAGAATTACTCGTACCAAAACTATCAGGTTTTGGAAAGTTCAATGGAACCACCATTCCGAGGAAGAGGCCACGTGGGAACGTGAAGAAGACCTGAAAAAAGAACACCCACACCTATTTGCTAACGAACCTGAATCTCGGGGACGAGATTCTTCTTAAGGGGGGTAGGTTTGTAACATCCCAAATTTTACAATTGCAGATGTTACTAGAAGCATGCATCACATCCTTGCATCATGGCATCACATAATAAAAACTGCATCAGATTTTTTCGTAAACCCCATAGTCATATAAAGACTAAAAGGGTAAAACCAAATCTAACCTCCTAAACCTTAGGAAAAGTGTTATTATACAATACCATTCTAACCCTCTTCTTTTACAAATTTTTAGAGACCGGTCTCACGTATTTCGGAGTCCGTTCGCAAAAGTTATGCAACAATTGGTAAAACAGAAAAAAATAGAATAAAAAAAGAGGAAACCTAGCCTAACCGGGCCAGCCGAGCCGGCCCGCTCCTATCCACCGCACGCCAGGCGCCGCGCACTAGCAGCAGCCGCGCAGGCCGGCCCAGCAGGTCGCGCCAGCCGCCAGCCTGTTCCCCCAGCCTCTCACTAACGAGGCGGCCCCACCTGTCATCCCCGTCCCGGCCGTGTTTGTCCCCAACTCCTCTGGCCGACGCGATCCTAACGGATTCCGTTGATTCGGAGACAAATCCGACCCCTTCCGCACGAAAGATTCCTCTTATAAACCTCCCCGTCGAGCCCCGGCTCTTTTCCCAAAAAAACCGCAAACCCTAGCACCGCCTACGTCGAGACCGACGCGCCGCCGGAGCTCCGCCTTGGGAGGTTGTCTCCTCGTCGATACCGAACTCCTCTCCCTCCCTTTCTTCCAAAATCGGAACTGCCACTAACCCATTTGTCTTCCACTCGTCTTTTCCCTCTCTACAGCGCGGTAAATCAACGGCGATTTGTCGCCAGAGTCTCGCCGGAGATAGGAGGGATCGGTGGAGCACCACTGCGAACAGAGGAGGGGAGGGCCGACACCGTCCATACCAGAGGGACCCCGAGGAGGAGGGCCACATCATCGTCCAATTCGCGCAGCCGGGAGCTCGCCGGAACGCCGCCGAACATCACCACCGATGCGCCGCCGCCGTCGCCGTCGTCGTCGTCGTCAAGCCATCGCTGCCGGTGAGTTCCTCCGTCCCCGCTCGTCAGATCTTGATCCAGCGGTGCAGATCGTCCTGACCCAGCGAAGGGGTACCACCCAATCACGTGCCGCCGCGTCAGTGCAGCGTCAGTGCAGCGTCAGCGCCGCGCGAGCCCACCCTGGACAAGTCACAAGCCGCCACTTGGCGCCGCATAACTGGCCACCGCGCTATTTTCCTTTAATTAGGCAGAAAACACTTTAAATCTTGTAAAATTCATAGTAAATCGAGTTTTTGTCCAAAAATTGCGTATAATATACCGTTGGATTCATAAAATTGAGTAGAACAGAGATCTATAATTATATTGCTGGTTTATGACAGCAATCTTGCAGTAGGATTTAAAGTTTAGATTAGAGTATTTTAATTCTAGAAATTTATCCGTAGACCCGTTTTAGTTGATTCTTGTTGCGTTGGCTTTGTATCTACGAGAACTTCTGTAGAAAGTTGTTATAACATGCTTAGAGTGTTCAGATCTGTTTCGAGCTAGATTGGAGTTGTAGATCTAGTTTTGAGCTTGTTTATTTAGGGTTTAACCCAAAATGCTTAAAACTTGTGGGGGATCGATTCTAATGACATCCCCAACTCAACAACACCCCCGAATAAAACCCTTGGTCAAAATTGAATCCATCCTTGCATATTACCATGTTGCATGCATGCATATTCTCCTTCGTGACATTGTTTTGTGCAAATTGTGATTGGATCTATGTTTTGTTTCGTTAGATTGCTCGGACTGTGCTGAGGAGTAATGTTGTGTAGAGTGCTGCTCGGATCAAGGCAAGTTACACCACTTGTTCATGTTTATGTCCCAATTTTGACTATGCATGTTTTACTCTTCAAATTCTTTAGTATGCATGTGTAGGATTTTTGGTAAATTTTCTTAGTACTATTTTGCAAGTGCGTTTTTGTAGTATGCCATGAGTAGCTCTATGCTTAGGATTTTCCATCCCAATAGGTTATCCTGTTTTTCTAAGTTATGCTTGCTATTCTATATACTTATATATATCAAGTACCGTTGGGAGGGTTCGAAAGACTAAAAAAATTCTAAGTATACAAGCTCTCTCAAGCGAACCTTTTACCTCTCAAAACCTCCTTCAAAATAAAACTAAGTTTTCTTCTGGGCGGAATGGTTGTCGGGACAACAAGTGGAACTTTGGTGGAGGACGGCCGCCAAGGAATCAAAGAAGTCTGCCATGTTTCAGAATTCAGAAGCTTCCCGTGCAATGGGCTCTGTCTTGGCTTAGTACTTAGTGGGAAACCTACCAGGGTACCAACATTTGGAGGTTCTTGGCATGGTTGGGTCCAGCTGGTAGAGGGGCTACTAAGGGAAGGCTTCACCATGGTCTTGTCTGTAAAAGGACTTGATCATGGATTGTGGGGAAAGTGCACAACCTCTTGAGAGTATTGCAATCTGATCGATCAGCCGTGTTCACGGAAATAGAACAACATTGAGCATCTGAAGGATGGAGCCTCTGAAAGATCTTCCTCTCTCTTTTCCAAACCTAACGTTTTATAAACCCCAAGGCGTGAGTAATATCGCCATTGGGTGGGATTTTGGGAACTTGGTGCGTAATATCCAAGTGCTAGGTTGATTGGGCACTTGGTGAGTAATATCCACGTGTTCCATTCGACCCTATACTACTTATCAAAGTTTACAAAGTAGGGAAAATCTCTTCCTCTTTTCTTCTTACAATGAGAAAATTGGCTGTATGCAAATGAACCCCAAAGTCTACTCTTAGCCTTTCATGTAGAGATAGACTTACTCTTTCCTTGGTGTAATTTACCAATACATTCAAAGTATTGACCCAACTTGTTGGCTGCACGTCTTATGTGCAGAATCCGAAGGCTGAAAGGTGCGTAGGGATCGCGGGTCTTCACGCAACTAGCCTGAGGCGTTGATGGACTGAAGTTTTACTTAGTTTCCGCTGTTTTATTCGAGCTAGCTATAAGCTATGCAAGTTGTAATAATTATACTCTGGATTATTTGTGTAATAATGACTTGTGTTTTACATGATATTCATCGACTGTGAAGTGCTAGCTATCGATCCAGGGACTAGCATGTTAATTACAGGGACTTAGGATCCTTAACGATCCGAGGTCGCAAGCCCTAGGTTGCGCCAGCAGGTGGTGTGGCCACCCTGGCCCACTCCAGCCTCTCCCCTCTGGCGTATATCATCCTCCCGAAACCCTAAGACTCAGGGAGCGACCATAGAAAGATTCCGCCGACTCTGCGGGGCAGAAAACACCGAGAGAGAAAGATCTCTCCGGCAGACAGATTTCTGCTGGGGGAATTCCTTCCCGGAGAGGGAAGATCGTCGCCATCAACACCACCACCAAGCTGGACTTCATCGGGATCATCATCATCACCACCATCATCACCATCTCCATATTGCTGTAACAATTGGGTTGAATCTTGCATTAGTTCATAGGGCAAACTTTCCTGGTGTTGATTACTCTTCGTAGTTGATGCTATTGAGTGAACCGTTGAATTATTCTTTATGTTCAGATTGTTATACATCATTATTCCATCTCTGATCATGATCCATATGATGTCTTGTGAGTAGTTCATTTTGTTCTTGAGGACATGGGAGAAGTCATGTTGTTAGTAGTGGATTTGTGCTGAGAAAGATTCAATAGTTTGTTATTTAAGTTGTGGTGTACTTCTTCTAGTGGTGTCATGTGAACGTCGACTACACGACACTTCACCTATATGGGCCTAGGGGAATGCATTGTGTATTTGGCTACTATTCGTAGGGGTTGCCGGAGTGACAGAAACCTGAACCCCCGTTAGGAAAACATTGCACAAGGGATGTAAGGGTCTTAGAGTTTAAAGCTGTGATCAGGTTTCTACCTTAATTACTTTCTTGTACTTACAGATGTTTGCAAGGGGTATAATCACAAGTATGTATTAGTCCTGGATGGGGCGGTACATTAGCATAGGTTCACCCACACAACACTTAGCAAGCTAAACAAGCTGATGCAGCCCGCCCTACGGACGCTTCTACATCTACACCAACAAGTCCCCCAAGCGGACCCATGACTCGTGCCCGAGCCAAACTCCTCCAAGCTAAGGTGAACTCGCTCCTCTCCTCGTGCCAATTTGATACCTCCTTGGATGGTGTGCTACTTCATGCAACTACCCTATGCATCATCAGGTATGAAGCCTCGACACATCACCAAGCACCCAAGGATGGTGAGCAAGGAGCAGAACGTGAAGCAAATGCCGCTAGACCTTCTCAGACCGATGTCTCAGGTCTGCGCACACCGGAGTCTCCATCCTGCCAAAGTCTCTAGCCTGAAGACACCGGAGACTTCGGCCCTCTCTCCGGTCTGACCCCCTGCACCGGGCCCTGGGACAATCTGAAGGCCCCTCTAGAGGCTGGTCCGGAGGCTACACTAGAATCTCTGGCCTTGACCGTAGTTTCCGGTCTACCACACCAGAGTCTCCGGTCCGACCGTCGCCAAGCATGAAAAGGCCTTTGGGCCTTCGGCCCATGTACCCCTTAGTCCTTCCAGAACTTGTCTTTTATTCCTAAAGTACCCCTATTTAAGTGGCTGGCCTATATATAGACCCCCACCTCCATTGTAAACCCTAGGCATTATATTGGAATTAGTGGAAACCCCTTTGTGGATCTATCTAATTCTTGCCGCATGCTCCTTGACTAAGGAGCACCAATATCCCCAAACCTCGTTGGAGTTTGCATCCTGCCTCCGCGTTGTACAAGGCCTAGGCATCGGTCTCCCTTTGCCTAGACGTCAAGATCTCACCGAGTCTCCCATCTCGTCGTGCCGGTTCGAGAGAGAGTCCTCCGCCCGACGCCGGTCCTAGGGATTGCGCCGGACCGGTCATCACCGGCGTGAGCTATTGGTGTTTATTGTGGTTTTGCGTGTGTGCGTTCATCACGTTCTTTGTGCGTGTGTTCATCGTGTTCATCCTTCCCTCCTTCCCCCGCACTCCACCCTCGATTTGAAAGGGAATCGTGAAAGATCAGGCCACCCTAGAGGTTTGCCCTCAACAGAAGATTAATCAACTATATGAAGCGAAAGCACTTGACAGTCTTCCCACGTGTCCTCGAGAACGTTTGGTCATCTTAAGTAATACAACCGGCTTGTCCTTTGCTGCATAAAGGATTGGGCCACTTGCTGCATTTATTCCTACTGTCTTTTATTCACTCGTACTTTGTTTACTTGCTTTATCAAAAACCCCTAAAAATCTGTTTGCTAAGTATTTGCAGAGAATTCCTGATCCATACCACTAGCTAGCACCTTTTGCTCCTCGTTGGGTTCGACACTCTTACTTATCGAAAATACTTCGATACACCCCCTATACTTGTGGGTCATCATACCACACCTCTGCGGGTAGTACCACCTCGGCACCGTGTACCATGAAGAACAGAGTATAGCCTGTGGAGCTATTTGGACTTGTGTGCAGGCTCCATAGTACTGACTGTAACTCCTCGGGCCAGCACCCCGCAGCTCTATCGATCGGCTGGAGGAGCCTTTTCTTGATCCCGCCGCAGACGAGGCCGTTGGCCTTTTCGACTTAACCGTTGGTCTAGGGATGTGCCACAAAGGCGTAGCTGATGTTGATTCCCAGGTTTTTGCAGAAATCTTGGAATTATTTGGAGGTGAAGTTCGTCCCGTTATTCGTGATGATGCTGTGTGGCACCCCGAATTGAAAGACAATGGACTCGAAGAATTTTATGGCTGCTACCCTTGATTTGTTTGTTACTGGCATGGCCTCAATCCATTTCATGAATTTGTTGACTACGACGAGGAGGTAGATGTGTCCTCCGGGTGAAGATTTGTGCAGCTTGCCGACCATGTCGAGTCCGTATTGCGCAAAGGGCCAGGCCACAGGTATTGGCCTGAGTTCTGTGCCAGGTGCGTGTAGCTTATCCGCGAATCATTGGAAAGTGTTGCATTGGTGGACGATGTCCTTAGCATCACGCATTTCTGTTGGCCAGTAGAATCCAGCTTGTAGAGCTTTGGCTACGAGGGTGCGACTGTCGGCGTGGTGGCCGCAAGTGCCTTTGTGTATGTCGAGGAGGATGGCTCTTGCATCTCTGTTGGAGACACACCGTTGAAGAACTCCTGTGATGCTGCATTTGTACAGTTCACCGTTGATGAGGGCGAAGCTTTGGATCGTCGTGTCATATGACGCGCATATGTTGGGTCATCTGGGAACCTTTTGCTGAGCAAGTACGTGATGTATGGTTGTGTCCAAGATGGCTCGATCATCATGACCTCCATGGGGCCTTCGAGACCCGTATCTGTGTCCATGTCCTCAAGTGCCTTTGGCTCATTGGGTGGCGTAGCCCCCGAGTCTTTGGATGTGCTGGTTTTAAGCTATGGAGCCTTTGGCTTGATGGAGCGCTCGCGGATGCGTTCTAATAATACGCCAGGTGGTACTGGGGCACAAGTGGAGCCGATGTTGGCGAGTATATCCGCTTCTTCGTTGTTTTCGCTGCCGACATGCCGCAGCTCGCAGCCATCGAAGTCCCATTCGAGTGCGTCGTAGAGGTCGCGATAGGCGATCATATTGTTTCTCAAGGAATCACACTGGTTCATGGTTTGATTCACCACCAGTTTGGAGTCGCCATAGATGACGAGTCGCTTTGCGCCACAAGCTTTTGCCATCCGCAGCCCATGGAGTAAGGCTTCGTATTTAGCTTCGTTGTTGGAGGCTATGAACTACATTCGCAGAACATACCTCATCTTGTCGCCCTATGGCGATGTCAGTATGACACCTACGCTAGCTCCCTCTTTACTCTTGGATCCATCGAAGTGCATTTTCCATAGATAGGACATATCTGGCTTGTCGAGGAGCTGGTTTTCCATCCAGTGTACGAGGAAGTCTGGGAGTACTTGCGACTTGATAACATCTCGCTTCTCATATGTGATGTCTCGTGGAGACAGTTCTATCCCCCAAAGCATGACTCATCTGGTGGCATTAGGGTTGTTGAGGATGTGTCCTAGCGGGACGTCATTCACCATGATTATTGGGTGCTCCTGGAAGTAGTGGTGCAGTCTCCTGGCTATCATGAAGATGTCGTACGCCAACTTCTGATAATGCGGGTACCACTGCTTTGTTGGTGTGAGCACCTCACTGAGGTAGTAGACTGGGTGTTGCACCCTGTGGACTTTATTTTGTTCGGCTCGTTCCACTACGAGCACAGTGCTAACCACCTGGTTGGTGGCGGAGATGTATAATAACAACGGCTCCTTTTCTTGAGGTGTCAACAACATCGACGAAGTGGACAAGAGACGCTTAAGTTCCTCGAATGCCTCTTGTGCTTCGTTTGTCCACTCGAATTTGTCACCCTTGTGGAGGAGTTGGTGGAAGGGCAACACCTTTTCGCCCATTCGACTGATGAATCGATTGAGCGCCGCGATTCGCCTAGCTAGCTGTTGGACGCCTTTTACGTTCTTCGGCTTCTCCATGGCTAGTATGGCCTTTATTTTCTTCGGATTAGCTTTGATCCCTCTCGCGGAGATGAGGTACCCGAGCAATTTCCCAGATGGTACACCGAAGGCGCATTTGTCTGGATTGAGCTTGATCTAGTAGCGGTCGAGGTTGTCGAAGGTTTTGCAAAGATCATCGAGTAACAAGGCTTCCTCCTTGGTTTTGACGATGATGTCGTCTACGTAGACTTGAATGTTATGGCCAAGATGGCTCTTGACGGAGGCCTGCATACACCGCTGGTAGGTGGCCCCTGCGTTTTTCAGCCCGAAGGGCATCATTGTGTAGCAGAAGACACCAAAGGGCGTGATGAACACCGTTTTCTCCTGGTCCTCCTCCTTCATTTGAATCTGGTGATAGCCTGAGTAGGCATCAAGGAAGAAGAGGAGCTCGCATCGCGCGGTGGAGTCGATTATTTGGTTAATCTGTGGCAGCGGGAAGTGATCCTTCGGGCAATGCTTGTTTAGGGAGGTGAGGTCCACGCACATTTGTAGGATATCCGTGTCTTTTTTAGGAACAAGCACGAGGTTTGCTACCCAGGTGCTTTCCTTGATTTCGCGTATGAAGTTAGCGTCGAGGAGTTAGTTGACTTCCATACCAACCACTTTTGCCCTTGGTTTAGATAGCCGACATATTGTTTGTTTTACTGGCCTTGCTTCAGGATTCACATTGAGTGAGTACTCCGCGAATTCCCTAGGAACTCCTAACATGTTCGCTAGGCACCAGGCGAAGATTTCCCAGCGCTGACGGAGGAATTCGATGAGCGCGAGTTCCTATGCGGAACTCAAGTTGTTGGCGATGAGAGCCGTCTTGGTCGGGTCCGTTGGATAGACTTTGACCGCCTTGGTGTGGATTGACGTGTCGAAGGATTGGTCAGGTGAGCTTGGCATGCTTAGAGGTGGTTGACTGTTATCTATCGACTCCTGGATAGATGTTCTAGGTGCTTCATCGCGAGTGCGGAGTTGCCACACTTGCGTGGTTTTCCTTCTGCTGCGGTATCCACTGTTGCGGTTGTTGTCGTCGCGTTTGTCGATGTAGCCAGCCGCGACCATGTCGACCTCCTCGCGGTCTTCGTAACCGCGCATTCGATGTTTTCCTCAGTGATCATGTTTATGGCCAAGGTCCTCGTCATCATCAGAGTGAACATGATTTTTCACCAAGTCCTCGCCATTGGCCCACCTCATGTAGTCCGACCTTCGGTCGTTACCACATCATGGTCTCCAACTTATGCCAAGTCGTCATGGACTCCAAAGGTGAATCCGTTCTTCTATGTGAGCCCAGTTGCTATCCCATTGAATGTTATACTACTTCATACTACGTCCCATATCCATGATAGGTTAACACCAACAAGTACGGAGGAATGGGAGGAAGCCTGGAGCACCAAGCCCGACAAGACGGAGGCTTGGAAGAGAAGACGGAAGAAGCAGCAGCTGGAGCACCAGAGTCTCCAGCCGGCGCACACTGGAGTCTTTGGCCACACCAGACTCTCCGGCCTAAAGACACCGGAGTCTCCGGCCTGCTGACCCCGGAGTCTCTGGACCCATCTCCGGACCGACCCCCAGATCAAGCTCGAGGACAGTCTGTCTGCCACTCCGGAGACGGACCGGAGATAGACCGGAGTCTCCGGCCCAGACCGGAGTCTACGGACCACCACACCGGAGTCTCCGGCCTGAGCGTATGGGCCTGCGCGCCGCCAGCAAGGCCTTTGGCCCATGTACCCCTTAGTCCGCCCAGACTTTCCCCTTTTATTCCTAAAGTACCCTTGAACTAGTGGCTGGCCTATATATAGTGCCCCACCCCCTCATCTAACCCTAGGCATAGATGATAGACTAAAGACAACCCCCTTTGTGGAATCTCTAGTTTTGCCTCATCCCCTTGTACCAAAGGGGATCGACTATCATCACCACCTCATTGGAGTTTGCATCGCGCCTCCCTCGTTGTACAAGGCCTTAGCATCGGTGTCCCTTTGCCAAGACGTCAAGACCCTCTCCAAGGTGTTCTTCCCTCTCTGCGTGGGATCAAGGGAGCACGTTCACCGATCTTTCCTTGTGAGGATCCTATCGGACCGGTGGCTGCCAGTGCGAGCAATCGGCCTTGTATCGTGTGAGTTTTGCATGTGTTCATCGTGTTCTTCGCGTGGTGTGCGTCTGCTTCCGCTACCTTCTCCCTTTCCCCTCGCTTTCCCATCGATTTGACCACGAGATCCCTGAAGATCGTGCCACCCACGGGGTTACTGATGTAGCCCGACCTTCGGTCGTTCCCACATCATGGTCTCCAACTTATGCCAAGTCGCCATGGACTCCAAAGGTGAATCTGTTCCTCTATGTGAACCCACTTCCTACCCTCTTGAATGGTATACTACTTCATACTCCGTCCCATATCAATGATAGGTTCACACCAACAAGTACAAAGGCATGGGAGGAAGCTTGGAGCACCAAGCACGACAAGACGAAGTCTTGGAAGAGAAAACGGAAGAAGCAGCAGGTGGAGCACCGGAGTCTCCGGCCTGCACACACCGGAGTGATACGGATCAAGCCGATGATCCTTAAGTTTTGTCCCGATCTTTCACAGCGAGTCAACCTGATAGATGATCTTCCAATAACATCGATGAACGTCACCTGAAGAAGAGGAACAAATCCAGCAAGTTACGTGATGAAGATCACCGCGCCTCAAACCACAGCTCGATAATCCTTGATGCACACAAGAACCTTCGCAACAATAATAATCTGATAAACGGTATCGCCGTCCCTAGAGGGATGATACACGGTGGAGCACAATATAGTTTTTAGACTAAACAACTGAACTCCCCTAAACCCTAGGTGGCTGGCTCCTTTATATAGGAGGCCTGCAACTAGTCGGTTGGATAGACCCAAACCGAACACACAAACGGACTCGAACCTAACATGGACTCAGACTCAATAACATAGAAACAATATTTGACACAACCTTAGACTTATCATTACATATCGTAGGTCGTCATGGCGTGCCAATCATCAATGGGATGCGCCCGCATCACCTAGCTTGGTGGAGTCCTAAAATTAGGCTTCACCTCCTCCTTCATGCCCATATCACGGAGTCTCCGGCCTGCACACACCGGAGTCTCCGGCCACACCGGAGTCTCCGGCCTGAAGACACCGGAGTCTCTGGCCTGCATACCCCGGAGTCTCTGGACCCACCTCCGAACCGACCCCCAGATCGAGCTGAGGACAGTCTGTCTACCACTCCGGAGGCGACACCGGAGACAGACCGGAGTCTCCGGCCTAGACCAGAGTCTTCGGACCCCACACCGGAGTCTCCGGCCTTAGCGTGTGGGCCTGCGCACCGCCAGCTGGGCCTTTGGCCCATGTACCCCTTAGTCTGCCCAGACTTTATCCTTTTATTCCTAAAGTACCCTTGAACTAGTGGCTGGCCTATATATAGTGCCCCCACCCCCTCATGTAACCTTAGACATAGATGATAGACTAAAGAAAACCCCCTTTTTGTGGAATCTCTAGTTTGCCTTATCCCCTTCTACCAAAGGGGATCGACTATCGTCCCCACCTCGTTGGAGTTTGCATCCCGCCTCCCTCGTTGTACAAGGCCTTGGCATCGGTGTCCCTTTGCTAAGACATCAAGACCATCTGCAAGGTGTTCTTCCCTCTCCGCTTGGGATTGACGGGAGCACGTTGATCGATCTTTCCTTGCGAGGATTCTATCGGACCGGTGGCCACCGGTGAGAGCAATCGGCCTTGTATGGTGTGTGTGTTTTGTGTGTGTTCATCGTGTTCTTCGCGAGGTGTGCGTCCGCTTCCGCTACCTTCTCCCTTTCACCTCGCTTTCCCATCGATTTGACCACGAGATCCGTGAAGATCGGGCCACCCACGGGGTTACCCCATAACATCTGGTATCAGCAGCTTTTGGTTGCCACGGATTTCCCCTCGATTTGGTCTTTTTCCCCATAAATTCGAAAATTCCACCAAAAACAGCCCCAATTCGTGTTTTAGATCGATCTGTGATTTGAGTGCGTTTTGGTAGGTTTTGATCCATGGATTACTTCCTAAACTTGTTGATCTACCTTCCGCTGTGTTTCCATGGCCTAATTCCTTGTTTTCCCGCCAAAACTCGTCCCGTTCGCGTTCTGGAACGTCCTGGAACCTCCAGACCGGAGATTCCGGCTCCCGGACCGGAGACTCCGGCCCATACCGGAGATTCCGGCCCCCAGACCGGAGATTCTGGTCCAGACCGGAGTTTCTGGCAAAGTCTCCGCCCCCCACTACTGACAGCAAATCTGTTTCACCGTTTTGAGCATAACTTTTGCATACGAACTCGGATTTTGGTGTTCTTTAGCTCGTTTTGAAGAGGAGAAAGAGCTCTACATCATCATCTCCGTGGTTAATGCTATCTACTCCATCCAAATTCCATGAGCAAGGCGGAATCCACCAATAAAGGTTGAAGATCGGCGAAGAAAGGTATAAAAATTCCGCCACTTCTCCCCACTTGCATCCCTTTGTGAGCTACACTATCTTTGCGTTCAACAAACACCTATTGAGACTAGTTCCTCCTATGATTGCTTGGGCTTTGCACATTTGATACCTTGTAGAATTCCGAGCAAAAGTTGTGAGCGCGCTATCTCATATAGTTATCTTCTATAGTTGTTGGCACAAGGAAGGGGAAAGTGAAAAAAAAAGAGAAAAAAAATAGAAAAAGAAAAAGAAGAAAAAGAAAAGAGAGAAACAAGTGCCTCATAGGATAGGAAGCGCAAGCTCGATGAACATCAAATAGGTGGTACTTATTGTGCATATCTTGTAGCCCACTAATTTATTGCAATCGAACTAGCGTCTCTCCTTGCACTTGTGCGACACGAGCTTATAGTCTTCGCTAGGTAATCATTTGGTTCTTAGCTCACTTTCTCCGTCGCACAAGTCCCATTTATCCCACCGTGTGTGTTTCCTTGTATATATTCCTTCTTGTGGATTGACTTGTTTTGCTTTGTGATCATCGTGGTTCTTTACTTGCCATTACAACATCTGGATTTCGGATTGGTTCTTGACATGCCACCTTCCATACCTATCCACCATAAGCTTAGTGTGTGTGTTTTTTTAGTGATTAGTTGGTTTTGGTGTTCCGCGTGAACTTCACTTTGCTTGGTTTTGATTGCTCTCAAGTGTTGCCACTTGCACGATACTATCTTCCAAGGTAAAGTAAGGGTTGACGTTGCATCCCTAACCCCCCTACCACTTCCATATACACCACTTGGTCTTGTGAAGCATGTCTAGGAACTCTGGAACCAAGGATGATATCTATGAAGAATCCACGATGAGCCACCATGCCTACGCCTCCACAAGCATGGATGACATGATGGAGCACTACACCGACGATGGCTCCACATGCTTGGGTTGATATGGGGTGGCCCGATCTTCTCAGTAAGCGGATGGCGATGATGATGGTGGATGATAGATAACTAGTGAGTAGCTATGATCTCTCCCGCTCGATCCCTGATGCCAGTGCAACAGATCTCGAACCTTGTAGGATATTCACAACACCACACTCTTGCGCACGCAGCCATGACCACGAACGGTAGTATGCAATCTACTAATTCCCAATGGAACAACAGATCACACTCAATTATAGTGGGTAGATTCGAACACAGGGTAATTCCAGAGGTTCTATGAAAGAAACAACTCCAAAATATTTTAACGTGGTCTAAAAACTAAAGCTATAGCGCCCCCTTCAATTTAAGGGTCTAAGAGGCGGCGGCCTAAGGGTGGATCCGAGTTGGTCCCTCCCACCTATGGATACAAACCAACCCAACTTGGGTTCGGTCCAACTGGCTCTGCCGTGGCAGAGTTGTAGTCGCTTTCTCTGCCGTGGCAGAGTAGGACTTGGTTTTCCTGCCGCGACAGCCTACCGTGGCAGAGAAACGACGCTTTTCTCTGCCGCGGCAGAGAACGTCCTCCTCTTGTTGATCTTTGTCTTGAACAGCTCCTTGCGCTTCCTCCCTCTCCTCCCTCGCGCATTCCTCATTGATCAACACGCCTTGTTCCATTAGCTCCTCGCTCCGTGCTTCACCTTCTTCTCCTAAGTACTTGATCATGCAATAATTCAAGGACTTAGGTAGTATAAAATTCTCATTAACTAAAACGCCAGGTTCATTAAGAAATAAGTTCACTTGTTGTTCTAGTAGCTTAGCACGAGCTCTTGTGATTTGTCCAATCCTTATCTCATTAGATTGATCCTTCTTTGCAATTGGAACATCTTCATTAGCAATTGGGGTAGGTGTAATTGTAGGGATGTCCTCATCATCTCCCCCGCCCCTTCAAAAGGCATCAACCTTGACGCTCCAAGGTCTTCTCCAGCATATGGTGACAAATCAGCAACGTTGAAGCTGTTGCTAACTCCCCCAAAATCCTCAATAGGTATATCAACCGAGTAAGCGTTATCATTAATCTTGGCTAACACCTTGTAAGGACCAGCACCACGTGGCTTCAATTTGGACTTTCGAAGTAATGGAAACCTATCCTTGTCTCCAGGCTCGAACAACAGTTCTTTCCTTGCTTGATTCCTTGCAGCAGCAATGTTCTTGCCTTTCGTTGCAATAGCTCTCGAGTCTTCTCATGTATTTTCTTCACATAATCAGCACATTTTGATGCCTCCATATCAACTCTCTCATGTAATGGCAGAGACAACGTATCAAGTGGCGTCAATGGCTTGAAACCATACACCACCTCAAAAGGACAAAGCTGAGTAGTTGAATGCACAGCCCTGTTGTAAGCAAACTCAACATATGGCAAACACTCTTCCCACTCCCGCAGATTCTTTTTAATCATGGTCCTTAGCAGCTGTGACAATGTTCTATTCACCACCTCCGTTTGACCATCTGTTTGAGGATGACATGTAGTACTGAACAGCAGCTTCGTTCCTAGCATCCCCCATAAGGTCTTCCAAAAGTAGCTCATGAACTTCACATCACGGTCAGAAACAATCGTCTTTGGTACTCCATGTAATCTCACGATGTCCCTGAAAAACAGGTTAGCAACATGCGACGCATCGTCGCTTTTGTGGCAGGCAATAAAATGAGCCATCTTAGAGAACCTATCCACTACCACAAATATAGAACCATGACCTACTGAGATTTAGGTAGACCTAGCACAAAATCCATACTAATGTCTTCCCATGGAGTAGTCGGTGCAGAGAGAGGTGTCTACAAACTGTGAGGCTTCAGCTTGGATTTCTACTTGTGGCAAACAATGCATCTGCTCACAAATCTGTACACATCACGCCTCATCTTGGGCCAATAAAAACGATCAGCAAGCATGAGCAATGTCTTCTCACGCCCAAAGTGACCCATCAAACCACCAACATGTGATTCCTGCACTAAAAACAAACGCAATGACAATTCTGGAATACATAGTTTGTTAGCTCGAAACAAATATCCATCATGTATATGATACTTATCCCATGCGTTTCTAAGAGCACACAAACGATATGGTTCAGCAAAATCATGGTCAGTTGCATAAAGTGCACAAATAGCTTCTAATCCAGGAATTTTAACATCAAGATTGGTTAATAGCATGTTCTTCCTAGATAGAGCATCAGCAACAACATTCTCTTTTCCCTTCTTATAATTAATGATGTAAGGAAAAGACTCAATGAACTCAACCCATTTAGTTAATCTTCTATGCAAGTTTGATTTAGCTTTCAAGTATTTCAAAGCTTCATGATCAGAATGTATGATGAATTCCTTTGGCCACAAATAATGTTGCCAAACCTCAAGTACTCTAACAAGTCCATACAATTCTTTATCATAGATAGAATAATTCAAACGAGCACCAGTCAATTTCTCAGAAAAATAAGCTATATGCCGACCCTCTTGCATCAAAACGCCACCTATGCCTATACCACTAGCATCACATTCAACTTCAAATTGCTTTGAAAAATCAGGTAAGGCAAGTAATGGTGCAGAAGTAAGCAAACGTTTCAATGTATCAAATGCAATGTCTTGGGCCGTGCCCCATACAAAAAGAACACCTTTCTTTGTCAAATCATTCAAAGGTGCAGCAATGGTGCTAAAATCTTTCACAAAGCGCCTATAGAAACCAGCGAGACCGTGGAAAGTACGCATTTGACTTACATTCATTGGAGTAGGCCAATTCTGAATTGATTCAATTTTAGATTGATCTACCTCTACTCCATGCTTAGAAACAATAAATCCTAGGAATATGACCTTATCTTTTGCAAATGTATACTTCTCAAGATTAGCATACAGTTTATTATCACGTAACACTTGCAAAACTTGCCTAATATGAGTGCAATGTTCAGATTCGGTATGCCTGTATATGATTCGGTATGCCTGTACATGAGTATATCATCAAAGTAAACAACCACAAAACAACCAATAAACTCTCTCAAAACATGATTCATCAAACGCATGAAAGTACTAGGTGCATTAGTAAGACCAAACGGCATGACTAACCACTCATACAAACCGAATTTTGTTTTGAAAGCAGTTTTCCATTCATCCCCTTCTTTCATCCTAATTTGATGATAACCACTACGCAAGTCAATTTTAGAGAAAATAGCAGCACCACTCAATTCATCTAGCATATCCTCTAAGCGTGGAATAGGATGACAATATCGAATAGTGATGTTATTAATCGCTCTACAATCAACACACATGCGCCAAGTACCATCTTTCTTAGGAACTAAAATAACAGGAACAGCACAAGGGCTAAGAGAAACACGAATGTACCCTTTATCCAGCAACACTTGTACTTGCTTCTGAATTTCCTTAGTTTCTTCGGGATTAGTCCTGTAAGGTGCACGATTGGGAAGTGTTGCGCCAGGAATCAAGTCCACTTGATGTTCTATACCACGCAATGGAGGCAAACCTGCGGGTACGTCTTCTGGAAACACATCCCCAAAGTCCTGGAAAACAGAAGAGACACCAAGAGAAATAGGGGTCATGTCGTTAGAAACTAATACCTCGCCCTTATACATGAGCACAAGTGGCATGGCTGCAGGATCCTCACGAAACTCTCTCATATCCTCCTTGGTGGCTAATATCAATAACCCAGGCACTCTCTCACTTTTCGTTATATCACTCAACTTAGGCTCAATTACATCAGGAACAGTTGTGACACAGTCTCGCCGAGTGGTAGTATCTTCCTTCAAGTTCACCTCTATCTTCTGGCGAGAATTATTCACAATTTCTTGTGGTGTCATTGGCTGCATAGTAATCTTTCTTCCTTTGAATTCCAAGTGATATGTATTGGCTCGGCCATTGTGTTGCACATGGCGATCATAGAGCCAAGGCCGACCCAATAGGAGGTGACAAACAGTCATAGGAACCACATCAAAATCAATAGAATCTTTGTATGGCCCTATTTGAAAATTCACACGTACCATATGATTTACCTTCATCTCACCATTGTTGCTCAACCATTGTATGTAGTATGGCTTGGGATGAGGTAAATATGTCAAATTCAGTTTGGCACATAGTTCCTTATTTGCAAGATTTCTGCAGCTACCTCCATCAATAATGACCTTGCAAGCTTTATTTGGTCCAACTAGAGCTTTTGTTTGGAACAAGTTGCAACGCTGGGAGTCCTCAACCGGTTGCACACTAAGTACACGTGAAGATACGACAATAGTGGGTGCACGCTCAACATATGCATCAGCACCAACCTCGCCGTCATCAATATCATCATCAGAAACTTCATCTCCACTTTCTACTTCACCATGTTCATTAACAAACATAACCTTGCTGTTTGGACAATCTTTCTTGTAGTGACCTCTACCTCCACAAGTGTGGCACACCACATCACGAGTACGTGCAGTAGACATGTTGGAACCCGAGCTAGCAGCAGGAGCAGCGGGTTTCCGAGCATTAGAAGCAAACGAAGGTGTACTTGCTGGTTTGGTCGATGGTGTAAACGGAACGATAGCTGGTGGCGTGACTGTAGGAGGAATAGATCTGGCCAAAAATCTGCTGGAGGATGGAAAACGAGCACGTGACTTCGCCTCTTCTGCCAACTGGGATTCGGCCTCTCTAGCATGATGCAACAACTCATTCATGGTCTCATACTTGTGATGGCGAACAATGCTCTTGATTGGTAACTTCAAATTGTTTAAGAATTGTTGCATGGTCATCTCAATGGATTCACGAATTCTAGCACGCTGCATAAGCATATCCATCTCCATATAATACTCATCAACTATCATGGTGCCTTGCTTCAGGTGCGTGAATTTATCAAACTGATCACAAGTAATTGGTTGGTACGAAACGAGCTTTCATGATTTTGCTGCAAGCTTGACCTTCTTATCTTCTGGATAGTCAAATAAGCGCCAGAGTTTTTCAATCTTCAACTCCCATGTGAGGTAGTCTTCAGGATCAATGGAACCATCAAACTTAGGAATTGAAAATTTTGGCTTGCCCAAACCATCATCAGCAGCTTGGTTGGGCACACGGTGACCACGCCCAAGATGGGCAAACCCACGACCATGAGCAGGTGCATGGATAGGGGGAATACCACGTCCCCTTCCAACATGTGGAGCAGCATCATCAGCGCTACCCTCATCGAAATCATCAAAGGCATCATCATGTTGAGGACCTTCCCTTCTATGTAAGGCGGCTGTCAAACCCTCAATGGACTACTGCAAAGCGGTGACATTGACATTGAGCGTAGCCACTTGCGTTTGGATAGTATCAACCGTCCCAACATGCTGATCCAATCTCATATTCATGTCTTGGAGATTCTTGTCAATGGCATCCGTCGTGTTAGTAAACGCACGTGTCAAGTGGGATTTCAAAGCCTCATATTCACGCCAATTGACGAGCTCCTCATCCTTCTTTTTCTGCAACACAACATCATCATCACTAGTAGACATGATTAGTAGGTTAGTGCAAAAATCAGAATTTGTATGGTGGAAACTCTCACAACTCACTCACAACTAATAAGAAAGGAGATCTTACCGTTCCAAAGTGAATAGAGATGCTCTACCAAACGAAGTCAAAGACTGATGCACTTGATGTGATGAAGTGAATATCAAAGGTATAGAGAACGATCGCAGGGCACACAGGTTATTTAAGGTGGAGCTATAGGTATGGTATCCTATCTACACCGCAAACAAGTCCTAGTGCTGATTGTACAAATACTCAAGAAACACACACGTGGAGAAAAATGTGGCAATGCAACTATGAAGGGTGTTGCACTACGCTCGAGAGACACTAGCAAAGCTCAAGGTAAACAGGCACAAGATTGCTCAATCTACCGGTGCACAAAGATATCACTAGGCCTCTTGCTCAAATTCTCTTTTTTTTCACAATTTTTTCTTTTTCTTTTGTATAGCTTTTCACAAAGATAACACACGGCTAATTACAAAGTACGACACCAAAAATCCTAAGAGCAGCCTGTAGGAGTGGGAACTAGTCTCACTAGGGAAGTTCCTACACCTATGGAGTAGATTGGCTGTGGCTAAGGTTTGGAAAATTGCAAAATTTCACAATTTTTATATGGCTGCCGCGGCAGAAAAACGGGGCAAAACTGTGCCATGGCAGACTCGGTAACTTGGAAAGTATACTCGGTAACTTGGAAAGTATATTTTTTTTTATTCTGACTCGGCCAAGAGTAGATGACTAGGACTCTTAGAGTAGATCGGATCTGACTTGATGGTGGCAGAAAACATGGTGGAAAACGACTAAAACAAAGAGGAAACAAATCTACGAAGAACAGATCTAGATCTAAACTAAAGGATGAACACGACCAGCAACTATTACTCGTCTACGATGCAATCTAGTCTATGACAACTCTTTTTGTGGGCCTTTTTCTGTATAGGACTAAAAAAACACTCACCAAACTATGTATGGATTGCAGATTGCTTACCGAGGCAACGAGGAAATCTAATACCAAGATGATATAGGGTGGCCCGATCTTCTCAGTAAGTGGATGGCGATGATGATGGTGGATGATAGATAACTAGTGAGTAGCTATGATCTCTCCCGCTCGATGCCTGATGCCAATGCAACAGATCTCGAACCTTGTAGGATATTCACAACACCACACTCTTGCGCATGCAGTCGTGACCACGAACGGTAGTATGCAATCTACTAATTCCCAATGGAACAACAGATCACACTCAATTATAATGGGTAGATTCGAACACAGGGTAATTCCAGAGGTTCTATGAAGGAAACAACTCCAAAATATTTGAACGTGGTCTAAAAACTAAAGCTATAGCGCCCCTTCTATTTAAGGGTCTAAGAGGCGGCGGCCTAAGGGTGGATCCAAGTTGGTCCCTCCCACCTATGGATACAAACTGACCCAACTTGGGTTCGGTCCAACTGGCTCTGCCGTGGCAGAGTTGTAGTCGCTTTCTCTGCCGCGGCAGCCTGTCGTGGCAGAGTAGCACTCGGTTTTCCTGCCGTGGCACAGAAACAACGCTTTTCTCTGCCGCGGCAGAGAACGTCCTCCTCTTGTTGATCTTTGTCTTGAACAGCTCCTTGCGCTTCCTCCCTCTCCTCCCTCGCGCATTCTTCATTGATCAACACGCCTTGTTCCATTAGCTCCTCGCTCCGTGCTTCACCTTCTTCTCCTAAGTACCTGATCATGCAATAATTCAAAGACTTAGGTAGTATAAAATTCTCATTAACTAAAACGCCAGGTTCATTAAGAAACAAGTTCACTTGTTGTTCTAGTAGCTTAGCACGAGCTCTTGTGATTTGTCCAATCCTTATCTCATTAGATTGATCCTTCTTTGCAATTGGAACATCTTCATTAGCAATTGGGGTAGGTGTAATTGTAGGGATGTCCTCATCATGGGTGATATGGAGTTCTACAACAACAATAACTCCCCAAGCATGGACGACTTCAAGAACGACAACGACAAGCTCCTCAAGTCGCGTCGACCAAGACGGAGCCTCCACCTCGAGAGCACTAAGGTCTACCATCAAATGGACAACTTCAAGCGCGACATGGACAACAACTTCGCCAAAACCATGAGCCTGATGGCCAAGACTAATGATGCTTTGCGCTCATTACAACTCCTCACCAAGAAGAGTGCCAAGGACAAGAAGCATCGTCGCGAGCGTCATGTGGATGACAAAGTGCGCCATCTACATCAACCTTTGGCAAGGCACGCCAATGACCTCCGTCGACACCATCATAAGTGATGCAGCCCGTCCTACGGACGCTTCTACATCTACACCAACAAGTCCCCCAAGTGGACCCATGACTCGTGCTCGAGCCAAACTCCTCCAAGCTAAGGTGAACTCGCTCCTCTCTTTGTGCCAATTCGATACCTCCTTGGATGGCGTGCTACTTCATACCACTACTTTGTGCATCATCAGGTACGAGCCCCCGCCGCGTCGACCCACGAGCCGTGAAGCTGCACATGTACTGAAGCTGCCAGAGCCGGAGTGTCCGGCGCAGCCGGAGTGTCCGGCCTGCCCGAGCCCGAAACTGGCGTGGACATTCAGAAGGTCAAATCGGACACTGCCCGGACACCACCCGGAGTGTCCGGCCCACCCAGACTGTCCGGCCGTGCCGACCCGGACTGTCCGGCCCAAGCGATGGGCCTGCGAGCCTAGCTGGGCCCTATCCCATGAGAGTGGCTCATCTTGTGTTTGCTTGAGCATTGTGCATTTTTCCTTGGATAGTGAGAGTGCAAGAGCAATATCAAGTGTGACTAGGTAGCATCAAGGGAGAGCAAAAAAAACAAAAACAAAAAACAAAGAAAAAGCAAAAGAAAAATAGTCTCTCCTTGCAAAAGAGAGTCTCAAAGCTTGTAAGCAAGAGAGAAAGAAGAGCGCCCAAGTCAAGTGCACAAATCCGTTGCTCACTTTTCCTCTTTGCAAAAGCGCCACGGTCTCTCCTTGCATTGGCACGACAACGAGCTTAGTCTTCGTTAGGACATTTTGTTTGCTCATTTTCATAGTCGTGTCAATCCCAACTTTCTCCATGTGTGTGTACATAGTCGTAGGTTCCCGTCACCCTTTTGAGTTGTTGACCTTCGCCTTTGACTTGAGTTTTGTTGGATTTTTACCACTTTTGACTATCCCTTTTCTTTTGGTTGGTTCTTTGGCTTTCCACAACCCTAACCTACCACCAACAAGCTTTTGAGAGTTAGTGTGAGTTTTCTTGGCATTTCCACTTTGCACGCTAATAGCTCTCACTTGTGGTTTCTAGTTTGGCGCAATCCCCAAGGTGAGGTAAAAGGCTAACACCACCATATTCCACTTCCATATACAATACTTGTGTGTTTTGCATGATGGATAGGCACGGTGAGACGAGCCAACCACCTCCCCAAGAAGAAGATCAAGGTCCGTACATGACGCGTGCAAGTCACTTCATCATTCGACAAGAGTTCCGTGAACGTTGCCAAGCCCTTGAGACGCGACAGGATGAACAATTTGGCGAGATTTGCTGTTTCTTCGAAGGGAATTGAAGTTGATGTTTCCAAGGTAAAGGACATACGAGATTGGCCCATACCAACAAATGTGAGTCAACTCTGAAGTTTTCATGGGTTGGCCGGTTTATATCCTCGCTTTGTGAAAGACCTTTCAACCATTGCTTGTCCCCTTAATGAATTGACCAAAAAGAATGTCACCTTCGTGTGGGGCAAAGCATAACAAAAAGCTTTTGATGAACTTAAAAAGAGGCTCACCGAAGCACCTCCTCTTGCTTTACCGGATTTCACAAAAACTTTTGAGATAGAGTGTGATGCTAGTGGTATTGGCATTGGAGGAGTCCTTATGCAAAATGGACGTCCTATAGCCAACCATAGCGAAAAACTTGATGGTGCTCGCCTTAACTATCTGATTTATGACAAAGAGCTTTTTGCCTTAGTTCGTGTCCTTCAAGTTTGGTAACACTACCTTTGGCCCAAGGAATTTATCATACATTTCGACCACGAGTCGTTGAAATATCTCAAAGGACAAGCTAACTTGAGCAAGAGACACGCTAAGTGGGTTGAGTTCATGGAGTCTTTTCCATACATTGTCAAGTATAAGACGGGCAAAGATAATGTAGTTGCGGACGCATTGTCTCGCAAGCATACAAGCCTTCTTACGAGACTTGAAATCAACGTGTTGGGTCTTGAGGAAATAAAATCTTTGTATGCTTCCGACCCATTCTTTGAACCAATTTTTGCAAAGTGCTCCAATGACAAGGGAGTTGATGACTTCTATTTGCATAAGGGCTTTCTTTTTAAACAGAACAAGCTATGCATTCCGAAGTCGTCGCTTCAACTTTTGCTTCTCCAAGAATCTCATGGTGGAGGCCTTATGGGTCACTTTTGTCGCGACAAGACATTGGACATGCTCTCCAATCACTACTTTTGGCCCAAGATCAAGCGTGACGTGGAGCGCTATGTTCAACGATGCACGACATGTGTTCAAGCTAAGTCGCAAGCTAATCCCTATGGTCTTTATATACCATTGCCTATTCCTCATACACCTTGGTCCGACATTAGCATGGATTTCGTGTTAGGATTGCCTAGATCTAAGCATGGTCATGATTCTATATTTGTTGTTGTGGATCGTTTTTCCAAAATGGCACACTTCATATCGTGCCATAAGACCGGTGATGCTTCACATGTTGCAAATCTGTTTTTCAGGGAAATCGTCCGTCTTCACGGTGTGCCAAGGACAATCGTCTCCGACCACGACGTCAAATTCATGAGCTACTTATGGAAGACCCTCATGGCCAAGCTCGGCGTCAAGCTCCTCTTTTCATCCGCATCGCATCCTCAAACTGATGGCCAAACCGAAGTTGTCAACCGAAGCCCCTGAACTCTCCTACATGTGCTGATCAAGAAAAACTTGAAGGATTGGGAGGAATGCATCCCACACGCCGAGTTTGCCTACAACCGTGCCAAGCACTCAACAACCAAGATGAGTCCATTCATGATCGTCTATGGTTTCAAGCCCCTCACCGCGCTCGACATCCTACCACTACCTCTCCATGAGCGCACAAACATGGACGTCGAGAAGCGCGCACAAGCTATGAAGAAGCTTCATGAAGAAACAAGAGCAACTATCGAACAACAAGTCCTTCGCCAAGCTTCAAGGTTAAACAAGGACAAGAAGGAGATGATATTTGAAGAAGGTGACATTGTGTGGATACACCTAAGCAAGGACCGCTTCCCCAAGGAACGTGACTCCAAGCTCAAGCCAAGAGGAGATGGTCCCTTCAAGGTCCTCAAACGAATCAACAACAACGCCTACATCATCGACATTCCGACCTCCAAGTACCTTGCCAGCAATACATTCAATGTCAAGGATCTTTCACCCTACCATGGAGATCTTCAAGATGATATCCATGAAGAGTCGAGGATGACTCTTTCCCAAGGGGGGGGAGCTGATGCAGCCCGTCCGACGGAAGCTTCTACATCTACACCAACAAGTCCCCCAAGTGGACCCATGACTCGTGCTCGAGCCAAACTCCTCCAAGCTAAGGTGAACTCCCTCCTCTCTTCGTGCCAATTCGATATCTCCTTGGATGGCGTTCTACTTCATACCACTACTTTGTGCATCATCAGGTACGAGCCCCCGCCGCGTCGACCCACGAGCCCTGAAGCTACACCTGTACTGAAGATGCCAGAGCCGGAATGTCCGCCCGGATCAAGCCGGAGTGTCCGGGGTAGCCGGAGTGTCTGGCCCAATCTACCCGGAGTGTCCGGCCTGCCCGAGCCCGAACCTGGCGTGGACATTCAGAAGGTCAAATCGGACACTGCCCGGACACCACCCGGAGTGTCCGGCCCACCCGGACTGTCCGGCCGTGCCGACCCGGACTGTCCGGCCCAAGCGATGGGCCTGCGAGCCTAGCTGGGCCCTATGGCCCATGTACCCATCTACTTCGCCCAGAACTCTACTTTAATGCCTGAATTACCCCTGTACTTGTGGCTGGCCTATATATAGACCCCCACCTCCATTGTAAACCCTGGGCATGATATTGGAATTAGTGGAAACCCCTTTGTGGATCTATCTAATTCTTGCCTCATGCTCCTTGACTAAGCAGCACCAATATCCCCAAACCTCGTTGGAGTTTGCATCGTGCCTCTGCGTTGTACAAGGCCTAGGCATCGGCGTTCCTTTGCCTAGACGTCAAGATCTCACCGAGTCTCCCGTCTTGCCGTGCCGGTTCGAGAGAGAGTCCTCTGCCCGATGCCGATCCTAGGGATTGCGCCGGACCGGTCACCGCCGGCGTGAGCTATTGGTGTTTATCGTGGTTTTGCGTGTGTGTGTTCATCGCGTTCTTCGTGCGTGTGTTCGTCGTGTTCATCCTCCCCTCCTTTCCTCGCACTCCACCCTCGATTTGAAAGGGAATCGTGAAAGATCGGGCCACCCTAGAGGTTTGCCCTCAACAATAAGGCACCTTCAACTACTCGTGCCACCACCAAAATGGCACCAACAACAAGCTCTCCTCCACGCCATCAAGCTTTAACATCCAAACTTGACGTCCTAGATGATGCATGCAACTTCATGGATGAGGAAGACGAAGACCTCTACTTCGCCAAGTTGGACGAGTACGCCAAGAGGATGTCTACACAAGCCAAGGTGCAAGATGGCGACGACAAGGTCAAGAATGGTGAGCATGGGACTTTCCCTTCACCAAAGGAGGCGCATGGAGTTGAGAGAACCAAGCCAATCCCTATGTGCTTGAGTGATGATGTGGTACCAATCCCATGTGAGTATGAGAGCTACTTAGCCCACTTGAGTGAAAGCAAGAGTGAGATGAGCGACTCCACCATACGTGAGATTGAGTGCTTCCACTTGGAGGGCATGAGTGATACACAGAGTGAGTTGAGAGTGGTAGTTGATAGGTCATGTGAGACTACTTTGATTTCTAACAACTTACTCTCTACCTCTAGTGTGTTTTCTCATGATTTGCTAGGTTCCATGGATCAAGAAGTGCCAAACTTGGAGATGATGATGCCTCCAACCAAGAAGATGTACATGGTGGATGAAGATGATGCCATCCCCATACATGATGAAGAAGTCGCCCACATTGAGACCAATACTACCACAACACCCACTTCATATGAGAGGTATGAACATGGTAAAAATAAGGGTGTTGATGATGCCATGATCCCACTAGTGGACATGATGAATTGTGATGATTTGCATGCTATGGATGATGTTTGTGATGTCACATATGACTCATTGGTATTTCCATGTGATACTTTGCCTTTACATAATGTTGAGCATGTGAAATTATTTGATTGTGATGATGTTGCCATAGACATGCCATGCTTTAAACATTATGTTGATGATATCATTGCTTGCACTTTGTTGAACAATTGCTCTTTCCAAAGTTTTGCTTGCGATGATGTTACCAATGGTACCCCTCGAACCATGCTTTGTCATGGATGTTTTACAATCTCTCCCGTTGCTTGCAATAAGTTGAATAATTTCTCTTTCACTTCTTTTGCTTGCAACAATGATTCTAATATGGTTTATATTGAGATGCCCCCCATAGCTTTCTCAAATTTTGGAGATTTTGGTAAATGCCATGATAAGCATGTTCACCACTTGCATACTCACCATGAATATATTTCATACTTGATTGACACTCATGGTGATGTGCACAAGAAGAGATACGTCATGATGGATGATGTGTTTCTCTACCATGCACACACGTTCTTCCTTTTGTGTTTGGTGTGTCTAGGTACCTGCACAAGAATGTCAACCTCGGTTGAGCACGAGTTGACAAAAAGAGCTCTAGAGAGCATCCCCCAAGTGAGTTCAAGATTGAACCCAGCTCTGATACCTTTTGCATGCTTTGCATCTTTCATGTTGTGCTCTTTCCTATGGTTTGAATGCAAGCATGTTGATGGTATTCGTTCACCCTATGACAATAATGTCTCGTTGCTTTTGGATATTGATGCTTTGTGTGTTGCCACAAAAATGTTGAACAATTTCTCTTTCCAATGTTTTGTGTGCAACCATAATGCCATTTTTAGCATGTATTGTCATGAGAGCTTCCAAGTCTCTCGTATTGTTGTTGCAACAAACATAAGGACCACTTGCTCTTTCATATGGTTTGTTTGCAAACATGTTGCTTTTTCTTCCACTCGTGATACTCATATCCCAATGATATTTGCTTTTGATGATATGTGTATGGCATCCAACATATTGAACAATTGTTCTTTCCAATGGTTGGTTTGCACACATAATGATGTTGTTTTGGATGTTCTTCCGCATGTGTTTTTGTCGAATTCTCCTGTCCTTGCATCAAAGATGTTGATCAATACTTTAGTCAATTACTTTGAGTGCCACTCTAAGATGCTTTATGGAGTTTTTGAGTTCCCACATTTGGATGATGTTCAAACGATTTCCATGCACTTTGACCTTGCATATGCATCCCGTTTGCTATACTTGAGTTGTGCTAATAGTGTTGTGAACAAGAATGGACATGCCACAATTGACATGCTCCTCTCTCACACACGAACATATGTTGCTTGGTCTTTGTTGTGTGAAGGTACAATTGCGTACGTGTCAACCTCTATGGACAAAGAGTTGACACGATGAACCGTAGAGAGTTACCTATGGCTTCTCCTCAACGAGCTATCTCTACATCATGAGGTGACTTCACTCTACTTGAGGACTCATACTATAATCTTCATGAATTGGCTATGCTTTGAGTGTTGCTTCGCTTTTGTGGTGAGCTTTGTAGGCTTCATTGAAGGTGAAGGAACATTGAAGTGTTGTCAAGTCAATCTTTTCGAGGACGACTATATGGTGAACCCCAGGATCAAGAAGGTATCTCGACATCTTCTACTTTGTGATGAGCGTGTAGAGTCGAGGACGACTCTTTTTGAAGGGAGGGGAGATGATGTAGCCCGACCTTTGGTCGTTCCCACATCATGGTCTCCAACTTATGCCAAGTCGCCATGGACTCCAAATGTTAATCCGTTCCTCTATGCGAACCCACTTCCTACCCTCTTGAAAGGTATACTACTTCATACTCCGTCCCATATCAATGATAGGTTCACACCAACAAGTACGGAGGCATGGGAGGAAGCCTGGAGCACCAAGCAAGACAAGACGAAGGCTTGGAAGAAAAGACAGAAGAAGCAGCAGCTGGAGCACCGGAGTCTCCGGCCTGCACACACCGGAGTCTCCGGCCTGCACACACCGGAGTCTCCGGCCACACCGAAGTCTCCGGCCTGAAGACACCGGAGTCTTCCGCCTGCATACCTCGGAGTCTCCGGACCCACCTCCGGACCGACCCCCAGATCGAGCTGAGGACAGTCTGTCTACCACTCCAGAGGCGACACCAGAGACAGGCCGGAGTCCGGAGTCTCCGGACCCCACACCGGAGTCTCCGGCCTGAGCGTATGGGCCTGTGCGCCGCCAGCTGGGCCTTTGGCCCATGTACCCCTTAGTCCGCCTAGACTTTACCCTTTTATTCCTAAAGTACCCTTGAACTAGTGGCTGGCCTATATATAGTGCCCCCATCCCCTCATGTAACCCTAGGCATAGATGATAGACTAAACAAAACCCCCCTTTGTGGAATCTCTAGTTTTGCCTCATCCCCTTCTACCAAAGGGGATCGACTATCGTCACCACCTCGTTGGAGTTTGCATCGCGCCTCCCTCGTTGTACAAGGCCTTGGCATTGGTGTCCCTTTGCCAAGACGTCAAGACCCTCTCCAAGGTGTTCTTCCCTCTCCGTGTGGGATCGAGGGAGCACGTTGACCGATCTTTCCTTGCGAGGATTCTATCGGACCGGTGGCCACCGGTGAGAGCAATCAGCCTTATATCGTGTGTGTTTTGCGTGTGTTCATCATGTTCTTCGCGAGGTGTGCATCCGCTTTCACTACCTTCTCCCTTTCCCCTCGCTTTCCCATCGATTTGACCACGAGATCCGTGAAGATCGGGCCACCCACGGGGTTACCCCATAACAGTTACCCCATAACATCTGGTATCAGCAGCTTTTGGTTGCCACGGATTTCTCCTTGATTTGGTCTTTTTCACCATCAATTCGAAAATTCCACCAAAAACAGCCCCAATTCGTGTTTTGGATCGATCTATGATTTGAGTTCGTTTTGGTAGGTTTTGATCCATGGATTACTTGCTAAACTTGTTGATCTACCTTCCCTTGCCTTCCCATAGCCTAATTCCTTGATTTCCCCCACCAATTTGGTGTTTTGGTTCGAGTTTTTCCGCCTAAATCGCGCCACGTTCGTGTTCTGGACGCGCAAAAATCGACCGGACCAGAGTCTCCGGCCCCCGACCGGAGTTTCCGGTGTGAGTCACTCCAGACCGGAGTCTCCGGACCTCTAGACCGGAGTCTCCGCCCCCTGCAGACAGAAAAATTGTTTCACCGTTTTGCGCATAACTTTTGCATAAGAACTCGGATTTTGGTGTTCTTTAGCTCGTTTCGAAGAGGAGAACGAGCTCTACATCATCATCTCCGTGGTTTATGCTATATACTCCATAAAAATTCCGTGAGCAAGGCGGAATCCACCAATAAAGGGTGAAGAAAGGTATAATCATTTCGCGACTTCTCCCCACTTGCATCCCCTTGTGAGCTACACTATCTTTGCGTTCAACAAACACCTATTGAGACTAGTTCTTCCTATAATTGTTTAGGCTATGCACATTTGATACCTTGTAGAATTCCGAGCAAAAGTTGTGAGCGTGCTATTTGATATAGTTATCTTGTATAGTTGTTGGCACAAGGAAGAGGCCAGTGAAAAACAGAAAAAAAAGAAATAGAAAAAGAAAAAGAAGAAAAAGAAAGAAAGAAATAAACAAGTGCCTCATAGAATAGGAAGCGCAGGCTCGATGAACATCATATAGGTGGCCCACCAATTTAATTGCAATTGAACTAGCGTCTCTCCTTGCACTTGTGCGACACGAGCTTATAGTCTTCGCTAGGTAATCATTTGGTTCTTAGCTCACTTTCTCTGTCGCACAAGTCCCATTTATCCCACCATGTGTGTTTCCTTGTACATAATTCCTATCTTGTGGATTGACTTGTTTGCTTTGTGATCATCATGGTTCTTTACTTGCCATTATAATATCTTGATTTCAGATTGTTCTTGGACACGCCACCTTCCATACCTATCGACCATAAGCTTTGTGTGTGTGTGTGTTTTTTTAGTGGTTAGTTGGTTTTGGTGTTCCGCGTGAACTTCACTTTGCTTGGTTTTGATTGCTCTCAAGTGTTGCCACTTGCACGATACTATCTTCCAAGGTAAAGTAAGGTTTGACGTTGCATCCCTAACCCCTACCACTTCCATATACACCACTTGGTCTTGTGAATCATGTGTAGGGACACCAAAACCGAGGATGCTATATATGAAGAATCCATGATGAGCCACCACGTGATAGGGTAAAGGTGCCTGATCTTTCGATGAGACGATATCTGTCGATTATGGTGGAGGTTGACGTTGACGATCCGACTACAAACATGCGAGACGTTGCGCCTTAGAAATCGATACACCAACTTCCGAGGCTATTGATCACGCCGGAGCTAGATCAACCTGATCATGAGGATCAACCCCTGCAAGCAATCGAAGAACCAGCAAGAATTATAGATCCAATCAAGATATTGCGAATATAGATGAAAACTTTATTGAAGAGGTGGGATTCTGTCTGTGCGTAGTACAAAAGGTCGGTTTCACCGTGTGCCTATGGCAAAGAGTAGCTCGTGGCTAAGTCTTTTACTAAACAAAATTCGAGTCTAAACGATGACCTAATGGGAGTATATATGGAGGAACAGAAGGGAATTTTGGCCAGCCTTGGGGAGGAGGTAGAAATCCATCTCCAGGCCGGTTTCCTCCACTATACGGACTCTAAAAGTTCATCCCCTTTATTTGGACGAAAATTACATGGGCCTAGCCCATATTTAAAGGTGACGCAGCACCATCTAATAACATGGACGAAAATTTGAAGTGTGTAGCTCTCTAGTTCGTCCATGTCTTCATCTTTTCATTATGGTGGCTTCAAAGTTCTGAAATCTTCACTTGTAGTGTCATCCTGGATCCTCACACGATTGCTGCCATCATCTCCATGCATGATCATGCTCCAATGCTTGTCCCTCTCATCCATGCTAGGCCCATCATTCCTAAGTAACATACACACATCTGATTTAGGAAGCATCATATTCTCATGAATATTAGGAATAGTTCCTAGAAACGAAAGTACCTGATAATTTAGTTGGCGTGCACGAGCTCTTGTGAGAGGTCCTTGGAATTGTAGAACGTGAGGAAGTGTGGCTGTAGGTGCAACTGTTGTATTAACCGTAGGGATGGCCTCATCACCACGACTACGACTCTACAAGTATAGAGGACATGATGGAGCACTACACCGACAACGGCTCTACATGCTTTGAGGACCCGGTGCACTACACCTATGACGGCTCCACATCCATGGAAGACATGGAGCACGTCATCAACTATGGCTCCTCAAGCATGGAGGAATTGGAGCTCTACATCGACAATGGCTCCTCATGCACGGAGCACTACACCAACAATGGCTCCACATGCTTGGGTGATATGGATTACTACATCAACAACGGCTCCCCAAGCATGGACGACTTCGAGTGCTTCAACGACTATGCCTCACCAAGCATGGAGGACATGGCAAGCTTCACCAACTTCGAGGACTCTTCCATGAGCCATGAAGAATACCTCCAGCGCTTGGAGATGGAGGACTACTACGCCAAGCTAGCGGAGACGCATCATCAAGATGATATCCATGAAGGGCACCACCTACTTCGATGATCCACCTCCAAGGCGTCAAGCGCCACCACCTACATGGCGTCATGCACCACCATCTCCAAGGCAACGAGCGCCATCACCTCTAAGCCACCAAGCACCACCATCTCCAAGGCGGCAAGCACCACAACCTCGAAGGCGTCAAGTGCAACAACCTCCCAGGCAACAAGTGCCACCACCTACAAGAAGAGTGGCGCCCCAACATCATCTTGCAAAAGAGGCGCCACGAAGCAAGAATCTTCATCGACATACATCCTCTAGAGATCATCGCCAACATCACGAGGATAAAAGACGTCGTTTAAGGCATCTTCGCCATGAAGACGAAGAATACATGTTGAGCAGCATCCATAATGCTCAACCAAGCTCAAGAAGGCACAACCATCAAAAGAAGAGTGCCAAGGATAAGGAGCATCGTTGCGAGCGTCATGTGGATGACCAAGTGCGCCATCTACATCAACCTTTGGCAAGGCATGCCAATGACCTCCGTCGACACCATCATAAGGCAGCGTCAACTACTCGTGCCACCACCAAAATGGCACCAAGAGCAAGCTCTCCTCCACACCATCAAGCTTCAACGCCCAGACTTGCCGTCCTAGATGATGCATGCAACTTCATGGATGAGGAGGAAGAAGACCTCTACTTCGCCAAGTTGGATGAGTACGCCAAGAGGACTACATAATCCAAGGTGCAATACGGCGACGACAAGGTCAAGATTGGTAGCATGGGAATTTCCCTTCACCAAAGGAGGCGCATGGAGTTGAGAGAACCGAGCCTATCCCCATATGATTGAG
Organism: Avena eriantha; assembly: GCA_910589775.1. Taxonomy (NCBI): domain Eukaryota; kingdom Viridiplantae; phylum Streptophyta; class Magnoliopsida; order Poales; family Poaceae; genus Avena; species Avena eriantha. The sequence goes on along the minus strand of OU342740.1, from coordinate 174,007,778 downwards.
TGATGATGTGGTACCAATCCCATGTGAGTATGAGAGCCACTTAGCCCACTTGAGTGAGAACAAGAGTGAGATGAGTGACTCCACCACACGTGAGATCGAGTGCTTCCACTTTGAGGGCATGAGTGATACACCGAGTGAGTTGAGAGTGGTTGTTGATAGGTCATGTGAGACCACTTTGATTTCTAACAACTTACCCTATACCTCTAGTGTGTTTTCTCATGATTTGCTAGGTTCGATGGATAAAGAAGCGCCAAGTTTGGAGATGATCATGCCTCCAACCGAGAAGATGTACAGGTGGATGAAGATGATGCCATCCCCATATATGATGAAGAAGTCGCCCACATGGAGTCCAATACTACCACAACACCCACTTCATATGAGAGGTATGCACAAGGTAAAAATAAGGGTGTTGATGATGCCATGATCCCACTAGTGGACATGATGAATTGTGATGATTTGCATGCTATGGATGATAGTTGTGACATGACATGTGATCCATTCTTATTCCTATGTGTTGATTTTGCTAAGCATCATGATGACCATGTGGAATCCTTTTATTGTCATGATATTTCCATAGACATGCCATGCTCTAAACGTTACATTGATGATATCATTGCTTGCACTCTGTTGAACAATTGCTCTATCCAATGTTTTGCTTGCAATGATGTTACCGATGGTACCCCTCGAACCATGCATTGTCATGAGTGTTTGACTATTTCTCCCGTTGCTTGCAATAATATGGATGATTACTCTTTCACTTGTTTTTGCTTGCAACAATAATTATCATATGTTGTCTATTGAGATGGCCCCCATAGCTTTCTCAAATTTTGGAGATTTTGGTAAATGCCATGATAAGCATGTTCCCCACTTGCATACTCACCATGCACCTATGTTACACTTGATTGACACTAATGGTGATGTGCACAAGAAGAGATATGTCATGATGGATGATGCATTTCTCTACCATGCACACACGCTTTTCCTTTTATCTATGATGTGTGTAGTTACCTGCAAGATAATGTCAACCTCGGTTGAGCAAGAGTTGCAAAAAGAGCTCTAGAGAGCATCCCCCACGTGAGTTCAAGATCGAACCCAGCTCTGATACCTTTTGCATGCTTTGCATCTTTCATGTTGAGAAATTGCTCTTTCTTATGGTTTGCTTGCAAGCATGTTGATGGTATTCTTCCACCTTGTGAAAATCATGTGTCGTTGCTATTGGATATTGATGCTTTGTGTGTTGCCACAAAAATGTTGAACAATTTCTCTTTTTGATGTTTTATGTGTAACCATAATACCATTACGAGCATGTATTGTCACGAGAGCTTGCAAGTCCCTCATATTGTTGTTGCAACAAACATAAGGACCACTTGCTCTTTCATATGGTTTGTTTGAAAACATGTTGTTTTTGCTTCCGCTTGAGATACTCATACCCCCATGATCTTGGCTTTTAATGATATGTGTATGGCATCCAACATATTGAACAATTGTTCTTTCCAATGGTAGGGTTGCACACATAATGATGTTGTTTTGGATGTTCTTCCTCTTGTGTTTCTACCAAATTCTCCTATCTTTGCATCAAAGATGTTGATCTATACTTTAGTCAATTGCTTTGAGTGCCATACTAAGACATTATATGGATTTTTTGAGTTTCCACATTTGGATGATATTCAAACGATTTCCATGCACTTTGACCTTGCATATGCATTCTGCTTGCTATACTTGAGTTGTGATAATAGTGTTGTGAACAAGAATGGACATGCCACAAATGACATGATTCTCTATCACACACAAACATATTTTGCTTGGTCTTTGGTGTGTGAAGGAACATTGAGGTGTTGTCAATTCAACCTTCCCGAGAACGACTATATGGTGAACCCCAGGATCAAGAAGGTCTCTCGACATCTTCTACTTTGTGATGAGAGTGTAGAGTCGAGGACGACTCTTTTTGAAGGGAGGGGAGATGATGTAGCCCGACCTTCGGTCGTTACGTCATCATGGTCTCCAACTTATGCCAAGTCGTCATGGACTCGAAAGGTGAATCCGTTCCTCTATGTGAGCCCACTTCCTATCCCATTGAATGGTATACTACTTCATACTCCATCCCATATCCATGATAGGTTCACACCAACAAGTATGAAGGCATGGGATGAAGCCTGGAGCACCAAGCCTGACAAGACGGAGGCTTGGAAGAGAAGACAGAAGAAGAAGCAGCTAGAGCACCGGAGTCTCCGGCCTGCTCACACCGGAGCCTCCGGCCTAAAGACACTGGAGTCTCCGGCCTGCTGACCCCGGAGTCTCCGGACCGATCTCCAGACCGACCCCCAGATCGAGCTCGAGGATGGTCTGTCTGCCACTCCGGAGACGGACCGGAGATAGACCGGAGTCTCCGGCCCAGACCGTAGTCTCCAAACCACCACACCGGAGTCTCCGGCCTGAGCGTATGGGCCTGCGCGCCACCAGCTGGGCCTTTGGCCCATATACCCCTTAGTCCACCCAGACTTTCCCCTTTTATTCCTAAAGTACCCTTTAACTAGTGGCTGGCTTATATATACTGCCCCCACCCCCTCATGTAACCCTAGGCACAGATGATAGACTAAAGACAACCCCCTTTGTGGAATCTCTAGTTGTTGAGGGCAAACCTCTAGGGTGGCTCGATCTTTCATGATTCCCTTTCAAATCGAGGGTGGAGTGCGGGGAAAGGAGGGAAGGATGAAGACGACGAATACACGCACGAAGAACACGATGAACACACACACGCAAAACCACGATAAACACCAATAGCTCACGCCGACGGTGACTGGTCCGGCGCAATCTCTAGGATCGGCGTCGGGCGGAGGACTCTCTCTCGAACCGGCACGACGAGATGGGAGACTCGGTGAGATCTTGACATCTAGGCAAAGGGACTCCGATGCCTAGGCCTTGTACAACGCGGAGGCACGATGCAAACTCCAACGAGGTTTGGGGATATTGGTGCTCCTTGGTCAAGGAGCATGAGGCAAGTAGATAGATCCACAAAGGGGTTTCCACTAATTCCAATATCATGCCTAGGGTTTACAATGGATGTGGAGGACTATATATTGGCCAGCCACTTAAACAGGGGTACTTTAGGAATAAAAGATAAGTTCTGGACGGACTAAGGGGTACATGGGCCGAAGGCCCAAAGGCCTTTTCATGCCTGGTGACGGTCGGACCGGAGACTCCGGTGTGGTGGACCGGAGACTCCGGTCTAGACCGGAGAATCCGGTGTAGTCTCTGGACCAGCCTCCGGAGGGGTCCTCAGACCGGAGAGAGGGCCGGAGTCTCCGGTGTCTTTAGGCCGGAGACTCCGGTGTGCGCAGACCGGAGACTCCGGTCTGAGCAGCTCCAGCAGCGTTTGCTTCATGTTCTGCTCCTTGTCCACCATCCTTGGGTGCTTGGTGATGTGTCGAGGCTTCGTACCTGATGATGCATAGGGTAGTTGCATGAAGTAGCATACCATCCAAGGAGGTATCGAATTGGCACGAGTAGAGGAGCGAGTTCACCTTAGCTTGTAGGAGTTTGGCTCGGGCACGAGTCATGGGTCCACTTGGGGGACTTATGGGTGTAGATGTAAAAGCGTCCGTAGGACGGGCTGCATCAGCTCCCCCCCCCCTTGGGAAAGAGTCATCCTCGACTCTTCATGGTTATCATCTTGAGCATCTCCATGGTAGGGTGAGAGGTCCTTGACATTGAAAGTATTGCTTGCAAGGTACTTGGAGGTCGGTATGTCGATGATGTATGCGTTGTTGTTGATTCTTTTGAGGACCTTGAAGGGACCATCTCCTCTTGGCTTGATCTTGGAGTCACGTTCCTTGGGGAAGCGGTCCTTGCTTAGGTGTATCCACACAAGGTCACCCTCTTCAAAGATCATCTCCTTCTTGTCCTTGTTTAACCTTGAAGCTTGGCGAAGGACTTGTTGTTCGATAGTAGCTCTTGTTTCTTCATGATGTTTCTTCATAGCTTGTGCGCGTTTCTCGACGTCCATGTTTGTGCGCTCATGAAGAGGTAGTGGTAGGATGTCGAGCGCGGTGAGGGGCTCGATACCATAGACGGTCATGAATGGACTCATCTTGGTTGTTGAGTGCTTGGCACGGTTGTAGGCGAACTCGGCGTGTGGGATGCATTCCTCCCAATCCTTCAAGTTCTTCTTGAACAACACATGAAGGAGAGTCCCGAGGCTTCGTTGACTACTTCGGTTTGGCCATCTGTTTGGGGATGCGACGCGGATGAGAAGAGTAGCTTGACGCCGAGCTTGGCCATGAGGGTCTTCCATAAGTAGCTCATGAATTTTACGTCGCGGTCGGAACAATTGATCTTGGCACACCGTGAAGATGGACGATTTCCCTGAAAAACAGATTTGCAACATGTGAAGCATCGTCGGTCTTATGGCACGGTATGAAGTGTGCTATTTTGGAAAAACGATCTACAACAACAAATATAGAATCATGACCATGCTTAGATCTAGGCAATCCTAACACGAAATCCATGCTAATGTCGGACCAAGGGGTATGAGGAATAGGCAATGGCATATAAAGACCATAAGGGTTAGCATGCGACTTAGCTTTCACACATGTCGTGCATCGTTGAATGTAGCGCTCCTTGTCATGCTTCATCTTGGGCCAAAAGTAGTGATTGGAGAGCGTGTCCAATGTCTTGTCACGGCCAAAGTGACCCATGAGGCCTCCACCATGAGATTCTTGGAGAAGCAAAAGTTGAAGCGACGACTTCGGGATGCATAGCTTGTTTTGTTTAAATAGAAAGCCCTTATGCAAATAGAAATCATCAACTCCTTTGTCATTGGAGCACTTTGCGAAAATTGGTTCAAAGAATGGGTCGGAAGCATACAAAGATTTTATGTCCTCAAGACCCAACATGTTGATTTCAAGTCTCGTAAGAAGGCTTGTATGTTTGCGAGACAATGCGTCCGCAACTACATTATCTTTACCCTTCTTATACTTGACAATGTACGGAAAAGACTCCATGAACTCAACCCACTTAGCTTGTCTCTTACTCAAGTTGGCTTGGCCTTTCAGGTATTTCAAGGACTCGTGGTCGGAATGTATGATAAATTCCTTGGGCCAAAGGTAGTGTTGCCAACCTTGAAGGACACGAACTAAGGCAAACAGATCTTTGTCGTAAATCGGGTAATTAAGGCGATCACCATCAAGTTTCTCGCTATGGTAGGCTATAGGACGTCCGTTTTGCATAAGGACTCCTCCAATGTCAATACCACTACCATCACACTCTATCTCAAATGTTTTTGTGAAATCTGGTAACGCAAGAAGAGGTGCTTCAGTGAGCCTCTTTTTAAGTTCATCAAAAGCTTTTTGTTGTGCTTTGCCCCACACGAAGGTGACATTCTTTTTGGTCAGTTCATTAAGGGGACAAGAAATGGTTCAAAAGTCTTTCACAAAGCGACGATAGAAACCGGCCAACCCATGAAAACTTCGGAGTTTACTCACATTTGTTGGGATGGGCCAATCTCGTATGTCCTTTACCTTGGAAACATCAACTTCAATTCCCTTCGAAGAAACAACAAATCCAAGAAAAATCAACTTGTCTTTAGCAAAAGTGCACTTGGGAAGATTAGCATAAAGCTTTTCATGTCGAAGGATTTGCAAAACTTCCTTGACATGTGTTATATGGTCCTCAAGTGATTTGCTATAAACAAGAATATCATCGAAATAGACAACAACACTTTTTCCAATGAGAGAACACAAGATGTGATTCATAAGGTGCATGAAGGTGGATGGGGCATTCGATAAACCAAAGGGCATAACCAACCATTCATAGAGACCAAGTTTGGTCTTGAAGGCGTGTTGAGGGCAAACCTCTAGGGTGGCCTGATCTTTCATGATTCCCTTTCAAATCAAGGATGGAGTGCGGGGGAAGGAGGAAAGGATGAACACGACGAACACATGCATGAAGAACGCGATGAACACACACGCAAAACCATGATAAACACCAATAGCTCACGCCGGCGGTGACCGGTCCGGCGCAATCCCTAGGATCGGCGTCGGGCGGAGGATTCTCTCTCGAACCGGTACGGCGAGATGGGAGACTCGGTGAGATCTTGACGTCTAGGCAAAGGGACACCGATGCCTAGGCCTTGTACAATGCGGAGGCACAATGCAAACTCCAATGAGGTTTGGGGATATTGGTGCTCCTTAGTCAAGGAGCATGAGGCAAGAATTAGATAGATCCACAAAGGGGTTTCCACTAATTCCAGTATCAAGCCTAGGGTTTACAATGGATGTGGCGGACTATATATAGGCCAGCCACTTAAACTGGGGTACTTTAGGAATAAAAGATAAGTTCTCGACGGACTAAGGGGTACATGGGCCGAAGGCCCAAAGGCCTTTTCATGCCTGGTGACGGTCGGACCGGAGACTCTGGTGTGGTGGACCGGAGATTCCGGTCTAGACCGGAGAATTCGGTGTAGTCTCCGGACCAACCTCCAGAGGGGTCGTCAGACTGTCCTAGGGCCTGGTGCAGGCGGTCAGACCGGAGAGAGGGCCGGAGTCTCCGGTGTCTTCAGGCCGGAGACTTTGGCAGGCTAGAGACTCCGGTGTGCGCAGACCGGAGACTTGTCTGAGCAGCTCCAGCAACGTTTGCTTCACGTTCTGCTCCTTGGCCACCATCCTTGGGTGCTTGTTGATGTATCGAGGCTTCGTACCTGATGATGCATAGGGTAGTTGCATGAAGTAGCATACCATCCAAGGAGGTATCGAATTGGCACGAGGAGAGGAGCGAGTTCACCTTAGCTTGTAGGAGTTTGGCTCGGGCACGAGTCATGGGTCCACTTGGGGGACTTGTTGGTGTAGATGTAGAAGCGTCCGTTGGATGGGCTACCTCAGCTCCCCCCCTGGGAAAGAGTCGTCCTCGACTCTTCATGGTTATCATCTTGGACATCTCCATGGTATGGTGTGAGGTCCTTGACATTGAATTTATTGCTTGCAAGGTACTTGGAGGTTGGTATGTCGATGATGTAGGCGTTGTTGTTGATTCATTTGAGGACCTTGAAGGGACCATCTCCTCTTGGCTTGAGCTTGGAGTCATGTTCCTTGGGGAAGCGGTCTTTGCTTAGGTGTATCCACACAAGCTCACCTTCTTCAAAGATCATCTCCTTCTTGTCCTTGTTTAACCTTGAAGCTTGGCGAAGGACTTGTTGTTCGATAGTAGCTCTTGTTTCTTCATGAAGCTTCTTCATAGCTTGTGCGCGCTTCTCGATGTCCATGTTCGTTCGCTCATGTAGAGGTAGTGGTAGGATGTCGAGCGCGGTGAGGGGCTCGAAACCATAGACGATCATGAATGGACTCATCTTGGTTGTTGAGTGCTTGGCACGGTTGTAGGCAAACTCGGCGTGTGGGATGCATTCCTCCCAATCCTTCAAGTTTTTCTTGATCAGCACATGTAGGAGAGTTCAGGGGCTTCGGTTGACAACTTCGGTTTGGCCATCAGTTTGAGGATGCGATGCGGATGAAAAGAGGAGCTTGACACCGAGCTTGGCCATGAGGGTCTTCCATAAGTAGCTCATGAATTTGACGTCGCGGTCGGAGACGATTGTCCTTGGCACACCGTGAAGACGGACGATTTCCCTGAAAAACAGATTTGCAACATGTGAAGCATCACCGGTCTTATGGCACGATATGAAGTGTGCCATTTTGGAAAAACGATCCACAACAACAAATATAGAATCATGACCAAGCTTAGATCTAGGCAATCCTAACACGAAATCCATGCTAATGTCGGACCAAGGTGTATGAGGAATAGGCAATGGCATATAAAGACCATAGGGATTAGCTTGCGACTTAGCTTGAACACACGTCGTGCATCGTTGAACGTATAGCTCCACGTCACGCTTCATCTTGGGCCAAAAGTAGTGATTGGAGAGCACGTCCAATGTCTTGTCGTGACCAAAGTGACCCATAAGGGCTCCACCATGAGATTCTTGGAGGAGCAAAAGTCGAAGTGACGACTTCGGGATGCATAGCTTGTTTTGTTTAAATAGAAAGCCCTTATGCAAATATAAATCATCAACTCCTTTGTCATTGGAGCACTTTGCGAAAATTGGTTCAAAGAACGGATCAGAAGCATACAAAGATTTTATTTCCTCAAGACCCAACACGTTGACTTCAAGTCTCGTAAGAAGGCTTGTATGTTTGCGAGACAATGCATCCGCAACTACATTACCTTTGCCCATCTTATACTTAACAATGTACGGAAAAGACTCCATGAACTCAACCCACTTAGCGTGTCTCTTGCTCAAGTTAGCTTGGCCTTTGAGATATGTCAACGACTCGTGGTCGGAATGTATGATAAATTCCTTGGGCCAAAGGTAGTGTTGCCAAACTTGAAGGACACGAACTAAGGCAAAAAGCTCTTTGTCATAAATCGGATAGTTAAGGTGAGCACCATAAAGTTTCTCGCTATGGTAGGCGATAGGACGTCCGTTTGCATAAGGACTCCTCCAATGCCAATACCACTAGCATCACACTCTATCTCAAAAGTTTTTGTGAAATCCGGTAAAGCAAGAAGAGGTGCTTCGGTGAGCCTCTTTTTAAGTTCATCAAAAGCTTTTTGTTGTGCTTTGCCCCACACGAAGGTGACATTCTTTTTGGTCAATTCATTAAGGGGACAAGCAATGGTTGAAAAGTCTTTCACAAAGCGACGATAGAAACCAGCCAACCCATGAAAACTTCGGAGGTCACTCACATTTGTTGGTATGGGCCAATCTCGTATGTCCTTTACCTTGGAAACATCAACTTCAATTCCCTTCGAAGAAACGACAAATCCAAGAAAAATCAACTTGTCTTTAGCAAAAGTGCACTTGGGAAGATTAGCATAAAGCTTTTCATGTCAAAGGATTTGCAAAACTTCCTTGAGATGTTTTACATGGTCCTCAAGTGATTTGCTATAAACAAGAATATCATTGAAATAGACAACAACACTTTTTCCAATGAGAGAACGTAAGATGTGATTCATAAGGCGCATGAAAGTGGATGGGGCATTTGATAAACCAAAGGGCATAACCAACCACTCATCGAGACCAAGTTTGATCTTGAAGGCGGTTTTCCACTCATCACCTTCAGCCATGCGTATTTGATGGTAACCACTACGAAGATCAATTTTCGAAAAAATAGTGGCTCCACACAACTCATCAAGCATGTCATCGAGACGTGGTATGGGATGTCGATAACGCACGGTGATAGCATTGATTGGACGGCAGTCCATGCATAACCGTAACGTATCATTCGTCTTTGGAACAAGAATCACGGGTATGGCACTTGGACTAGTGATAACTTGGATCAAACCTTTGGACACGAGTTGGTTGATTTGACGGTCGATCTCCTTCGTCTCCTCCGGGTCCGTGCGGTAAGTGGCGCGGTTGGGAAGTGGTGCACCGGGGATGAGGTCAATTCGATGTTCGATGCCGCGAAGAGGACGTAGTCCATGTGGAAGCTCTTCGGGAAACACATCCTTGAATTGCTGCAAAACATTCATCAAAGATGGAGGAACATTGGTTAATTCATTAGTTCCTTGCGCTAGTCCCTTGCAAAGGAGGACATAGTGCAAGATGGATGGGTTGTTCCGAACATCTCTCATCTCACTTTTGGTAGCAAGGAGAACACTCTTAGTTTTTCCACTCGAATTTGGCTTATTGCTCTCACTCACTCTGAGGTGGTTCTCTCTCTCACCGCTCTTCTCACAAGTAGGTGTTGTGCTTTGCGCCCTCGCTAAAGCCTTTGCATTGTCCGCAATTATTTGGCTAGGAGTCATCGGTTGCAAAACACATGTTTTGTTGAGCCATTTGAAGGTGTATATATTGGTGCGACCATCATGTTGAGCAGCCTTGTCAAATTGCCATGGTCGACCAAGAAGCATGTGGCAAACTGTCATAGGAACCACATCACACTCCACCGTATCTTTGTAAGGACCAATGGCGAAGGAGACCGATACGGTATGCTTGATCTTCACGGACCCTTGGTCACTTAGCCATTGCACGTGGTAGGGGTGCTTGTGTGGATGGAGGTTGAGGTTGAGCTTCTCACACAACTCGGTGCTAGCAAGGTTGTGACAACTCCCTCCGTCAATGATCACCTTGATAGATTTGCCGTTGATGCCGGCTCGTGTTTGGAAGATATTGGAGCGTTGGTCTTCATGCTCTTGTGCTTGAGTGGTCAAGATCCTTGTGACGACAAGCGATGGACTTGTGTCATGCTCACACATGAGGAGTTCTTGATCATCTTCCACTCGTTGCCTTGCCATTGCTTCCTTTACACGGGCGTCAAACTCATCTTCACTCAAGTACTCTTCATCACCATTGTCATGGATGAACAAGACTTTCTTGTTTCCACATTCAGCCGACTTGTGTCCTTTTCCTCCACACTTGTAGCATTCACCGTTGAAAGGTGTATCACTCTTTGCTTGCTTGCCACTTGGGGACAGTTTTCCTTGAGGAAGTGTGGGCTTGAAGGAAGGCTTGGAGGTACTTGAGGAGCTACCATTGAAAGTTGTTGGTGTAGGGGTTGAAGCTTGCATGTAGGTGAAGTACGTCTTGGGCTTGTTGTACTTGATATCCTCTTGCACTTGACGTTCAGCCGTTGTTGCGATGTGCACAAGCTCAACCATGGTGTTGTATGTTTGGAACTCGACGATGCGCTTGATTGGGTGATTCAAGCCAATAAGGAAGCATGCCATTTTTTTCTCCATGCGTTCATCAATGTTGGTGCGAATCAAGTTGAGTTCCATTTCCTTGAAGTACTCTTCCATGGTTTTTGTCTCTTGACGAAGTGCTTGAAGGTTGTTGAAGAGGTCATGTGCGTAGTGCGCGGGGACAAACCGGGATCTCATGTGAGCCTTCATGTCCTGCCAAGTTGTGATTGGAGGCTCTTGTCTTGCATCACGAGCAACTTGAACTTGTTCCCACCAAAGGTTGGCGTAATCATCAAACTCAAGCAAAGCCATGGCAACCATCTTCTCGTTGCTATAGTTGTGCATGCGGAAGATCTTGTCGACTTTGAGTGCCCACGAGAGGTATTCTTCGGGGTCATTGGATCCGGTGAACTTGGGCATGGTGAACTTGAGCTTGCCAAAAGATTCTTCATCGTTGCGGTCATTGCGACGAGCTTGGTGACCTTGTTGATGATCTTGTAGTTGGGGAGGTGGAACTTGGTTCTCGTGTCCTCGTTGCGGAGCTTGCGGAGCTTGCTCTTGATATAGTTGTTGAGGAGGAGCTTGCTCTTGCTCTTGGCGTGGTTGTTGACATGGTTGAGGCACTTGGGCCTCATGGTGGCGAGGGTGTGGAGCCTCGTGACGCGGTTGATGACGAAGAGGAGGCTCATCCCTCGGTTGGTGATGTTGGTTAGGCACATGGGCCTCATGGCGAAGAACATGGTCATGAGCCTCTTGACGTCGTGGGCGTCGCTCAACTTGTATCACTTGACGCTCCAAGTTTTGTTGATGTGGAGGAGGCGCCACGTGATGATCATGGTGTCGTTGTTGACTTTCATGACGTTGATGACGAAGAGGATGATCTTGGAGAGCTTCACGTCGATGACGAGCTTGATTCTCCAAGTTGGAGTCATCACTTGTTGTGTCAAGAATGTGTCACGGTCGATGGTGGTAGACTTGCGGTTGTACTTGCGGTTGCGCTTGCGGTTCCTCTTGTGGTTGCTCTTGTCGGATCACTAGTGCCCTTGCGTGATGACGGTGTGCTTCTTGCCTTGCTCGTGGCCTTGAATAGAGGTCACCATCATAGCTTCACGTTGTGGCATGTCATAGGGAAGGTACATAGTTCGAAGAGATTCCATCTTCAACCATGGGGGCATCATTGCGTCTTTGAGCACTTTGATGTAGATCTTGTGGAAGAGGTGCATGACGATGCGAAGAACTTGCCGAGCTTGATGCGCGTGAACGTGGTCTTGCCATGCCGTTGATTAGGCGTCGAAGTTTGTCATTTGTTTCAGCGACGGAGGGTTGGAGCGCTTCATTTTGGTGGCCAAAGTTGTGATGCATTGCAAGCATTTGTCGTTTGAGGCCGTCGAAGCGGTTGTGGATGTTCTTGAACTCGGCTTGCGTCTCGCCAAATTGTTCATCTTGTCGCGTCTCAAGGGCTTGGCAACGTTCACGGAACTCTTGTCGAACGATGAAGTGACTTGCGCGCGTCATGTATGGATCTTGATCTTCTTCTTGGGGAGGTGGTTGGCTCGTCTCACCGTGCCTATCCATCATGCAAAACACACGAGTATTGTATATGGAAGTGGAATATGGTGGTATTAGCCTTGTACCTCACCTTGGGGATTGCACCAAACTAGAAACCACAAGTGAGAGCTATAAGCGTGCAAAGTGGAAATGCAAAGAAAACTCACACTAAAGAAAGAACTAACACTCAAAAGCTTATTGGTGGTAGGTTAGGATTGTGGAAAGCCAAAGAACCAACCAAAAGAAAAGGGATAGTCAAATGTGGGTAAAATCCAGCAAAACTCAAGTCAAAGGGGAAAGGTCAACAACTCAAAAGGGTGACGGGAACCTACGACTATGTACACACACGTGGAGAAAGTTGGGATTGACACGACTATGAAATGAGCAAACAAAATGTCCTAACGAAGAGTAAGCTCGTTGTCGTGCCAATGCAAGGAGAGACCATGGCTCGTTTGCAAAGAGAAAAAATGAGCAACGGATTTGTGCACTTGCCTTGGGCGCTCATCTTTCTCTCTTGCTTACAAGCTTTGAGACTCTCTTTGGCAATGGGAGACTATTTTTCTTTTGCTTTTTTCTTTGTATCTTTTTCTTTCTTTTGTATTATCTTTTTTTTTGCTCTCCCTTGATGCTACCTAGTCACACTTGATATTGCTCTTGCACTCTCACTATCCAAGGACAAATGCACAATGCTCAAGCAAACACAAGATGAGCCACTCTCATAGGATAGATACACACAAAGGAAGATAGGGGTTAACAAGGTGACACAAGTTATACCTTCTTGGATGATGAACTTGGCGTCGGTGGTGCATGATGATGTTCGCGGGCCGTGGTGACGATGAGTGCGGGGGTTGTCGATGCGGAAGCTTGTTGTTAGTTGATGACACGCACACGGGCACAAACAAACAAGGAGAAATTAGCCAATGCAAGATTAGAGGCAAAACTGTCAAAATCAGGCGTCAGGCCAGAGACTCTGGGGCTTCAGGCCGTCCGGTGTGGGCCGGAGACTCCGGTGTGGGCCGGAGACTCCGATGTGCAGGCCGGAGACTCCGGTCTGGAGTCAGATCGCGAACTGCTCGTGTTCTTGAGCGGAAATCCACGCCTTGGGTCCTCAAATCCGCGAAAAATTGGCCAAATTGAGCTGGGAAAACGCCGGATAAAGCTGGACCAACACCTAAGACAAGTTTTGGTCGGATCAAAACCACAAATAACAGTCCAAATCAAGAGATCGATCCAAAGGCAAATTTGGGCTGTTTTTTGTGGCGATTTTCGAATGTTTGGTGGATAGAAGAAAAATTTTGTGGGGGAAGTCGTGAGCAACGATGCTCTTGATACCAATATGTTGAGGGAAAACCTCTAGGGTGGCCCGATCTTTCATGATTTCCTTTCAAATCAAGGATGGAGTGCGGGGGAAGGAGGAAAGGATGAACACGACGAACACACGCACGAAGAACGCGATGAAAATACACACGCAAAACCACGATAAACACCAATAGCTCAAGCCGGCGGTGACCGGTCCGGCGCAATCCCTAGGATCGGCGTCGGGCGGAGGACTCTCTCTCGAACAGGCACGACGAGATGGGAGACTCGGTGAGATCTTGACGTCTAGGCAAAGGGACACCGATGCCTAGGCCTTGTACAACGCGGAGGCACAATGCAAACTCCAACGAGGTTTGGGGATATTGGTGCTCCTTAGTCAAGGAGCATGAGGCAAGAATTAGATAGATCCACAAAGGGGTTTCCACTAATTCCAATATCAAGCCTAGGGTTTACAATGGATGTGGGGGACTATATATTGGCAAACCACTTAAACAGGGGTACTTTAGGAATAAAAGATAAGTTCTGGACGGACTAAGGGGTACATGGGCCGAAGGCCCAAAGGCCTTTTCATGCCTGGTGACGGTCGGACCGGAGACTCCGGTGTGGTGGACCGGAGACTCCGGTCTAGACCGGAGAATCCGGTGTAGTCTCCGGACCAGCCTCCGGAGGGGTCGTCAGACTGTCCCAGGGCCTTGTGCAGGGGGTCAGACTGGAGAGAGGGCCGGAGTCTCCAGTGTCTTCAGGCCGGAGACTTTGGCAGGCTGGAGACTCCGGTCTGCGTAGACCGGAGACTCCGGTCTGAGTAGCTCCAGCAGCGTTTGCTTCACGTTCTGCTCCTTGGCCACCATCCTTGGGTGCTTGGTGATGTGTCGAGGCTTCGTACCTGATGATGCATAGGGTAGTTGCATGAAGTAGCATACCATCCAAGGAGGTATCGAATTGGCACGAGGAGAGGAGCGAGTTCACCTTAGCTTGTAGGAGTTTGGCTCGGGCACGAGTCATGGGTCCACTTAGGGGACTTGTTGGTGTAGACGTAGAAGCGTCTGTAGGACAGGCTGCATCAAGGCGGTTTTCCACTCATCACCTACAGCCATGCGTATTTGATGGTAACCACTACGAAGATCAATTTTCAAAAAATAGTGGCTCCACACAACTCATCAAGCATGTCATCGAGACGTGGTATGGGATGTCGATAACGCACGGTGATAGCATTGATTGGACGGCAGTCCATGCATAACCGTAACGTATCATCTGTCTTTGGAACAAGAATCACGGGTACGGCACTTGGACTAGTGCTAACTTCGATCAAACCTTTGGAGACGAGTTGGTTGATTGGACGTTCGATCTCTTTCGTCTCCTCCGGGTTCGTGCGGTAAGTGGCGCGGTTGGGAAGTGGTGCACCGGGGATGAGGTCAATGCGATGTTCGATGTTGCGAAGAGGAGGTAGTCCATGTGGAAGCTCTTCAGGGAACACATCCTTGAATTCCTGCAAAACATTCATCAAAGATGGAGGAACATTGGTTAATTCATTAGTTCCTTGCGCTAGTCCCTTGCAAAGGAGGACATAGTGCAAGATGGATGGGTTGTTCCGAACATCTCTCATCTCACTTTTGGTGGCAAGGAGAACGCTCTTAGTTTTTCCACTCGAGTTTGGCTTGTGGCTCTCACTCACTATGAGGTGGTTCTCTCTCTCACCGCTCTTCTCACAAGTAGGTGTTGTGCTTTGCGCCCTCGCTAAAGCCTTTGCATTGTCCGCAATTATTTGGCTAGGAGTCATCGGTTGCAAAACACATGTTTTGTTGAGCCATTTGAAGGTGTATATATTGGTGCGACCATCATGTTGAGCAGCCTTGTCAAATTGCCATGGTCGACCAAGAAGCATGTGGCAAACTGTCATAGGAACCACATCACACTCCATCGTATCTTTGTAAGGACAATGGCGAAGGAGACCGATACGGTATGCTTGATCTTCACGGACCCTTGGTCACTTAGCCATTACACGTGGTAGGGGTGCTTCTGTGGATGGACGGTGAGGTTGAGCTTCTCACACAACTCGGTGCTAGCAAGGTTGTGGCAAATCCCTCCGTCAATGATCACCTTGATAGATTTTCCATTGATGCCGACTCGTGTTTAGAAGATATTGGAGCATTGGTCTTCATGCTCTTGTGTTGAGTGGTCAAAATCCTTGTGACGACAAGCGATGGACTTGCGTCATGTTCACACATGAGGAGTTCTTGATCATCTTCCACTCATTGCCTTGCCATTGCTTCCTTAACACGGGCATCAAACTCATCTTCACTCAAGTACTCTTCATCACCATTGTCATGGATGAACAAGACTTTCTTGTTTCCACATTCGGCCGACTTGTGTCCTTTACCTCCACACTTGTAGCATTCACCGTTGAAAGGTGTATCACCCTTTGCTTGTTTGCCACTTAGGGGCAGTTTCCCTTGACGAAGTGTGGGCTTGAAGGAAGGCTTGGAACTTGATGAGCTTCCATTGAATGTTGTTGGTGGAGCGGTTGAAGCTTGCTTGTAGGTGAAATATGTCTTGGGCTTGTTGTACTTGATGTCCTCTTGTACTTGACGTTCAGCCTTTGTTGTTATGTGCACAAGCTCAACCATGGTGTTGTATGTTTGGAACTCGACGATGCGCTTGATTGGGTGATTCAAGCCAATAAGGAAACATGCCATTGTTTGCTCCATGCGTTCATCAATGTTGGCGCGAATCAAGTTGAGTTCCATTTCCTTGATGTACTCTTCCATGGTCTTTGTCCCTGACGAAGTGCTTGAAGGTTGTTGAAGAGGTCACGCGTGTAGTGCGCGGGGACGAACCGGGATCTCATGTGAGCCTTCATGTCATGCCAAGTTGTGATTGGCGGTTCTTGTCTTGCATCACGAGCAACTTGAACTTGTTCCGACCAAAGGTTGGCGTAATCATCAAACTCAAGCGAAGCCATGGCGACCATCTTCTCGTTGCTATAGTTGTGCATGCGGAAGATCTTGTCGACTTTGAGTGCCCACGAGAGGTATTCTTCGGGGTCATTGGATCCGGTGAACTTGGGCATCGTGAACTTGAGCTTGACAAAAGTTTCTTCATCATTGCGGTGATTGCGACGAGCTTGGTGACCTTGTTGATGATCTTGTAGTTGGGGAGGTGGAACTTGGTTCTCGTAACCTTGTTGCGGAGCTTGCTCTTGATATTGATGTGGAGGAGCTTGCTCTTTCCCTTGGCGCGGTTGTTGATGTGGTTGAGGCGCTTGGGCCTCATGGTGGTGAGGGTGCGGAGACTCTTGACGCGGTTGATGATGAAGGGGAGGCTCGTTCCACGGTTGGTGATGTTGGTTAGGCACATGGGCCTCACGGCAAAGATCATGGTCGTGAGCCTCTTGACGTGGTGGGCGTCGCTCAACTTGTATCACTTGACGCTCCAAGTTTTGTTGATGTGGGGGAGGCACCTCGTCATGACCATGGTGTCGTTGTTGACGTTCATGACGTTGATGACGAGGGGGAGGATCTTGGAGAGCTTCATGTCGATGACGAGCTTGATTCTTCAAATTCGAGTCATCACTTGTTGTGTCAAGTATGTGTCGCGGTCGATGGTGATAGACTTGCGGTTGCACTTGTGGTTCTTCTCGTGGTTGCTCTTGTTGGATCACTAGTGCCCTTGCGTGATGATGGTGTGCTTCTTGCCTTGCTCGTGGCCATGAAGAGAGGTCACCATCATAGCTTGACGTTGCGGCATGCCGTGGGGAAGGTACATAGTTCGAAGAACTTCCATCTTCAACCACAGGGGCATCATTGCGTCTTGTAGCACTTGGATGTAGCTCTTGTGGAAGAGGTGCATGACGATGCGAAGAACTTGAAGTGCTTGATGCGCGTGAACGTGGTCTTGCCATACCGTTGATCAGACGTCGAAGATTTTCATTTGTTTCGGCGACGGAGCATTGAAGCGCTTCATTTTGGTGGCCGAAGTTGTGATGCATTGCATGCATTTGTCGTTCGAGGCCATCGAAGCGGTTTGTCGATGTTCTTGAACTCGGCTTGAGTCTCGCCAAATTGTTCATCTAGTCGCGTCTGAAGGGCTTGGCAACATTCACGGAACTCTTGTCGAACGATGAAGTGACTTGCGCATGTCATGTACGGTCCTTGATCTTCTTCGTGGGGAGGTGGTTGGCTCGCCTCACCGTGCCTATCCATCATGCAAAACGCACAAGTATTGTATATGGAAGTGGAATATGGTGGTGTTAGCCTTATAGCTCACCTTGGGGATTGCACCAAACTAGAAACCACAAGTGAGAGCTATAAGCATGCAATGTGGAATTGCAAAGAAAACTCACACTAAAGAAAGAACTAACTCTCAAAAGCTTGTTTGTGGTAGGTTAGGATTGTGGAATGCCAAAGAACCAACCAAAAGAAAAGGAATAGTCAAAAGTGGGTAAAATCCAATAAAACTCAAGTCAATGGCAAAGGTCAACAACTCAAAGGGGTGACGGGAACCTACGACTATGTATACACACGTGGCGAAAGTTGGGATTGACACGACTATGAAAATGAGCAAACAAAATGTCCTAACAAGGACTAAGCTCGTTGTCGTGCCAATGTAAGGAGAGACCGTGGCTCGTTTGCAAAGAGGGAAAATGAGCAACGGATGTGTGCACTTGCCTTGGGCACTCTTCTTTCTCTCTTGCTTACAAGCTTTGAGATTCTCTTTTACAACGGGGGACTATTTTTCTTTTGCTTTTTCTTTGTATCTTTTTTTTGCTCTCCCTTGATGCTACCTAGTCACACTTGATATTGCTCTTGCACTCTCACTATCCAAGGACAAATGCACAATGCTCAAGCAAACACAAGATGAGCCACTCTCATGGGATAGGTACACACAAAGGAAGATAGGGGTTAACAAGGTGACGCAAGTTATACCTTCTTTGATGATGAACTTGGCGTCGGTGGTGCGGGATGATGTTCGTGGGCCATGGTGTCTATGAGCGCGGGGGTTGTTGATGCGGAAGCTTGCTGTTAGTTGGCGACACGCACACGGGCACAAACAAACAAGAGGAAATTAGCCAATGCAAGATTAGAGGCAAAACTGTCAAAATCAGGCGTCAGGCCGGAGACTCCGGGGTTTCAGGCCAGAAACTCCGGTCCAGGCCAGAGACTCTGGTGTGGGTAGGCCGGAGACTCCGGTGTGTAGGCCGGAGACTCCGGTCTAGAGTTAGATCGCGAACTGCTTGTATTCTTGGGCGGAAATCCACGCCTTGGGTCCTCAAATCCGCGAAAAATTGGCCAAATTGGGCTGGGAAAACGCAGGATAAAGCTGGACCAACTCCTAAGATAAGGTTTGGTCAGATCAAAACCACAAATAACACTCCAAATCAAGAGATCGATCCACAAGCAAATTTGGGGCTCTTTTTTGGGGATTTTCAAATTTTGGGTGGATAAAAGAAAATTTTGTGGGGGAAATCATGAGCAACGAAGCTTTTTTATACCAATATGTTGAGGGCAAACCTCTAGGGTGGCCCGATCTTTCACGATTCCCTTTCAAATCGAGGGCAAAGTGCGGGGAAAGGAGGGAAGGGTGAACACGACGAACACACGCACGAAGAACGCGATGAACACAGACACACAAAACCATGATAAACACCAATAGGTCACGCCGGCGGTGACCGATCCGGCGCAATCCCTAGGATCGGTGTTGGGCGGAGGACTCTCTCTCGAACCGGCACGGCGAGATGGGAGACTCGGTGAGATCTTGACGTCTAGGCAAAGGGACTCCGATGCCTAGGCCTTGTACAACGCGGAGGCACGATGCAAACTCCAACGAGGTTTGGGGATATTGGTGCTCCTTGGTCAGGGAGCATGATGCAAGAATTAGATAGATCCACAAAGGGGTTTCCACTAATTCCAATATCATGCCTAGGGTTTACAATGGAGGTGGGGGTCTATATATAGGCCATCCACTTAAACAGGGGTACTTTAGGAATAAAAGACAAGTTCTGGATGGACTAAGGGGTACATGGGCCGAAGGCCCAAAGGACTTTTCATGCCTGGCGACGGTCGGACCGGAGACTCCGGTGTGGTGGACCGGAGACTCCGGTCTAGGCCGGAGATTCTGGTGTAGCCTCCGGACTAGCCTCCGGAGGGGCCTTCAGATTGTCCCAGGGCCCGGTGCAGGGGGTTAGACCGGAGAGAGGGAGGAAGTCTCCAGTGTCTCCAGGCCGGAGACTTTCACAGGCCGGAGACTCCGGTGTGCGCAGACCGGAGACTCCGGTCTGAGCAGCTCCAGCGGCTTTTGCTTCACGTTTTTCTCCTTGTTCTCCATCCTAGGGTGCTTGGTGATGTGTCGAAGCTTTGTACCTGATGATGCATAGGGTAGTTGCATGAAGTAGAACACCATCCAAGGAGGTATCAAATTGGCACGAGGAGAGGAGCGAGTTCACCTTAGCTTGAAGGAGTTTGGCTTGAGCACGAGTCATGGGTCCACTTGGGGGACTTGTTGGTGTAGATGTGGGAGCGTCCGTAGGACGGGCTACATCACTAGTTTTGCCTCATCCCCTTCTACCAAAGGGGATCGACTATCGTCACCACCTTCCCTCATGTATCCATTAGGCATAGATGATAGACTAAAGATAACCCCTTTTGTGGAATCTCTAGTTTTGCCTCATCCCCTTCTACCAAAGGGGATTGACTATCGTCACCACCTCGTTGGAGGTTGCATCGCGCCTCCCTCGTTGTACAAGGGCTTGGCATCGGTGTCCCTTTTGCCAAGACATCAAGACCCACTCCAAGGTTTTCTTCCCTCTCCGCGTGGGATCGAGGGAGCACATTGACTGATCTTTCCTTGCGAGGATTCTATCGGACCGGTGGCCGCCGGTGAGAGCAATCGGCCTTGTATCGTGTGAGTTATTCGTGTGTTCATCGTGTTCTTCGCGAGGTGTGCATCCGCTTCCGCTACCTTCTCCCTTTACCCTTGCTTTCCCATCGATTTGACCACGAGATCTGTGAAGATCGGGCCACCCACGGGGTTACCCCATAATACACATGTTCGTGATATCCATCAGGTGGTACATTGTTTTGGGCTTCGAGCGGCCCAGCTCCTCCCTGAGTCCTCTACGGCGCACGCCGCCATTAAACGCGTCGATTGCGTGGTCCTCGGAGATGTCCTCTATAGAGTTCTTGATGATGGACCATCTCTGGATGTACGAGCACATCGACTCGCCAGTCTTCTGGTAGCAGCCTCTTAATTCTTTGATTGATGCGGGCCTTTTATAAGTGCCCTTGAAGTTTCACACGAAGCTGTCGACTAGCCCAACTATGAATCGATCCGCGCGGGAGGTTATTAAGCCATGCACAAGCGGTGCCTTGTAGCTGTAGCTGGAGGCATTGCATTACCATGCTCGTGGTTCCGCCATGCAACCTGACGGAGGAAATGTGATCCTCCAGCCAGATCTTCGGGTCCTAGAGGCCATCGAATTTCGGGTTCTTTGATGGGAGTTTGAACCCTTTTGGCATTTACTTTTGCTGTATGGCTCTGCTGAAGCAGCTGGGGCCATAGAGTTCTATCCCATCATCTTCCATGTCAGTAAAACGAGCAAGCCTGGCGCACATCTTGTCGACTTTGCACTGCGTGATGTCATCACGCGTGTCGTAGTCATATCGTGCCGCTGTGTGCGGCGTCATCGCGACAAATCATGGCTGTCGTTGCTGGAGGAAGGATAGGAGTAGCGCTTGGCTAGAGCCTTGTTTTTCTTTGGCTCTAATGCTAGATCCTTGATGAGGGCAGCTTTGACTAGCCTTAGGCCTACGATCGTAGATCGGTGCATGGCTGCTCGCGGGTCCCTAGCCTATGGCTGGTTGTTGAGTAGGTACATGGTGGCCACTATCACCGCTGCCTGTAGTGTTTTCGGGAGCGCATTGCCCATCCACCGTCATAGATGAGAAGTCGAGGATTCACGCGGCCTCTTCTCGCTCCTTGTCGGTGAGATAAGCTAGTCAAGAACGTCTCTTGGCGGCTGTATGATCGCTGCCTGATACATTGCAAATGTATCTATAATTTTTGATGTTCCATGCTTGGTTTTATCTACTTTCTTGTGTTTTGTCCACGTTTTGGAGTACTTTTCATATGATTTCTTGGACTAACCTATTAACAAGATGCCACCGTGTCAGTTGCCTGTTTTCTGCTGTTTTTGGTTCCAGAAAGTCAGAAAATCAATATTCTCGGAATTGGACCGGACAAAAGCCGAAGTTGATATTTTCCCGGAAGACTCACGGAGCCAGAAGGAGAGTCGGAGAGGAGCCACAGGGTAGTCACACCACCCCATGGCGTGGGTCCCCCCAGGCCGCGCCAGGGCATGGTGTGGGCCCCCTGGCCACCCACCTAAATTGCCCTCTGGCCTATAAGAAGCCTCCCGATACCAAAACTCTAAAGAATCAAGCCTCCAGCCATGAAAAGTTCCGCAGCGCTGCTGCTACCGAAGGGGAGATTCGGGGGATAGAAAGTCTCTATTTCGGCACCCTGCCAGGACGGAAAAGTGCCCCTGGAGCCATCTCCATCGATCTCCACCGCCATCTCCATCACCGTTGCCGATTCCCATGATGATGAGGGAGTAGTTCTCTCTCGAGGCTAAGGGTTCCACCGATAGCTATGTGTTCATCTCTCTCTCTATGCATGATCTTATTGAGATCATGAGCTTGTAATCTATAGATCTACCTTGCTACTCAAGTGCTTTAATAGATCTCTGCTCTCCCCATGTGTGTGAAAGTGACAGCGTGCTCACCATGGTGGCACTAAGGCTAGAGATTACAAATACTTGTTATGAGTTATATTTGGAGTTGGATGTTTCTATGAAATTGTGGTGTTTGTTGGACTCATCTAGTACTCAAGGTGACAGTGTGGGGTTTTCTAGATGGGAAAGGCTTACTTTGAGGTGTGCTGTTATAGCCCTACCAACGATTAGTGTCCAATCGGAGAGTAGTTCAGAGTAGTATCATAAAGAGAATATATTTATATGAGAGTGTTCACTACTAAAAGTATGATCCCTAAGCCTTGTTTCTAAGCATTGATACACCGTTTGCTACTAGATATGTTACATGTTTGCTTGCTTCCATCTTTATTTCAGTTCGCCTTTAGTCTCCTCCACACCATCAAGCTATTTTCTTGCACCATTGTCTTATATCCATACCACTTGTATTTCACTATCTCTTCGCCGAACTAGTGCACCTACACACCTGACAAGTGTATTGGGTGTGTTGGGGACACAAGAGACTTCTTGTATCTTGGTTGAAGGGTTGCTTGAGAGGGAATACCTTTGACCACTTCCTCCCTGAGTTCGATAAACCTTGGGTGATCCACTTAAGGGAAAACTTGCTGCTGTTCTACAAACCTCTGCACTTGGAGGCCCAACAACTGTCTACAAGAATAGAAGTGCGTAGAGATCAAGCTATTTTCTGGCGCCGTTGCCGGGGAGGTAAGGTAAAAGGTACTCACATCCTCTGGTGTGAGTGCTCGAAGTTATTTCCTTTAGATTCTGCAATTTTGTCTTTTTGTTTCTTGTTTTCACTAGTTAGGCTTAATGGAAAACAACAACAAAATTAGAGAGCTTTATAGTATTTATCTTGAGTTAGGACATGAAGTTTTTGAAGAAAAAATTAAAAAATCTATGGAACTTTATTTGCATGCTAATAGCAATGTTGTTAATGCTAATGCTATGGAAAAGTCTAAGCTTGGGGAAGCTAGTTCTTATGAAAATGATCTTTTTAGTTCCCCAGCTTTGGTAGATAGCTATTCTATTGCTTATGATGATACCAAACCTCCAATATATGATGATTACAATGATGAATATGATATTCAGTCCACCTACTATTGAGGAGAAAATGAATTATGACTACAATATGCCTCCTATATTTGATGATTATGGTGATGAGAATAATAATGATAGCTATTTTGTTGAATTTGCTCCCACTACAATTAATAAGAATGACTATGCTTATGTGGAGAATAATAATTCTTTTATGCATGTGGCTCATGATAAGAATGTTTTATGTGATAGTTATATTGTTAATTTTATTCATGATGCTACTGAAAGTTATTATGAGAGAGGGAAACATGGTTTTATGCATCTCAATAATATTAAGTTTCCCCTCTTTATATTGAAAGTCTTGAAGTTGCACTTGTTTTGCTTTACTATGCTTGTTGCTTTGTGCTTTCATGACTTGTTTCTTTACAAGATTCCTATGCATAGGAAGTGGGTTAGACTTAAATATGCTTTGAATTTTCTTCTTCATGCTCTCTTTTACTTCAATTCATATTTCTTATGTGAGCATCTTCTCAAACTATCATGCCTAACTTGAAGGCGTTAAAGAAAAGTACTTATTGGAGATAACCCAAAAGTTTTAGATGAGTCTTGGAAGTTATTACCTCTGTAATAACCGCTCTTTATCCTTTTTATTTGCTTTTTGTGCCAAGAGTAACCTCTAATGAGAGAGAAGTAATGATTGGGAAGGTTGTTGTCTCGAAACAGATTTATGTGCTTCACCGTAAAAATTCGTGTAAAATCTCTGAACGTATTTTTGCGGCGTGAATTTTTTTGCTTCTGCCCCAGGTTATTATCTAACTTTCGTTAGTTCAACACTTTTCGATTTGAGCAACAGAAGGTGTTCGAAAAAATTCATCTTTACCTGCTGCTCTGTTTTGACAGATTTCTGCCATTATTTGCATTTGCTTCTTGTTGGTTCCTTTTTGAGTTCTTTTGGGGAATTGAGCTTTTTGAGGGAAGTGGTACAGTAGCTAGTGTTTTAATGGAAGTTTTATTGGTGTTAGAACTGAACCTAAAAGACCTATTATCTTGAGTGCACTAATGTTGCTAATAAAGATTGTGTGAAGTTTTGTATGAAGAAAAAATTTCAGGTGTATGGAAGGAATGAGTAATGAGATGAAGGATGGACTAAAGCTCAAGCTTGGGGATGCCACGCGTGTCACCCAAGAAATATCCAAGAAGTACAAGCGTCAAAGCTTGGGGATGCCCAAGGCATCCCCTTCTTCATCAATAAAATCTCAGGTTTCTTCCAAACACTTCATTTTTATTGTTTCATGCATAGTTGTGTTGTTCTTGGAGCGTCTTTGTTTTTGTTTTTTGTTTTAATTTGCTTGAATAGTTGGTTGGATCCCAACACACTTCTTTTGGAGAGAGACACGCTCCGTTTTCATTGCCTAGAACACTCTAGTTTTCATTCTTATTGTTCTGTGAGTGTTCTCTTTTGCTAGCACTGTGTTTAGCCTTAGTTTTCTCGTGCTTTCAGCTTAGAAATTTTTAGTTCTTCTTTGTGGATTTGTGAGACAAGCTCACTGATCTTTATTTATTATCATCTTTGTGAGTTGTTTCAAATAGTTTGGTTTGGATTGAAAAGAGTAGGAAAGTTCATGCTTAAGTGGTAAAGAGAGCTTGTTTTTTACTATGGCCTATGCTTTGTCATGCCATGCTTGATATTGTTTTGGATTTATGCTTAGTATTCTTTGCTGTAGCATGACTTGTTATAAACAATTGGGATTGCTTAATGTGCCTTGGATGAATCATGCGTTGTTTTAGCATATTAAAGCATAGTATAGTGGTATTCTCCTTTGATGCTTTATTTGGGTTGACTTGGCTCATGCTCACACCATGTTATGACTATCCAAAGTCACCATAAGCCTTTATGATCCTTTAATTTTCAACTTGTAGTATCACTTTATGCTTTGATCAATGATGTTTTGTCGCTCTGCATGATTATGGCCATTATTGCTCTCTTAGTTTGTCGCTCCCAGTCTTTTGCTAGCCTCCACAACCAAGTATGAGTTCCACTCATGCATCCAACTCCCTAAACCAAGTTATTCCAAAGAGTCCACCATACCTACCTACTAGCTTATGCTATTCCAAGTATATTCATGTTTTTGGTTACCTTCCAAATTAAATTTGTTATGAGAAAACTAGTGATTAAAGCTCTCACGAACTTGATGGCACAGTTTACTTTTCCTACATTTAATAAACTTGAACCACTGGGTCCTTCTTTGTTGCGTATATGCATGCGCTTTATAAGTTGAAATTAGCAGAACCATGTTTCATGGGGAACGCTTTCAACATTGCACTTGTACTTTGTACCCCGTTGATATCATGTTCTTTTGCTTACGGATCCCGGCGGTGTGAAATCAAAGTGGAACTTGTAAGATCATGGAGTTTGTATGTGTGTTAGAGAAACACCTGGGCCGCTAGCCTAAGCCATGCCTAATCATGGTGGAAACTTGCAGCATCACCATAATGAGCACTCTATGAAGCATCCTCAATAAAAACCTATGCAAATAGCAAATAAAAAGATCGCTGAGATGCTCATTGTCTGCTTGCCTTGTCATTTTTGATTATGGGATGGCTATCATGTGCAAGAGGTACCCCATTGGTGGTTCTTTATGATACATATGTACTTACAATGACAAGAGCTTATTTGTGACTGAATTGAGTAGCATGAGGTTCGGTACTCGTAAGTAAGGGGCATGAGATTTCAACTTATAACTTGTCAAGCATATCCATTTAGTTGTGTCACTTTAACCTTAATCACCTTCAAGATGCTTATGATAGGGGCAATGAGAGCTGAACGCTACAAGTACCATAATTTTTGGAAGCTCTTTATGAGACTTGAATCCCTACTTCCTTTTACAAAGGCTTTTCTTCCACCATTACATTGAGTCTCCACCTTCTATCTTTATGCACCTACTTTGAGAACATAGTGGCCATTCTTAGTTCTATGTGCATTGTCCCAAGACATGTTGATTGATGCATACTTTGATATTGCTTGTTTTAAACTACTTGTATCTAGTCACTCGTATGAACTTTGAAGGTGTCCTATGCATTTATATTGGCTACTCTATGAGGGACAAGCTGAATACTATTATGCTATGTTTTCTTTATGTGAAACAAACAAACATCTTGCAAAGCATTGTTCTTCATGAATCTTTTGTTTGTGCCTTTTTATGTTGCATCATAGTATCTTTGCTTATTGCTAGAACTTTGTCTTTCATGTTATGATTGAAGTACTATGATCCCAGCTTTGAATGTTTTGCAAATACTTTGATCAAGTCTTTGATGGTGCATGTCACCTCAAAAATTATTCTTTCTTTTTATCACTTACCTACTCGAGGACGAGCAGGAGTTAAGCTTGGGGATGTTGATACATTGCAAATGTATCTATAATTTTTGATGTTCCATGCTTGGTTTTATCTACTTTCTTGTGTTTTGTCCACACTTTGGAGTACTTTTCATATGATTTCGTGGACTAACCTATTAACAAGATGCCACAGTGCCAGTTGCCTGTTTTCTGCTGTTTTTGGTTCCAGAAAGTCAGAAAATGAATATTCTCGGAATTGGACCGGACAAAAGCCAAAGTTGATATTTTCCCGGAAGACTCACGGAGCTAGAAGGAGAGTCGGAGAGGGGCCACACCACCCCATGGCGCGGGTCTGCCCAGGCCGCGCCAGGGCATGGTGTGGGCCCCCTGTCCGCCCACTGACCTTGCCCTCTGGCCTATAAGAAGACTCCCCATACCAAAAACCTAAAGAATCAAGGCTCCAGCCATGAAAAGTTACGCAGTGCCGCCGCCACTGAAGGGGATATTCGGGGGACAGAAAGTCCCTATTGCGGCACCTTGCCGGGACGGGGAAGTGCCCCCGGAGCCATCTCCATCGATCTCCACCGCCATCTCCATCACCGTTGCTGATTCCCATGATGATGAGGGAGTAGTTCTCTCTCGAGGCTAAGGGTTCTACCGGTAGCTATGTGTTCATCTCTCTCTCTATGCATGATCTTATTGAGATCATGAGCTTGTAATCTATAGATCTACCTTGCTACTCAAGTGCTTTAATAGATCTCTACTCTCCCCATGTGTGTGAAAGTGACAGCGTGCTCACCATGGTGGCACTTAGGCTAGAGATTACAAATACTTGTTATGAGTTATATTTGGAGTTGGACGTTTCTATGAAATTGTGGTGTTTGTTGGACTCATCTAGTACTCAAGGTGACAGTGTGGGGTTTTCTAGATGGGAAAGGCTTATTTTGAGGTGTGCTGTTATAGCCCTACCAACGATTAGAGTGTCCAACCGGAGAGTAGTTCAGAGTAGTATCATAAAGAGAATATAATTATATGAGAGTGTTCACTAGTGAAAGTATGATCCCTAGGCCTTGTTTCTAAGCATTGATACACCGTTTGCTACTAGATATGTTACATGTTTGCTTGCTTCCATCTTTATTTCAGTTTGCCTTTAGTCTCCTCCACACCATCAAGCTATTTTCTCGCACCATTGTCTTATATCCATACCACTTGTATTTCACTATCTCTTCGCGAAACTAGTGCACCTATACACCTGACAAGTGTATTGGGTGTGTTGGGGACACCAGAGACTTCTTGTATCTTGATTGCAGGGTTGCTTGAGAGGGAATACCTTTGACCACTTCCTCCCTGAGTTCGATAAACCTTGGGTGATCCACTCAAGGGAAAACTTGCTGCTGTTCTACAAACCTCTGCACTTGGAGGCCCAATAACTGTCTACAAGAATAGAAGTGTGTAGACATCATTTCCCTTGGTGGAGGATCCCCCGATGGAAGAGAGCTGAGCTCGCCAAAGGCTCGATTCACCTGTCGCCTTCCTGCGCGCCTCGAGCTAGGCGATTACTTGCTACTGGCGCTTGAATTCTTCCTTGAGTAGCCAGTGAGAACCGATCATCATGTCTTGCGACGAGTTTGGTGGTAGGGGTTGCCTCGCAGGGCCTCTCGGCAGCGAGCCCACTCAGCGTCGTTGAGCTTGATCAGCACGTGCTCTTGGGTATGTTCATTCACAGTAAGGTGCGGATGACTTTTCAGCCCATTGTTGGTGGGTGCTTTGTTGGAGGGACCACCGTTCGCGACTGGGATACCACCGCCAGTACCAATGTTGTCACGATTACCGCCCTTGTCGCCTGTGTTAACGACATCGCACATGTAATGTTTGGGGAACTATTGCTTCCGTAGCATTCAGATCTGGAGCCGTAGGCTCCATCTTTTGTGGCCAGATCGCCTAGATTGGACTCGCGACTGCTCTCACTGCCCATATTCCCGACGGTTGCCGGGGTATTGAGTTCACTCAAGGTGCCGATCGGCGGTGGAAACCACGATGCTGGATGTTACGGGTCTCCTTGTGGATTTACCCTTGGAATGGCCTGATCTTCACGGATTTGAGCCGAAAGTGAGGGAAAACACGATGAACACGATGAACACAACTCTAATGCAAGGTAAAGATACAAACACACACCAAATCACACCCAATTCGATTTGCTCCCATTGGTTCGAACAACCAATCCAATAGAATCCTTGGCGAGAGACCTTGCGGTAGAATCACCAAAGGAGAGATTGGCAAGCGGAAGGTAGAATCCAAATCAAGGAGAGAGTAGCAACCAAGTAGAATCCCAAAGGGGAGAGACCAAGCACTAGTAGAATCCTTGATAGGGAGAGACCAAACAGTTGAGGAGGGTCTTGACAACTTGGAGAAGGGCACCAACTCCAAGGCCTTGTACAACTCATAGATTTACTAATGAGGGGGGGTTCCCATCTAGGGTTTGGCACATGCCTCAATTCATCATCATCTCTAGGGTTTGAAGGAAAGGGTGGGGGCATATATATAGGCCAGCCATGAGCTAGGGGTAAAACAGGCATAAGCAGGAAGTTTAGGGCGTTACATGGGCCAAGCCCAGCTTAAGGCACGCAGGCCCACGACGCTCGGTCCAGAGACTCCGGTCTGTCTCCGGTGTCGCCTCCGGAGGGGGTCGCAGACTGTCCCAGGCGCAGGTTCGGGGCTCGGTCCGGAGACCAGGCCAGAGACTCCGGTGTGGTAGACCGGACACTCCGGTCTGCTGGTCCGGAGAATCCGGTCCTGCTTTAGCAGCTTCTTGCGTCTTCTCTTCTAGGCCTCTTGCTTGGGTTTCTTGGCTCCAGACCCATCCTTGCTGCATCTCCTTGGCATCATGTTCAGGTCCTAGTCACATCATTGGCATTTGTCTCAAGTAGGATTCCATTCGCACAATAACCAACGAAAGGCAAAGCATGGAAGGAGTTCACCTTTGGAGTGATGATTAGCGTGGCATGATGTGGACCAAAGGTGGTTTCCATATGTTGGGCTACATCATCTCCCCCGCTTAAAAACGAGTCGACCTCGACGATGTTCGCTCATCATGTAAGGAAGGAGATGTGTCCTTGGCCTTGATCTCCGGTGTCGAAGCCATTCTCAAACTTGTTGAAGAGCTTGTGGTACATCTTGCCATCATTTTGTGGTTGGAGATCTTGTAGCCTTATCCTTGGAGTTGGTGGTGTATCTTGGGTACCTTGCAAAACCGACAACAAAGAGAGAGAATTGTTTGAATGATTGTTAGTATGGGTCACACTCAAGTCTCTCTTCTCACATTTTGTGGCTTGCGTCGGGGCACTCATGATTTTTCAACTCATTTTTGACTTGAGGCACTCACTCTCTTGATTGTGTTTCACTCTCTCACCACTTGTCTCACAAGGGTCTTTAGCTTGCTTTATCTTGTTGACGGGTGTCATGTTGAATGCGATGACTTGGCTGGCGTCATGGGTTGGAGCACCAATCTCTTGTCATTCCACTTGAAGGAGTATTGGTTGGTGGAACCATGATGCATTGCTCCTTTATCGTATTGCCATGGCCTTCCAAGTAGCATGTGGCACACAGACATTGGCACGACATCACACTCGACGGTGTCTTCATACGGGCCAATCTTGAAGGAGACTTGGACCTTGGATGTTATCTTGAGGGCTCCATTGTCATCCAACCATTGGACAAGATATGGGTGAGGGTGCTCTATGCATTGCAGCTTGAGTTTCTCACAAAGCTCCATACTTGCGAGGTTTCGGCAACTACCTCCATTAATGATCACCTTGATTGATTCGCCATCAGTTCCAACACGAGTTTGGAAGATATTGAGGCATTGGTCCTCTCTTGGGATGGAGTTTGTTGTCGTGATTTGAGCTATGACAATTGCGGGGCCCGGATCATGCTCGCATACAAGTGTGTCATCCTCTTCCATTGCGGCTGTCCTTGCAATAACTCATTGAGTGAGAGCTTCATATTCCTCTTCACTTACGGAGTAGGTGGCGCCATTCTCATCCGTAAGCATCACTTGTGAGTTGGTGCAATCATATGACTGGTGACCTTCCACTCCACACTTGAAGCAAGTGACTTGACTATCCGATGTCGTGTTGGAGGAGGGTGCTATCACGGTCTTTGCTTGCTTGGATGAGCTCGTTGCTTGGTTATTTGGCTTTGCGGGAGCATTTGCATTGATGGACGCAAAGTATGGCTTGGGCCTCTCGTATGCATTCTCCTTTTGCAGGTGCCACTCAGCTTTGGTAGCTTGACGGAGGAGCTCGGTGAGGTTCTTGTACGGTTGAAAGTCAACAATTTTCCTTATTGGCTCAAACCATTGAGGAACCTTGCTATGGTTTGCTCTTCGAGTTCTCTCACATCAGCTCGCATCATTGTTTTCTCCATTTCCTTGTAGAACTCTTCAATTGACTTGGTGCCTTGTTTCAAGTTTTGTAACTTGTCAAAGAGATCTTGGCGATAATGCTCGGGGACGAAGCGTGTGTACATCACTTCCTTCATCTCGGTCCAAGTTTCAATTGGAGGTTCCTCATTCTTCTCGCGGTTCTTTTGGAAGTCTTCCCACCAAACATTTGCATAGTCCTCAAACTCAAGGGATGCCATTGCAACTTTCTTTTCTTTAGAGTGGTTGTGAACTCGGAAGATCTTGTCAACTTTGAGCTCCCAATCAATGTATGCATCGGTGTCTTCTTCTCCCTTGAACTTGGGCATAATGAACTTGAGCTTCGCAAACTTGCCCTCTTCATGTTCACGGTGGAAGTTGCGACGATCTTTCCTTATGCTCGCTTCACTTGGTGCACGTGGTGGTGGAGGAGGAGCTTGATGCGCAAAGTCTCTTCTGCGCCTTTGCTCGGGATCATTTGCATTCATTGGTTGTTGATGATGATGGTGGGGTTGAGCGTAGTGGTTGTTGTGCCGCGCGCGGTGTGCATCCTTGTCATGATTACGCGTATCCCATTGTGGTGCTCGATGAACTTATTGTTGATGGTGATGGTCATGGTTCGGGTGTTGGTGCCTATCAACACGGTTGTGTTCACCATGGCGTTCTTGCTCTTGGGTGGTGGTGGCGCTTGTACCATAGCTTGTTGTGGATGCGCTTGGTGATCATGGTGTCGATGACGTCTTGCGTGGTGCGGTTGTTGATGTTGTGGCTCAACAACTTGTTCATGGCGATGACTAGCTTGATGTTCCCCATTGTGGTGGTGGGGTTCTCCATGATGAGAATGGGAGCGCGAGGAGTCGCCATGATGACTTGAGGAGCGCGCGCAAGACGAACTTGACGAGCTTGAATGGTGTCCATGACGGTTGCCCAGGTTGGCAATAGCTTGGTGAAGAGCTTGGAATTGAGCATTGTGCTCCACTTGGCGTTGCCTGTCACGGTAGTCGAATTCTCGAAAAGTTTCATCAAGCCGGTTCTCAAGCCTCTCAAATTGGGCATTGAATTCTTGGCGTTGCACCCATAAGTTGTGGCACGTGGCAAAACCATCTTGGTTGTTGAAGTTGCCATCTCCACTTTCTCCGCTTTCCCTAGACATGTTATTTGACCACAAGTGAAACTAGGGTGGTATTGGTGGAATGGTATGTGCTACCTTGCCTCACCAAGTCAAAAATTGGAAAGGTTGTTTTGCCGAGAGCAAAGCAAATACACAAGCCACACACACACAAAGGCCTATGGTGGATGGGTAGGAAGGTGGATAGCAAATGGAACAACCAAACGAAAAGGTTACTGTCAAAAGTTGGTAAAATCCAACCAAAAACAAAGTCAAAGGAAAAGGTCAAAAAGGTGACGAGAACCTACGACTATACACACACGGTGGAGATTAATGTGGCTAACTCGACTATGAAAATGAGCAACGAACAAAATTTGTCCTAGCGAAGACTAATGCTCGGTGTCATGCCAACACTAGGAGAGACCATAGCCCGTTTGCCAAAAGGTGGAGAAGCAACGGATTTATACGCTTGCCTTGCTCTTGCTCGTACTCTTGCTTAGAAGCTTTGGACTCTCTTTTGTATTGGTATCTTTCTCTTTTTCTTTTGCTTATAAGCTCTTTTTTGTACCTCTTTCTTTGCTATGCTATGGAGTCAAGCTTTTGCTATTGCCTCTACACTATGACTTATGCAAGATCAAGCGCACAATGCTTCGGCAAACACGAGATGAGCCACTCTCGATAGGTTAGGTAACACACAAAGGAAGAAGGGGTTAACAAGGGTGGTGCAAGTTATACCTTGTGGTGATGTCGCACTTGCAACCGTTGGTGGAGGGATGGTTCGAGTTCCATGGTGTTGATGTCGAGTACGAGGCATTGCGGAAGCTTTTGTTAGTTGACAGACACGCACATGAAATACAAAAGTCAAAAGGAAATCTGTCGAAAAAGGAAAAGGGGTCAAAAAATTTGTCAGGGCCGGAGACTCCGGTGTTGATGGTCCGGACACTCCGGTGTAGGCCGGAGACTCCGGTCTTTCGGTCCAGAGACTCTGGTCTGGGCCGGAGACTCCGGTCTGCCGGTCTGGAGACTCCGGTCTGGAGTCTGCACAACGAACAGCTCGTGTTCTTGAGCGGAAATTCGGCCCTTGAACCCTCAAATCCAGAAAATTTTGACCAAATTGGGCTAGGAAACGCAGGGCACACGTAGATCAACTCCAAAGACAAGTTTCTATTGGACTAAAACCACAATCAACTCACCAAAATGAGAGATCGATCCAAAAGCAATTTGGGGCTATATTTTTGGTATTTTTCAGTTTATGGTGGAAATCGAAGGGCGAAGTCAAATCCGTGGCAACCAAAAGCTGCTAATACTAGTTGTTATGGGTCTCCTTGTGGATTTACCCTTGGAGTGGCCCGATCTTCACGGATTTGAGGCAGAAGTGAGGGAAAACATGATGAACACAACTCTAATGCAAGGTAAAGATTCAAACACACGCCAAATCACACCCAATTCGATTTCCTCCCGTTGGTTCGAACAACCAATCCAATAGAATACTTGGCGAGAGACCTTGCAGTAGAATCACCAAAGGAGAGATTGGCAAGCGGAAGGTAGAATCCAAATCAAGGAGAGAGTAGCAACCAAGTAGAATCCCAAAGGGGAGAGACCAAGCACTACTAGAATCCTTGATAGGGAGAGACCAAACACTTGAGGAGGGTCTTGACAACTTGGAGAAGGGCACCAACTCCAAGGCCTTGTACAAATCATAGATTTACTAATGAGAGGGGGTTCCCATCTAGGGTTTGGCACATGCCTCAATTCATCATCATCTCTAGGGTTTCAAGGAAAGGGTGGGGGCATATATATAGGCCAGCCACGAGCTAGGGCTAAAACATGCATAAGAAGGAAGTTTAGGGTGTTACATGGGCCAAGCCCAGCTTAAGGCACGCACGCCCACGACGCGGTCCGAAGACTCCGGTGTGGGGGTCCGGAGACTCCGGACTGTCTCCGGTGTCACCTCCTGATGAGGATATAAACATGGATTATGATGATTCTGACTACCTGAACTGGAAGGAAATATTGAGTCGAATCAATAATGACTATCAGGTGAATTCTTTCCTAATTGAACCTGATGTTTTACTTAATGAGAACTTTATACTACCTAAGTCTATCCATCTTTGTATGATCAGGTTTATTGATAACACAAGCGTTGCGAGAGGAGGAGGAGAGTTGCAGCAAGAAGGACAAGCGCTGATTTCCAATATCAACAAGTGCGCGAGGGAGGAGCGGGAGGCATGCGCACTAGGAGGCAATGAGGAAATCACGTATGAGCAAGAGAGAGAGATGGCGCACCAAGAATTACATGTTTGAGGTGTTCCACGACGTTTGGACTGCGTGCCAATAAGGTCGAACCCATATATGGGTCGGTATGTATCAGTTTGAGTCGAACCGAGTCAGTTTGGGCCAAGTTATGGCTGTTTTTAGGCCCGTTTAGAGGGGAGGACGCCCCAGCCCTCATATAAACCTCCGTAGCCGTCACAAGTTAGGTTTAAGACCACGTTAAAATATTTTGGAGTTGTTTCTTTCATAGAACCTCTGGAATTACCCTGTGTTCGAATCTACCAACTATAATTGAGTGTGATCTGTTGTTCCATTGGGAATTAGTAGATTGCATACTACCGTTCGTGGTCACGGCTGCGTGCGCAAGAGTGTGGTGTTGTGAATATCCTACAAGGTTTGAGAGCTGTTGCATTGGCATCAGGGATCGAGCGGGAGAGATCATAGCTATGCACTAGTTATCTATCATCCACCATCACCATCGATAAGAGCTTGCTGAGAAGATCGGGCCACCCCATATCACCTCCTGAGGGGGTCGCAGACTGTCCCAGGCGCAAGTTCGGGGCTCGGTCCGGAGACCAGGCCGGAGACTCCGGTGTGGTAGACTGGAGACTCCGGTCTACTGGTCCGGACACTCCGGTCCTGCTTCAGCAGCTTCTTGCGTCTTCTCTTCCAGGCCTCTTGCTTGGGTGTCTTGGCTCCAGACCCATCCTTGCTGCATCTCCTTAGCATCATGTTCATGGACCTAGTCACATCATGGGCATTTGGCTCAAGTAGGATTCCATTCGCACAATAACCAACGAAAGGCAAAGCATGGAAGGAGTTCACCTTTGGAGTGATGATTAGCGTGGCATGATGTGGACCAAAGGTGGTTTCCATATGTTGGCTACATCACTGGAGCAATCGCGGGGATCTTCGGCTGGTCAGGGAGGCAAAGCGTGCCTAGCCGACCAACTTGGAAGCGTAAGCTCCCGATCGCCAGACCGATCCAATCGCGCACGAACTCGAAATCCGGGCGATTGGCCGGACTGTGCATGGTGAAGTCGAAGGCACCAAAGAGGAGGCGAATCTCCGCTGTTGCGAAGTCATAGATCGCGGTTGATGGGACCGAGGAAGACACAACATCAGCACTCCCGTTTCCCATAGATGGTTCCAATTGACGAGGGGTTAACTGATGTAACCCGACCTTCGGTCGTTACCACATCATGGTCTCCAACTTATGCCACGTCGTCATGGACTCCAAAGGTGAATCCGTTCCTCTATGCGAACCCACTTGCTACCCTCCAGAATGGTATACTACTTCATACTCCATGCCATATCCATGATAGGTTCACACCAACAAGTACGGAGGCATGGGTGGAAGCCTAGAGCACCAACCCCGACAAGACGGAGGCTTGGAAGAAGACGGAAGAAGCAACAGCTGGAGCACCAAGGTCTCCGGCCTGAAGACACCGGAGTCTCCGGCCTGCATACCCTGGAGCCTCCGGCCCATCTCCGGACCGGCCCCTAAATCAAGCTCGAGGTCATTCTGTCTGCCACTCCGGAGTCGACACCGGAGACAGACCGGAGTCTCCAGCCCACACGGGAGTCTCTGGACCCCACACTGGAGTCTCCGACCTGGGCGTATGGGCCTGCGCGCTGCCAGCTGGGCCTTTGGCCCATGTACCCCTTAGTCCGCCTAGACTTTCCGCTTTTATTCCTAAAGTACCCTTGAACTAGTGGCTGGCCTATATATAGTGCCCCCACCCCTCATGTAACCCTAGGCATACATGATACACTAAAGACAACCCCCTTTGTGGAATCTCTAGTTTTGCCTCATCCCCTTCTACCAAAGGGGATCGACTATCGTCACCACCTCGTTGGAGTTTGCATCGCACCACCATCGTTGTACAAGGCCTTGGCATCTATGTCCCTTTGCCAAGACGACAAGACCCTCTCCAAGGTGTTCTTCCCCCTCCGCTTGGGATTAATTGAGCATGTTGACCAATTGTTGAGGGAAAACCTCTAGCGTGGCCCGGTCTTTCACGATTCCCTTTCAAATCGAGGGTGGAGTGCGGGGGGAATGAGGGACAGATGAACACAACGAACACACGCACGAAGAACACGATGAACACCAATAGCTCATGCCGGCGGTGACCGGTCCGGCGCAATCCCTAGGATCAGCGTCGGGCGGAGGACTCTCTCTCGAACCGGCACGACGAGATGGGAGACTCGGTGAGATCTTTGATGTCTAGGCAAAGGGACACCGATGCCTAGGCCTTGTACAATGCGGAGGCACGATGCAAACTCCAACGAGGTTTGGGGATATTGGTGCTCCTTAGTCAAGGAGCATGAGGCAAGAATTAGATAGATCCACAAAGGGTTTTCCACTAATTCCAATATCATGCCTAGCAACGGTCGGACCAGAGACTCCGGTCTAGGCCGGAGATTCTGGTGTAGCCTTCGGACCAGCCTCCGGAGGGGCCTTCAGATTGTCCCAGGGCCTAGTGCAGGGGGTCAGACCAGAGAGAGGGCCGGAGTCTCCGGTGTCTTCAGGCCGGAGACTTCGGCAGGCCGGAGACTCCGGTGTGCACAGACTGGAGACTCCATTCTGAGCAGCTCCAACGGCTTTTGCTTCACGTTCTGCTCCTTGTTCTCCATCCTTGGGTGCTTGGTGATGTGTCGAAGCATCGTACCTGATGATGCATAGGGTAGTTGCATGAAGTAGCACACCATCCGAGGAGGTATCAAATTGGCACGAGGAGAGGAGCGAGTTCACCTTAGCTTGTAGGAGTTTGGCTCGGGCACGAGTCATGGGTCCACTTGGGGGACTTGTTTTTTTTTTAGAATACTTGGGGGACTTGTTGGTGTAGATGTAGAAGCGTCCGTAGGACGGGCTGCATCAGCTCCCCCCTTGGGAAAGAGTCGTCCTCGACTCTTCATGGATATTATCTTGAACATCTCCATGGTAGGGTGAGAGATCCTTGACATTGAATGTATTGCTTGCAAGGTACTTGGAGGTTGGTATGTCGACGATGTAGGCGTTGTTGTTGATTCTTTTGAGGACCTTGAAGGGACCATCTCTTGGCTTGAGCTTGGAGTCACGTTCCTTGGGGAAGCGCTCCTTGCTTAGGTGTATCCACACAAGGTCACCTTCTTCAAAGATCATCTCCTTCTTGTCCTTGTTTAACCTTGAAGCTTGGCCAAGGACTTGTTGTTCGATAGTAGCTCTTGTTTCTTCATGAAGTTTCTTCATAGCTTGCGTGCGTTTCTTGACGTCCATGTTTGTGCGCTCATGAAGAGGCAGTGGTAGGATGTCGAGCGCGGCGAGGGGCTCGAAACCATAGACGATCATGAATGGACTCATCTTGGTTGTTGAGTGCTTGGCACGGTTGTAGGCGAACTCGGCGTGTGGGATGCATTCTTCCCAATCCTTCAAGTTCTTCTTGATCAACACACGAAGGAGAGTCCCGAGGCTTCGGTTGACAACCTCGGTTTGGCCATCAGTTTGGGGATGCGATGCGGATGAGAAGAGTAGCTTGACGCCGAGCTTGGCCATGAGTGTCTTCCATACGTAGCTCATGAATTTGACCTCGCGGTCAGAGACGATTGTCCTTGGCACACCGTGAAGACGGACGATTTCCCTGAAAAACAGATTTGCAACATGTGAAGTGTCGTCGGTCTTATGGCACGATATGAAGTGTGCCATTTTGGAAAAATGATCCACAACAACAAATATAGAATCATGACCATGCTTAGATCTAGGCAATCCTAACACGAAATCCATGCTAATGTTGGATCAAGGGGTATGAGGAATAGGCAATGGCATATAAAGACCATAAGGGTTAGCTTGCAACTTAGCTTGAACACATGTCGTGCATCATTGAACGTAGCACTCCACGTCACGCTTCATCTTGGGCCAAAAGTAGTGATTGGAGAGCATGTCCAAAGTCTTGTCATGGCCAAAGTGACCCATGAGGCCTCCACCATGAGATTCTTGGAGAAGCAAAAGTTGAAGTGACGACTTCGGAATGCATAGCTTGTTTTGTTTAAATAGAAAGCCCTTATGCAAATAGAAATCATCAACTCCTTTGTTATTGGAGCACTTTGCGAAAATTGGTTCAAAGAACGGGTCGGAAGCATACAAAGATTTTATTTCCTCAAGATCCAACACATTGATTTCAAGTCTCATAAGAATGCTTGTGTGTTTGCGAGACAAGGCGTCCGCAACTACATTATCTTTTCCCTTATACTTGACAATGTACGGAAAATACTCCATGAACTCAACCCACTTAGCGTGTCTCTTACTCAAGTTGGCTTGGTCTTTGAGGTATTTCAAGGACTCATTGTCGGAATGTATGATAAATTCTTTGGGCCAGAGGTAATGTTGCCAAACTTGAAGGACACGAACTAAGGCAAAAAGCTCTTTGTCATAAATCTGATAGTTAAGGCGAGCACCATCAAGTTTCTCGCTATGGTAGGCTATAGGACGTCCGTTTTGCATAAGGACTCCTCCAATGCCAATACCACTAGCATCACACTCGGTCTCAAAAGTTTTTGTGAAATCCGGTAAAGCAAGAAGAGGTGCTTCGGTGAGCCTCTTTTTAAGTTCATCAAAAGCTTTTTGTTGTGCTTTGCCCCACACGAAGGTGCCATTCTTTTTGGTCAATTCATTAAGGGGGCAAGCAATGGTTGAAAAGTCTTTCACAAAGCGACGATAGAAACCGGCCAACCCATGAAAACTTCGGAGTTCACTCACATTTGTTGGTATGGGCCAATCTCGTCTGTCCTTTACCTTGGAAACATCAACATCAATTCCCTTCGAAGAAACGACAAATCCAAGAAAAATCAACTTGTCTTTAGCAAAAGTGCACTTGGGAAGATTAGCATAAAGCTTTTCATGTCGAAGGATTTGCAAAACTTCCTTGACATGTGTTATATGGTCCTCAAGTGATTTGCTATAAGCAAGAATATCATCGAAATAGACAAACAAACACTCTTTCCAATGAGAGAACGCAAGATGTGATTCATAAGGCGCATGAAGGTGGATGGGGCATTCGATAAACCAAAGGGCATAATCAACCATTCATAGAGACCAAGTTTGGTCTTGAAGGAGGTTTTCCACTAATCACCTTCAGTCATGCGTATTTGATGGTAACCACTACGAAGATCAATTTTCGAAAAAATAGTGGCTCCACACAACTCATCAAGCATGTCATCGAGACGTGGTATGGGATGTCGATAACGCACGGTGATAGAATTGATTGGACGGCAGTCCATGCATAACCGTAACATATTATCCATCTTTGGGACAAGAATCACGGGTACGGCACTTGGACTAGTGCTAACCTGGATCAAACCTTTGGAGACGAGTTGGTTGATTTGACGTTCGATCTCCTTCGTCTCCTCCGGGTTCATGCTGTAAGCGGTGCGGTTAGGAAGTGGTGCACCGGGGATGAGGTCAATGCGATGTTCGATGCCGCGAAGAGGAGATAGTCCATGTGG
This sequence comes from Avena eriantha, assembly GCA_910589775.1. Taxonomy (NCBI): domain Eukaryota; kingdom Viridiplantae; phylum Streptophyta; class Magnoliopsida; order Poales; family Poaceae; genus Avena; species Avena eriantha. The sequence continues at coordinate 173,967,826 of OU342740.1, read as the reverse complement.
AAGCTCTTCGGGGAACACATCCTTGAATTCCTGCAAAACATTCTTATTTTTTCATCTCACTTTTGGTGGCAAGGAGAACACTCTTATTTTTTCCTCTCGAGTTTGGCTTGTGGCTCTCACTCACTATGAGGTGGTTCTCGCTCTCACCGCTCTTCTCACAAGTAGGTGTTATGCTTTGTGCCCTCGCTAAAGCCTTTGCCTAGGAGTCATCGGTTGCAAAACACATGTTTTGTTGAGCCATTTGAAGGTGTATACATTGGTGCGACCATCATGTTGAGCAGCCTTGTCAAATTTCCATGGTCGACCAAGAAGCATGTGGCAAACTATCAGAGGAACCACATCGCACTCCATCGTGTCTTTGTAAGGACCAATGGCGAAGGAGACTGATACGGTATGCTTGATCTTCACGGACCATTTGTCACTTAGCCATTGCACATGGTAGGGGTGCTTGTGTGGATGGAGGGTGAGGTTGAGCTTCTCACACAACTCGGTGCTAGCAAGGTTGTGGCAACTCCCTCCGTCAATGATCACCTTGATAGATTTGCCATTGATGCCAGCTCGTGTTTGGAAGATATTGGAGCGTTGGTCTTCATGCTCTTGTGCTTGAGTGGTCAAGATCCTTGTGACGACAAGCGATGGACTTGCGTCATGTTCACACATGAGGATTTCTTGATCATCTTCCACTCATTGTCTTACCATTGCTTCCTTGACACGGGCATAAAACTCATCTTCGCTCAAGTACTCTTCATCACCACTGTCATGGATGAACAAGACTTTCTTGTTTCCACATTCGGCCGACTTGTGTCCTTTACCTCCACACTTGTAGCATTCACCGTTGAAAGGTGTATCACTCTTTGCTTGCTTGGCACTTGGGGGCAGTTTTCCTTGAGGAAGTGTGGGCTAGAAGGAAGGCTTGGAGGTACTTGAGGAGCTTCCATTGAAAGTTGTTGGTGTAGCGGTTGAAGCTTGCTTGTAGGTGAAGTACGTCTTGGGATTGTTGTACTTGATATCCTCTTGCACTTGATGTTCAGCCTTTGTTACTATGTGCACAAGCTCAACCATGGTGTTGTATGTTTGGAACTCGATGATGCGCTTGATTGGGTGATTCAAGCCAATAAGGAAATGTGCCATTGTTTGCTCCATGCGCTCATCAATGTTGGCGCGAATCATGTTGAGTTCCATTTCCCCTTAAGTACTCTTCCACGGTCTTTGTCCCTTGACGAAGCGCTTGAAGGTTGTTGAAGAGGTCACGCATGTACTGTGCGGGGACAAACCGGGATCTCATGTGAGCCTTCATGTCATGCCAAGTTGTGATTGGCGGTTCTTGTCTTGCATCACGAGCAACTTGAACTTGTTCCCACCAAAGGTTGGTGTAATCATCAAACTCAAGTGAAGCCATAGCGACCATCTTCTCGTTGCTATAGTTGTGCATGCGGAAGATCTTGTCGACTTTAAGTTCCCACGAGAGGTATTCTTGGGGTCATTGGATCCGGTGAACTTGGGGATTGTGAACTTGAGCTTGTAAAAGTTTCTTCATCGTTGCGGTCATTGCGACAAGCTTGGTGACCTTGTTCATGATCTTGTAGTTGGGGAGGTGGAACTTGGTTCTCGTGACCTTGTTGCGGAGCTTGCTCTTGATATTGATGTGGAGGAGCTTGCTCTTGCTCTTGGCGCGGTTGTTGACGTGGTTGAGGCGCTTGGGCCTCATGGTGAGGGTGTGGAGCCTCTTGACGCGGTTGACGACGAAGGGGAGGCTCGTTCCTCGGTTGGTGACGTTGGTTAGGCACATGGGCCTCACGGTGAAGAACATGGTCATGAGCCTCTTGACGTGGTGGGCGTCCCTCAACTTGTATCACTTGACGCTCCAAGTTTTGTTGAGGTGGGGGAGGCGCCTCATGATGACCATGGTGTCCGTGTGGACGTTCATGACGTTGATGACGAGGAGGAGGATCCTGGAGATCTTCATGTCGATGATGAGCTTGATTCTCCAAATTGGAGTCACCACTTGTTGTGTCAAGTATGTGTCGTGGTCGATGGTGGTAGACTTGCGGTTGCACTTGTGGTTCTTCTCGTGGTTTCTCTTGTTGGATCACTAGTGCCCCTGCGTGATGACGGTGTGCTTCTTGCCTTGCTCGTGGCCTTGAAGAGAGGTCACCATCATAGCTTGATGTTGCGGCATGCCGTGGGGAAGGTTCATAGTTCAAAGAACTTCCATCTTCAACCATGGGGGCTTCATTGCGTCTTGTAGGACTTGGATGTAGATCTTGTGGAAGAGTTGCATGACGATCCGAAGAACTTCAAGAGCTTGAAGCGCGTGAACGTGGTCTTGCCATATCGTCGATGAGGCGTCGAAGGTTTTCATTTGTTTCGGCGACAGAGCGTTGGAGCGCTTCATTTTGGTGGCCAAAGTTGTGATGCCTTGCGTGCATTTGTCGTTCGAGGTCGTCGAAGCGGTTGTCGATGTTCTTGAACTCGTCTTGCGTCTCGCAAATTGTTCATCTTGTCGCGTCTCAAGGGCTTGGCAACATTCATGGAACTCTTGTTGAACGATGAAGTGACTTGCGCGTGTCATGTACGGTCCTTGATCTTCTTTGTGGGGAGGTGGTTGGCTCGCCTCACCGTGCCTATCCTCATGCACAACACACAAGTATTGTATATGGAAGTGGAATATGGTGGTGTTAGCCTTGTACCTCACCTTGGGGATTACACCAAACTAGAAACCACAAGTGAGAGCTATTAGCGTGCAAAGTGGAAATGCAACGAAAATTCACACTAAAGAAAGAACTAACTCTCAAAAGCTTGTTGGTGGTAGGTTAGGATTGTGGAAAGCCAAAGAACCAACCAAAAGAAAAGGGATAGTCAAAAGTGGGTAAGATCCAACAAAACTCAACTCAAAGGCGAAGGTCAACAACTCAAAAGGGTGACAGGAACCTACGACTATGTACACACACATGGAGAAAGTTGGGATTGACGCGACTATGAAAATGAGCAAACAAAATGTCCTAACGAAGACGAAGCTCATTGTCATGCCAATGCAAGGAGAGACCGCGGCTCGTTTGCAAAGAACAAAAGTGAGCAACGGATTTGTGCACTTGCCTTGGGCGCTCTTCTTTCTCTCTTGCTTACAAGCTTTGAGACTCTCTTTTGTAAGGGGAGACTATTTTTCTTTTGCTTTTTCTTTGTATTTTTTTTGCTCTCCCTTGATGCTACCTAGTCACACTTGATATTGCTCTGCACTCTCACTATCCAAGGACAAATACACAATGCTCAAGAAAACACAAGATGAGCCACTCTCATGGGATAGGTACATACAAAGGAAGATAGGGGTTAACAAGTTGACGCAAGTTATACCTTCGTTGGTGATGCTGAACTTGGCGTCTGTGGTACGGGATAATGTTCGTGGGCCGTGGTGTCGATACGCGCGGGGTTTGTTGATGCGGAAGCTTGTTGTTAGTTGGCGACACGCACACGGGCAAAAACAAACAAGAGGAAAATTAGCCAATGCAAGATTAGAGGCAAAACTATCAAAATCAGGTGTCACGCCGGAGACTCCGGCTTTTCAGGCCAGAAACTCCGGTCCAGGCCGGAGACTCCGGTGTGGGTAGGCCGGAGACTCCGGTGTAGGCCGGAGACTCCGGTGTGCAGGCCGGAGATTCCGGTCTGGAGTCAGATCGTGAACTGCTCATGTTCTTTAGCGGAAATCCATGCCTTGGGTCCTCAAATCCGTGAAAAATTGGCCAAATTGGGCTGGGAAAACGTAGGATAAAGCTGGACTAACACCTAAGACAAGGTTTGGTCGGATCAAAACCACAAATAACACTCCAAATCAAGAGATCTATCCAAAGGCAAATTTGGGGCTCTTTTTTGGGGATTTTCGAATTTTTGGTGGATAAAAGAAAAAATTGTGGGGGAAATCGTGAGCAACGAAGCTCTTGATACCAATACGTTGAGGGCAAACCTCTAGGGTGGCCCGATCTTTCACGATTGCCTTTCAAATCAAGGGCAAAGTGCGGGGAAAGGAGGGAAGGGTGAACACGACGAACACACGCACGAAGAACGCGATGAACACAGACACGCAAAACTACGATAAACACCAATAGCTCACGCCGGAGGTGACCGGTACGGTGCAATCCCTAGGATCGGCGTCGGGCGGAGGACTCTCTCTCGAACCAGCACGGCGAGATGGGAGACTCGGTGAGATCTTGATGTCTAGGCAAAGGAACACCGATGCCTAGGCCTTGTACAACGCGGAGGGACGATGCAAACTCCAACGAGGTTTGGGGATATTGGTGCTCCTTAGTCAAGGAGCATGAGGCAAGAATTAGATAGATCCACAAAGGGGTTTCCACTAATTCCAATATCATGCCTGGCGACGGTCGGGCCGGAGACTCCAGTGTGGTGGACCAGAGACCCCGGTCTAGGCTGGAGATTCCGGTGTAGCCTCCGGACCAGCCTCCGGAGGAGGCTTCAGATTGTCCCAGGGCCTGGTGCAGGGGGTCAGAACGGAGAGAGGGCCGGAGTCTCCGGTGTCTTCAGGCCGGAGACTTTGGCAGGCCGGGGACTCTAGTGTGCGCAGACCGGAGACTCCGGTCTGAGCAGCTCCAGCGGCTTTTGCTTCACGGTCTGCTCCTTGTTCGCCATCCTTGGGTGCTTGGTGATGTGTCGAAGCTTCATACCTGATGATGCATAGGGTTGTTGCATGAAGTAGCACACCATCCAAGGAGTTATCAAATTGGCACGAGGAGAGGAGCGAGTTCACCTTAGCTTGTAGGAGTTTGGCTCGGGCACGAGTCATGGGTCCACCTGGGGGACTTGTTGGTGTAGATGTAGAAGCGTCCGTAGGACAGGCTACATCACCAATCGTTCCTGGCGAGGATTCTATCGGACCGGTGGCCACCGGTGAGAGCAATCGGCCTTGTATCATGTGTCATTTGCGTGTGTTCATCATGTTCTTCGCATGGTGTGTGTCCGCTTCCGCTACCTTCTCCCTTTCCCCTCGCTTTCCCATCATTTTGACCACGAGATCCGTGAAGATCGGGCCACCCACGGGGTAACCCCATAACATCTGGTATCAGCAGCTTTTGGTTGCCACGGATTTCTCCTTGATTTGGTCATTTCCCCCATAAATTCGAAATTTCCACCAAAAACAGCCCCAATTCGTGTTTTGAATCGATCTGTGATATGAGTTTGTTTTGGTAGGTTTTGATCCGTGGATTACTTGCTAAACTTGTTGATCTACCTTCCCCTGCGTTCCCATGGCCTAATTCCTTGATTTCCCCCACCAATTTGGTGTTTTGGTTCGAGTTTTTCCGCCAAAATCGCGCCCCGTTTGTGTTCTGGATGCGCAGAAATCGACCGGACCAGAGTCTCTGGCCCCAGACCAGAGTTTCCGGTGTGAGTCACTCCAGACCGGACTCTCCGGACCTCCAGACCGGAGTTTCTGGCAAAGTTTCCGCCCCCACTGCTGACAGTAAATCTGCTTCACGGTTTTGAGCATAACTTTTGCATATGAACTCAGATTTTGGTGTTCTTTAGCTCGTTTTGAAGAGAAGGAGCTCTACATCATCATATCTGTGGTTCATTCTATCTACCCCATCCAAATTCCATGAGCAAGGCGGAATCCAACAATGAAGGGTGATGAAAGGTATAAAAATTCCGCGACTTCTCCCCACTTGCATCAATTGTGAGCTACACTATCTTTGCGATCAACAAACACCTATTGAGACTAGTTCCTCCTATGATTGCTTGGGCTATGCACATTTGATATGATATGGGGTGGCCCGATCTTCTCAGTAAGCGGATGGCGGTGATGATGGTGGATGATAGATAACTAGCTTGTAGCTATGAACTCTCCCGCTCGATCCCCTGATGCCAATTCAACAGCTCTCAAACCTTGTAGGATATTCACAACACCACGCACTTGCGCACGCAGCCGTGACCACGAACGGTAGTATGCAATCTACTAATTCCCAATGGAACAACAAATAACACTCAATTATAGTTGATAGATTCGAACACAGGGTAATTCCAGAGGTTCTATGAAAGAAACAACTCCAAAATATTTTAACATGGTCTAAAGACTAAAGCTAGAGCGCCCCCATCTATTTAAGGGTCTGGGAGGCGGCGGCCTAAAGGTGGATCCGAGTTGGTCCCACCCACCTAGGGATACAAACCGACCCAACTTGGGTTCGGTCAAACTGACTCTGCCGTGGCAGAGTTGTAATTGCTTTCTCTGCCACGTCAGCCTGCCGTGGCAGAGAAGGACTCGGTTTTCCTGCCGCGGCAGCCTGTCGTGGCAGAGAAACGATGATTTTCTCTGCCGCAGCAGAGATCGTCCTCCTCTTGTTGATCTTCGTCTCTGACAGCTCCTTGCGCTTCCTCCCTCTCCTCCCTCGCGCATTCTTCATTGATCAACACGCCTTGTTCCATTAGCTCCTCGCTCCATGATACGCCTTGTTCTCCTAAGTACCTGATCATGCAATAATTCAAAGACTTAGGTAGTATAAAATTCTCATTACTTAAAACACCAGGTTCATTAAGAAACAAGTTCACCTATTGTTCTAGTAGCTTAGCACGAGCTCTTGTGATTGGTCCAATCCTTATCTCATTGGATTGATCCTTCTTTGCAATTGGAACATCTTCATTAGCAATTGGGGTAGGTGTAACTGTAGGGATGTCCTCACCATCTCCCCCCTTCAAAAGGCGTCGACCTCGACGCTCCAAGGTCTTCTCCAACATATGGTGATAAATCAGCAACGTTGAAGCTGTTGCTAGCACCACCAAACTCCTCAATAGGTATATCAACTGAGTAGGCATTATCATTAATTTTGGCAAGCACTTTGTAAGGACCAGCACCACGTGGCTTCAACTTGGACTTGCGAAGTAGTGGAAATATGTCCTTGCGTAGATGCACCCAAACCATATCTCCAGGCTCGAACAAGGCTTCTTTTCTTGCTTGATTCCTTGCAGAAGCAATGTTCTTGCCTTTCTTCTCAATAGCCTCTCGAGTCTTCTCATGTATTTTCTTCACATAATCAGCACGTTTTGATGCCTCCATATCAACTCTCTCATGTAATGGCAGAGGCAACATATCAAGTGGCGTCAATGGCTTGAAACCATAGACCACCTCAAAAGGACAAAGATGAGTAGTTGAATGCACAACCCTGTTGTAAGCGAACTCAACATGTGGCAAACACTCTTCCCACTCCCGCGGATTCTTTTTAATCATGGTCCTTAGCAGCTGTGATAATGTTCTATTCACCACCTTCGTTTGACCATCTGTTTGGGGTTGACATGTAGTACTAAACAGCAGCTTCGTTCCTAGCTTCCCCCATAAGGTCTTCCAAAAGTAGCTCATAAACTTCACATCACGGGTAGAAACAATCGTCTTAGGTACTCCATGTAATCTCACGATGTCCCTGAAAAACATGTTAGCAACATGCGACGCATCGTTGGTTTTGTGGCAGGCAATAAAATGAGCCATTTTAGAGAACCTATCTACTACCACAAATATTGAATCATGACCTCTCTGCGTTTTAGGTAGACCTAGCACAAAATCCATACTAATGTCTTCCCATGGAGTAGTCGGTGCAGAGAGAGGTGTATACAAACCGTGAGGCTTCAGCTTAGATTTCGACTGGTGGCATGTAATACATCGGCTCACAAATCTGTACACATCACGCCTCATCTTGGGCCAATAAAAGTGATCAGCGAGCATGAGCAACGTCTTCTCACGCCCAAAGTGACCCATCAAACCACTAGCATGTGATTCCTGCACTAAGAACAAACGCAACGATGATTCTGGAATACATAGTTTGTTAGCTCGAAACAAATATCCATCATGTATATGATACTTATCCCATGCGTTTCTAAGAGCACATAAACGATATGGTTTAGCAACATCATGGTCAGTTGCATAAAGTGCACAAATAGCTTCTAATCCAGGAATTTTAACATCAAGATTGGTTAATAGCATGTTCTTCCTAGAAAGAGCATCAGCAACAACATTCTCTTTTCCCTTCTTATAATTAATGATGTAAGGAACAGACTCAATGAACTCAACCCATTTAGCTAATCTTCTATGCAAGTTTGATTGAGATTTCATCTATTTCAATGCTTCATGATCAGAATGTATGATGAATTCCTTTGGCCACAAATAATGTTGCCAAAGTTCAAGTACTCTCACAAATGCATACAATCTTTATCATAGATTGAATAATTCAAACGAGCACCAGTCAATTTCTTAGAAAAATAATCTATAGGTCGACCCTCTTGCATCAAAACGCCACCAATGCCTATACCACTAGCATCACATTAAACTTCAGATTGCTTTGAAAAATCAGGTAATGCAAGCAATGGTGCAGAAGTGAGCCGATTTTTTTTAATTCCGACTCGCCAAGTAGTACACAACTAGGACTCTTTACTTGGATCGGATCTGACTTGATGGTAGCGAAAAAAGATGGTGGAAAACAACTAGAACAACTAGAAAACAAATCTACGAAGAACAGATCTAGATCTAATCTAATAGAGGAACTCGACCAGCAACTATTACTCGAATACGATGTAATCTAGGCTATGGCAACTCTTTTTGTGGGGCTTTTTCTGTATAGGATGAAAAACACTCTCTAATCTATGGATGGATTGTGGATTGCTTACCGAGACAACGAGGAAATCTGATACCAAGATGATATGGGGTGGCCCGATCTTCTCAGTAAGCGGATGGCGATGATGACGGTGGATGATAGATAACTAGTGCGTAGCTATGATCTCTCCCGCTCGATCCCTGATGCCAATGCAACACCTCTCGAACCTTGTAGGATATTCACAACACCACACTCTTGCGCACGCAGCCGTGACCACGAACGGTAGTATGCAATCTACTAATTCCCAATGGAACAACAGATCACACTCAATTATAGTTGGCAGATTCGAACACAGGGTAATTCCAGAGGTTCTATGAAAGAAACAACTCCAAAATATTTTAACGTGGTCTAAAAACTAACTTGTGACGGCTACGGAGGTTTATATGAGGGCTGGGGCGTCCTCCCCTCTAAACGGGCCTAAAAACAGCCATAACTTGGCCCAAACTGACTCGTTTCGACTCAAACTGATACATACCGACCCATATATAGGTTCGGCCTTATTGGCACGCAGTCCAAACGTCGTGGGAACACCTCAAACATGTAATTCTTGGTGCGCCATCTCTCTCTCTTGCTCATACGTGATTTCCTCATTGCATCCTAGTGCGCCTGCCTCCCGCTCCTCCCTCGCGCACTTGTTGATATTGGAAATCAGTGCTTGTCCTTCTTGCTGCAACTCTCCTCCTCCTCGCGCAACACTTGTGTTATCAATAAACCTGATCATACAAAGATGCATAGACTAAGGTAGTATAAAGTTCTCATTAAGTAAAACATCAGGTTCAATTAAGAATGAATTCACCTGATAGTCATTATTGATTTGACTCAGTATTTCCTTCCATTTCAGGCAGTCAGAATCATCATAATCCCCGTAGATATCCTCATCACCACATAGCGTACCTATCCTTCTGAGCCTTAGTAAACCTTTCTTTGTGTCTAAAACTATCCTACGAGACTAGCGTGCTTAGTGCTCTGTGGGCTGCTCAGTTAAGCAATCTTGTGCCTGTTTCGTTGAGACATTTCTAGCGTCTCTCCTTGTGCATTACAACACGAGCATTCCTCCGACATACCTTATTTTTTTGAGCTCATTTTCATAGTTGCAATTGCCCCATTTATCTCCACCGTGTGTGTTTCCGTGGGTCTATGTCATACGGCCAGCACTAGGACTTGTTTGCGGTGTAGTTAGGATACCATACCTACAGCTCCACCATAAATACCCTGTGTGCCCTATGATCGTTCTCTATACCTTTGATATTCACTTCATCACATCAGTGCATTAGTTTTTGATTTCGTTTGATAGATCATCTCTATTCACTTTGGAACGGTAAGATCTCCTTCTTATTAGTTGTGAGTGAGTTGTGAGAGTGTCCATGATATGGGGTGGCCCGATCTTCTCAGCAAGCTCTTGTCGATGGTGATGGTGGATGATAGATAACTAGTGCGTAGCTATGATCTCTCCCGCTCGATCCCTGATGCCAATGCAACAGCTCTCGAACCTTGTAGGATATTCACAACACCACACTCTTGCGCACGTAGCCATGACCATGAACGGTAGTATGCAATCTACTAATTCCCAATGGAACAACAGATCACACTCAATTATAGTTGGCAGATTCGAACACAGGGTAATTCCAGAGGTTCTATGAAAGAAACAACTCCAAAATATTTTAACGTGGTCTTCAAAACCTAACTTGTGACGGCTACGGAGGTTTATATGAGGGCTGGGGCGTCCTCCCCTCTAAACGGGCCTAAAAACAACCATAACTTGGCCTAAACTGACTCGATTCGACTCAAACTGATACATACCGACCCATATATGGGTTCGGCCTTATTGGCACACAGTCCAAACGTCGTGGAACACCTCAAACATGTAATTCTTGGTGCGCCATCTCTCTCTTGCTCATACGTGATTTCCTCATTGCATCCTAGTGCGCTTGCCTCCCGCTCCTCCCTCGCGCACTTGTTGATATTGGAAATCAGTGCTTGTCCTTCTTGCTACAACTCTCCTCCTCCTCGCGCAACGCTTGTGTTATCAATAAACCTGATCATACAAAGATGGATAGACTTAGGTAGTATAAAGTTCTCATTAAATAAAACATCAGGTTCAATTCAGAGTGAATTCACCTGTTGCTCAATCAGCTTTGCACGAGCTCTTGTAATGGGTCCAATCCTGATTTCATTGGACTTGTTCTTTGCAGCAACATCTTCATTGTGAATAGGAGTAGGAGATAGTGGAATAGTATGGATGTCCTCATCATCTCCCCCCCCCTTCAAAAGGCGTCGACCTCGACGCTCCAAGGTCTTCTCCAGCATATGGTGATAAATCAGCAACGTTGAAGCTGTTGCTGGCACCACCAAACTCCTCAATAGGTATATCAACTGAATAGGCATTATCATTAATTTTGGCTAGCACTTTGTAAGGACCAGCACCACGTGGCTTCAACTTGGACTTGCGAAGTAGTGGAAATCTGTCCTTGTGTAGATGCACCCAAACCATATCTCCAGCCTCGAACAACACTTCTTTTCTTGCTTGATTCCTTGCAGCAGCAATGTTCTTGCCTTTCTTCTCAATAGCCTCTCGAGTCTTCTCATGTATTTTCTTCACATAATCAGCATGTTTTGATGCCTCCATATCAACTCTCTCATGTAATGGCAGAGGCAACATATCGAGTGGCGTTAATGGCTTGAAGCCATACACCACCTCAAAAGGACAAAGCTGAGTAGTTCAATGCACATCCCTATTGTAAGCGAACTCAACATGTGGCAAACACTCTTCCCACTCCCGCAGATTCTTTTTAATCATGGTCCTTAGTAGTTGTGACAATGTTCTATTCACCACCTCCGTTTGACCATCTATTTGGGGGTGACATGTAGTACTGAACAGCAACTTCGTTCCTAGCTTCCCCCATAAGGTCTTCCAAAAGTAGCTCATGAACTTCACATCACGGTCAGAAACAATCGTCTTTGGTACTCCATGTAATCTCACGATGTCCCTGAAAAACAGGTTAGCAACATGCGACGCATCGTCGCTTTTGTGGCAGGCAATAAAATGAGCCATCTTAGAGAACCTATCCACTACCACAAATATAGAATCATGACCTCTCTGAGTTTTAGGTAGACCTAGCACAAAATCCATACTAATGTCTTCCCATGGAGTAGTAGGTGCAGAGAGAGGTGTATACAAACCGTGAGGCTTCAGCTTGGATTTCGACTTGTGGCAAGTAATGCATCTGCTCACAAATCTGTACACATCACGCCTCATCTTGGGCCAATAAAAATGATCAGCAAGCATGAGCAACGTCTTCTCACGCCCAAAGTGACCCATCAAACCACCAGCATGTGATTCCTGCACTAAGAACAAACGCAACGACGATTCTGAAATACATAGTTTGTTAGCTCGAAACAATAGCCATCATGTATATGATACTTATCCCATGCGTTTCTAAGAGCACATAAACGATATGGTTCAGCAAAATCATGGTCAGTTGCATAAAGTGCACAAATAGCGTCTAATCTAGGAATTTTAACATCAAGATTGGTTAATAGCATGTTCTTCCTAGATAGAGCATCAGCAACAACATTCTCTTTTCCCTTCTTATAATTAATGATGTAAGGAAAAGACTCAATGAACTCAACCGATTTAGCTAATCTTCGATGCAAGTTTAATTGAGCTTTCAAGTATTTCAATGCTTTATGATCAGAATGTATGATGAATTCCTTTGGCCACAAATAATGTTGCCAAACTTCAAGTACTCTCACAAGTGCATACAATTCTTTATCATAGATTGAATAATTCAAACGAGCACCAGTCAATTTCTCAGAAAAATAAGCGATAGGCCGACCCTCTTGCATCAAAACGCCACCTATGCCTATACCACTAGCATCACATTCAACTTCAAATTGCTTTGAAAAATCAGGTAATGCAAGCAATGGTGCAGAAGTAAGCAAACATTTCAATGTATCAAATGCAATGTCTTGGGCCGCGCCCCATACAAAAGGAACACCTTTCTTTGTCAAATCATTTAATGGTGCAGCAATGGTGCTAAAATCTTTCACAAAGCGTCTATAGAAACCAGCGAGACCGTGGAAACTACGCACTTGACTTACATTCATTGGAGTAGGCCAATTCTGAATTGATTCAATTTTAGATTGATCTACCTCTACTCCATGCTTAGAAACCACAAATCCTAGGAATATGACCTTATCTTTTGCAAATGTACACTTATCAAGATTAGCATACAATTTATTATCACGTAACACTTGCAAAACTTGTCTAATATGAGTGCAATGTTTAGAATCGGTGTGGCTGTATATGAGTATATCATCAAAGTAAACAACCACAAAACGACCAATAAACTCTCTCAAAACATGATTCATCAAACGCATGAAAGTACTAGGTGCATTAGTAAGACCAAACGGCATAACTAACCACTCAAACAAACCGAATTTAGTTTTGAAAGCAGTTTTCCATTCATCCCCTTCTTTCATCCTAATTTGATGATAACCACTACGCAAGTCAATTTTAGAGAAAACAGCAGCACCACACAATTCATCTAGCATATCCTCTAAACATGGAATAGGATGACGATATCGAATAGTGATGTTATTAATCGCTCTACAGTCAACACACATGCGCCATGTACCATCTTTCCTAGGAACTAAAATAACAGGAACAGCACAAGGGCTAAGAGAAACACGAATGTACCCTTTATCCAGCAACGCTTGTACTTGCTTCTGAATTTCCTTAGTTTCTTCGGGATTAGTCTTGTAGGGTGCACGGTTTGGAAGTGTGGCACCAGGAATCAAGTCCACTTGATGTTCTATACCACGCAATGGGGGTAAGCCTGCGGGCACATCTTCTGGAAACACATCCCCAAAGTCCTGCAAAACAGAAGAGACACCAAGAGAAATAGGGGTCATGTCGTTAGAAACCAATACCTCGCCCTTATACATGAGCACAAGTGGCATGGCTGTAGGATCCTCACGAAACTCTCTCATATCCTCCTTGGTGGCTAATATCAATAACCCAGGCACTCTCTCACTTTTTGTTATATCACTCAATTTAGGCTCAATTACATCAGGAACAGCTGTCACGCAATCTCGCCGAGTGGTAGTATCTTCCTTCAAGTTCATCTCTATCTTTTGGCGAGAATCATTCACAATTTCTTGTGGTGTCATTGGCTGCATAGTAACCTTCTTTCCTTTGAATTCCAAGTGATATGTATTGGCTCGGCCATTGTGTTGCACATGGCGATCATAGAGCCAAGGCCGACCCAATAGTAGGTGACAAACAGTCATAGGAACCACATCAAAATCAATAGAATCTTTGTATGGCCCTATTTGAAAGCTCACTCGTACCATATGATTTACCTTCATCTCACCATTGTTGCTCAACCATTGTATGTAGTATGGCTTGGGATGAGGTAAGTATGTCAAATTCAGTTTGGCACATAGTTCTTTACTTGCAAGATTTCTGCAACTACCTCCATCAATAATGACCTTGCAAGCTTTGTTCGGAACAGGTTGCAACGCTGGGATTCCTCAACCGGTTGCACACTAAGTACACGTGAAGACACGACGATAGTTGATGCACGCTCAGCATATGCATCAGCACCACCCTCGCCGTCATCAATATCATCATCAGAAACTTCATCTCCACTTTCTACTTCACCTTGTTCATTAACAAACATAACCTTGCTGTTTGGACAATCCTTCTTGTAGTGACCTCTGCCTCCACAAGTATGGCACACCACATCACGAGTACGTGCAGTAGACATGTTGGAACCCGAGCTAGCAGCAGGAGCAGCGGGTTTCCGAGTATTAGAACCAAATGAAGGTGTACTTGCTGGTTTGGCCGATGGTGTAAATGGAAAAGCAGCTGGTGGCATGACAGTGGGAGGTGTAGATCTGGCCGAAAATCTGCTAGAAGATGGAAATCGAGCACGTGACTTTGCCTCTTCAGCCAGCTGGGACTCGGCCTCTCTAGCATGGTGCAACAGCTCGTTCATTGTCTCATACTTGTGATAACGCACAATACTCTTGATTTGAAGCTTCAAATTGTTGAGGAAACGTTGCATCGTCATCTCTCGTGATTCACGAACATTAGCACGCTACATAAGCATCTCCATCTCCATGTAGTACTCATCAACTGTCATTGTGCCTTGCCTCAACTGTGTGAGCTTGTCAAACACAGAACGCAAATAATTGGAGGGAACAAAACAAGCCGCCATGATGGCCTTCATCTCACGCCAATCCCTCACAGGAAGTTCATTGTCGTTCCGTCTATTCTGCACAATAGCTTCCCACCAACGCAAAGCGTAACCATCAAATTCTGACGCAGCAAGTTTTACCTTCTTGTTTTCTGGGTAGTCAAATAAATGCCAGAGCTTTTCAATCTTCAACTCCCAAGTAATATAATCCTCAGGATCAAGCGAGCCATTGAACGAAGGAATTGAGACCTTGGGCTTGCCCAAACTTTCATCAGCTGGATTGTAAGCACGCTGGGCACGTCCAAGAGGAGCATACCCACAGCCATACAGAGGAGCAGCCGCAGGTGCAGCGGGATTTGCACGTCCCCTGCCACGATGTGGAGCCGCATCAGCCGCACTCCCCTCATGAAAGTCCTCAAACCCATCATCATGTTGTGCCAGTCCGGGCTGGAGTGTTGCCTGAATTGCCTCAATGGAACGCTGCAATGTGGCAAAGTTGACATTCATAGCAGTCAGCTGCGTCTGAATATTATTGATGGCTCCAGTATTATTCTCCACAGCATCTTGTATGTCGGTGATATTTCTATCAACAGACTCTCTCCAAGTAACAAGCTCCTCCACCTGCTTTTTCTGTGACACAATTTCATCATCACTCAAAGACATGATTAGTAAGTTAGTGCAAAAATCAAAATCAGTATGGTGGAAACTCTCACAACTCACTCACAACTGATAAGAAAGAAGATCTTACCATTCCAAAGTGAATAGAGATGCTCTACCAAACGTAATCAAAGACTGATGCACTGAAGTGATGAAGTGAATATCAAAGGTATAGAGAACAATCACAGGGCACACAGGTTATTTATGGTGGAGCTATAGGTATGGTATCCTAACTACACCGCAAACAAGTCCTAGTGCTGATCGTATGACAAAGACCCACGGAAACACACACGGTGGAGATAAATGGGGCAATTGCAACTATGAAAAGGAGCTCAAAAAGTAAGGTATGTCGGAGGAATGCTCGTGTTGCAATGCACAAGGAGAGACGCTAGCAATGTCTCAACGAAACGGGCACAAGATTGCTAACTGAGCAGCCCGTAGAGCACTAAGCACGCTAGTCTCGTAGGATAGTTATAGACACAAAGAAAGGCTTACTAAGGCTCAGAAGGATAGGTACGCTATGTGGACTCAGTAACAAAAATAAACAAAAAAAATTTTGACCTGAGAATTGGTCTCTGCCACGGCAGAAAAACGGCCTAAAATCCTGCCGCGGCAGCATGCCGGCAGATTTTTTTTCCTCTCGTACTAGCACAGACTGGTCTGTGGTAAGGCGACGGTACGATTTTTTTTTTCGGAATTTTTTTTTGGGTCACGCTAGAGCACAGACTTGTCTGCGGTCAGGCGTGAGGCAGCGAGCCGAATTTTTTTTTTGCTCGCCAAGTAGTACACAACTAGGACTGTTTACTTGGATCGGATCTGACTTGATGGTAGCGGAAAAAGATGGTGGAAAACAACTAGAACACTAGAAAACAAATCTACGAAGAACAGATCTAGATCTAATCTAATAGAGGAACGCGATCAGCAACTATTACTCGAATACGATGTAATCTAGGCTATGGCAACTCTTTTTTTGTGGGGCTTTTTCTGTATAGGATAAAAACACTCTCTAATCTATGGATGGATTGTGGATTGCTTACCGAGGCAACGAGGAAATCTGATACCAAGATGATATTGCTCACCGAGTAAACCAAGTGCTGTGATACCAAGATGATATGGGGTAGCCCGATCTTCTCAGCAAGCTATTGTCGATGGTGATGGTGGATGATAGATAACTAGTGCGTAGCTATGATCTCTCCCTCTCGATCCCTGATGCCAATGCAACAGCTCTCGAACCTTGTAGGATATTCACAACACCACACTCTTGCGCACGCAGCCGTGACCACGAACGGTAGTATGCAATCTACTAATTCCCAATGGAACAACAGATCACACTCAATTATAGTTGGCAGATTCGAACACAGGGTAATTCCAGAGGTTCTATGAAAGAAACAACTCCAAAATATTTTAATGTGGTCTTCAAAACCTAACTTGTGACGGCTACGGAGGTTTATATGAGGGCTGGGGCGTCCTCCCCTCTAATAGACTTAGGTAGTATAAAGTTCTCATTAAATAAAACATCAGGTTCAATTAAGAGTGAATTCACCTGTTGCTCAATCAGCTTTGCACGAGCTCTTGTAATGGGTCCAATCCTGATTTCATTGGACTTGTTCTTTGCAGCAACATCTTCATTGTGAATAGGAGTAGGAGATAGTGGAATAGTATGGATGTCCTCATCATTCCACCATACTGATTTTGATTTGTGCACTAATGTACTAATCATGTCTTCTAGTAGTGTGGATGTGATGCAGAAAATGGAGGCAGGTGATGTTACAAATAATGTGGAGACGTATAGTTACAAATTCATCGACAATTGGCGTTGTAGTGGAACTTTTTGGAAGGAAGAACGCGGTAATTTTGATGGTGATGGTCTTTTCCACCATAGTGTGATGATTGGTGAGCGATGTGCTTCCATTACCATTGATAGTAACTCTACTATTAATTTGATCAGTGTTGAAGTTGTACAAAAGTTGCAGCTACCCACATGTGCCCGTGCGGTGCCATATCTCTTGCATTCATCATATGGCACATTGCTGATTTCACACACCGCTGATGTTCCTATGACTTTTAAAGAGCATAGTGAGATTGTGCGCTATGATGTATCTCCTATACCACTTGATTCTTGTCACATACTATTGGGAGAACCTTGGAGCAGAAGGTTTGACGCTCAAATATGTCCTGTTGTTGGAAGGATTTCTTTCAAATGGAACATGAAGAGGCGTGTTATGCTCAGGATTTCAGCCGACAAATTTCATGAGTATCATCTTCTTCGCAAGGAGAGGACAAAAGAGTTCAGTTTGTCTGCTAAGTACAATGTCATGATGAATGGTGACAATTCTATTATATGTCATCTTGAACACGGTGTGCATTACAACCCATGTGAGAATGAGAGCCACATAGCCAAGCTGAGTGAGAGTGTTATGAAAAGTGAGCCGTGTGATTCCAATAAACGTGAGGTTGAGAGCATCCATTCTAAGAGTAGGAGAGAAAAAGAAAACATCAGTGCAGTAGATGCTAATACATGTGAGGATATTTCTACTAATGTAATCATCTCTACTCCTGGTATTGTTTCTTGTGCTATGCAGGTTGCTTTTGAAGAAAGGGAGCAATTTATTTTACAACCTACATCGTCGGACTGTGCATTGTCACTTGCGGTGGATGTTTTAGTACCTACTACAACTGAGGAGATTGTTGATGACATTGGTACTATTTTGGAGCTTCAGCCAACATGTGCGACATATTGTGAGTCTATTCCTTTACTGAAGCCTCCTTGTGATTTGCCTTGCACTACTGTTTCAGCACCCTGTGATAGTTTACCAAATTTAAATTTTGATCATGTGGTACTGATAACACATAAGGAAATACTTGCTCGAATACCACCTGCTGATATTGTGTATTCCATCATGCTAAATGAACCTATGAGTATGAGTTGTGCTATGGATACGATTTCTGAAATTTCATTTCTGAATTCTAGCACATATTCTCCTTGTTTCATTTTCAATCTGATTGGTGAATATAGCATGCATGAAAATTTTCTTGTGGATCACATATGCATTACTTGTGATAGAATCGCTGAACTGAAACATGTTGTTTTCAGCCATACATCACAAAATGTTTGCTATGGGACAATAGCTCATGTTCCAGATATTATGGAAATACATTCTGGTCTAGTTGATATATTGCAACCAACACAAGTAATTTTACCTATGTTGGATTGTTCTAACCTTGCTAGAATAGGACCCAAGTTTTCATATTCACTATGTTTGTCCCAAAAGTCTTTGTCTAGTTTTGTTACTACTTTAGACTTCCTTGATATTTGCAAATTGAGTTGCATTTTACATACTAGACAACATGATCATGTTCATAATAATCAGAGTAGCACAGTTGAAGCATGTCATGATTCAACTTGGTTTTCAGACATATTGAATTGGTTTGATGTTGTTCACAAATTTGATCATAGATCTTGATGAGTGCAAACCTCTAGGGTGGCCCGATCTTGACGGATCTCTTGGTAAAATCGATGGGAAAGCGAGGGGAAAGGGAGAAGGTAGCGGAAGCGAACGCACACCGCGCGAAGAACACGATGAACACACGCAAAACACACACGATACAAGGCCGATTGCTCTCACCGGTGGCCACCGGTCCGAAAGAATCCTCGCAAGGAAAGATCAGTCAACGTGCTTCCGTCAATCCCAAGTGGAGAGGGAAGAACACCTTGGAGAGGGTCTTGACGTCTTGGCAAAGGGACACCGATGCCAAGGCCTTGTACAACGAGGGAGGCGCGATGCAAACTCCAACGAGGAGGTGACGATAGTCGATCCCCTTTGGTAGAAGGGGATGAGGCAAAACTAGAGATTCCACAAAGGGGGTTGTCTTTAGTCTATCATCTATGCCTCAGGGATACATGAGGGGTGGGGGCTCTATTTATAGGACAGCCACAAGTTCAGGGGTAGTTTGGGCATAAAACTAGGGTTTGGTGCGAAATAGAGGGGTACATGGGCCAAGGGCCCAGCTGTTGGCTCGCAGGCCCATCACTTGGGCCGGACAGTCCGGGTCGGAGTGACCGGACATTCCGGGGTAGCCGGACACTCCGGGTAGTGTCCGAACTGGCCTTCTGAATGTCCACGCCAGGTTGGGGTTGGGGCAGGCCGTACACTCCGGCCGAGTCGCGCCGGACACTCCGGCTGGTTCCGGGCGGACACTCCGGGGCGATGACGGTGGACACTCTCGTTCTGGAGCTGGTTGCTCCTGGTCCATCTTCTTGGTTGACTTCGGGACGATCTTGGGGACTTGGCGTTGTGGATGTAGTAGCGTCCACAGGACAGGCTGCATCAGCTCCCCCCCTTCAAAAAGAGTCGTCCTCGACTCTTCATGCTCATCCTAAGAAGATGATGTCGAGAGACCTTCTTGATCCTGGGGTTCACCATATAGTCGTCCTTGAGAAGCTTGATGTGGCCACTCTTCAATGTTCCTTCACCCTCCATGAAGCCTACAAAGCTCACAACAAAAGCGAAGCAAGACTCAAAGAGTAGCCAATTCATGAAGATTATAGCATGAGTCCTCAAGTAGAAGGAAGTCACCTTATGATATAGAGATAGCTCATTGAAAGATAGCCCTAGGTAACTCTCTTCGATTCATCTTGTCAACTCTTTGTCCATAGAGGTTGACACGTATCCAATTGTACCTTCACACAACAAAGACCAAGCAACATATGTTCGTGTGTGATAGAGGAGCATGTCAATTGTGCCATGTCCATTCTTGTTCACAACACTATTAGCACAACTCAAGTATAGCAAACCGGATGCATATGCAAGGTCAAAGTGCATGGAAATTGTTTGAACATCAGCCAAATGTGGGAACTCAAAAACTCCATATAACATCTTAGTGTGGCACTCAAAACAATTGACTAAAATATTGATCAACATCTTTGATGCAAAGCTAGGAGAATTCGGCAAAAACGTATGAGGAATAATATCCAAAGCAACATCATTATGTGTGCAAACCAACCATTGGAAAGAACAATTGTTCAATATGTTGGATGCCATAAACATATCATCAAAAGCCAAAATCATGGGAGTATGAGTATCGCAAGCGGAAGCAAAAACAACATGTTTGCAAACAAACCATATGAAAGAGCAAGTGGTCCTTATGTTTGTTGCAACAACAATACGAGAGACTTGGAAGCTCTCATGACAATACATGCTCATAATGGCATTATGGTTGCACACAAAACATCGGAAAGAGAAATTGTTCAACATTTTTGTGGCAACACACAAAGCATCAATATCCAATAGCGACGAAACATGATTGTCACAAGGTGAACGAATACCATTAACATGCTTGCAAGCAAACCATAGGAAAGAGCAATTTTTCAACATGAAAGATGCAAAGCATGCAAAAGGTATCAGAGCTGGGTTTGATCTTGAACACACTTGGGAGATGCTCTCTAGAGCTCTTTTTGTCAACTCGTGCTCAACCGAGGTTGACATGATCATGCGGGTACCTACACACATCAAACACAAAAGGAAGAACGTGTGTGCATGGTAGAAATATATGCATGGTGAGTATGCAAGTGGTGAACATGCTTATCATGGCATTTACCAAAATCTCCAAAATTTGAGAAAGCTATGGGGGCCATCTCAATATAAACCATAGTAGACTTATTGTTGCAAGCAAAGCAAGTGAAAGAGCAATTATTCAACATATTGCAAGCAACGGGAGAGATTGTAAAACATTCATGACAAAGCATGGTTCGAGGGGTACCATTGGTAACATCATTGCAAGCAAAACATTGGAATGAGCAATTGTTCAACAAAGTGCAAGGAATGATATTATCAACGCAACGTTTAGAGCATGGCATGTCTATGGCAACATCATCACAATCAAATAATTTCACATGCTCAACATTATGCAAATGCAAAGTATCACATGGAAATATCAATGAAGCATATGTGATATCACAAACATCATCCATAGCATCCCAATCATCACAAGTCATCAAGTCCACTAGCGGGATCATGGCATCATCAACACCCTTATTTTTACCTTGTTCACACCTCTCATATGAAGTGGGTGTTGTGGTAGCATTGGCCTCCATGTGGGCGACTTCTTCATCATGTATGGGGATGGCATCATCTTCATCCACCATGTACATCTTATCTATCGGAGGCATCATCATCTCCAAGCTTGGCGCTTCTTGATCCATGGAACCTAGCACATCATGAGGAAACACACTAGAGGTAGAGGGTAAGTTGTTAGCAATGAAAGTGGTCTCACATGACCTATCAACTACCACTCTCAACTCACTCGGTGTATCACTCATGCCCTCCAAGTGGAAGCACTCAATCTCACGTATGGTGGAGTCACTCATCTCACTCTTGTTTTCACTCAAGTGGGCTAAGTGGCTCTCATACTCACATGGGATTGGTACCATATCATCACTCAAGCATATGGGGGTAGGCTCGGTTCTCTCAACTCCATGCGCCTCCTTTGGTGAAGGGGAAGTCCCATGCTCACCATTATCGACCTTGTCGTCGCCATCTTGCACCTTGGCTTGTGTAGTCCTCTTGACGTACTCGTCCAACTTGGCGAAGTAGAGGTATTCGTCATCCCCATCCATGAAGGTGCATGCGTCATCTAGGACGTCAAGTTTGGGCGTTGAAGCTTGATGGCGTGGAGGAGAGCTTGCTCTTGGTGCCATTTTGGTGGTGGCACGAGTAGTTGAAGGTGCCTTATGATGGTGTCGACGAAGGTCATTGGCGTGCCTTGCTAAAGGTTGCTGTAGATGGCGCACTTGATCATCCACATGACGCTCGCGACGATGTTCCTTGTCCTTGGCACTCTTCTTGTGATGGTGGTGCCTTCTTGAGCTTGGTTGAGCATTATGGATGGTGCTCAACATGTATTCTTCGTCTTCATGGCGAAGATGCCTTGAACGACGTCTTGTATCCTCTTGATGTTGGTGATGATCATGAGAGGATGTATGTTGATGAAGATTCTTTCTTGTTGGCGCCTCTTTTGGAAGGTGATGTCGGGGTGCCGCTCTTCTTGTAGTTGGTGGCACTTGATGCCAAGGAGGTTGTTGCACATGACGCCTTCGAGGTGGCCTTGCTTGGCGTCTTGGAGATGGTGGTTCTTGGAGCCTTGGAGATGGTGGTGCTTTACGGCTTGGAGGTGATGGCGCTCGCTGCCTTGGAGATGGTGACCCATGACGCCATGTAGGTGGTAGCGCTTGACGCCTTGGAGGTGGATCATCAAAGTAGGTGGTGCCCTTTGGTGTGGCACGCTTGGCCTTGAAGGTCATGGTTTCTTGATGATGCGTCTCCGCTAGCTTGGCATAGTAGTCCTCCATCTCCAAGCGGCGGAGGTATTCTTCATGGCTCATGGAAGAGCCCTCGAAGTGGGTGAAGCACGCCATGTCCTCCATGCTTGGTGAGGCGTCGTCGTTGTAGCACTCGAAGTCATCCATGCTTGGGGAGTCGTTGTTGATGTAGTACTCCATATCACCCAAGCATGTGGAGCCATTCTCGGTGTAGTGCTCCATGTACTCCATGCATGAGGAGCCATGGTCGATGTAGAGCTCCAAGTCCTCCATGCTTGAGGAGCCATAATTGATGACGTGCTCCATGTCTTCCATGCATGTGGAGCCGTCATAGGTGCAATGCTCCGGGTCCTCAAAGCATGCGGAGCCATTGTCGGTGTAGTGCTCCATCATGTCCTCTATACTTGTGGAGTCGTAGTCGTGGTGGCTCATCATGGATTCTTCATATAAATCATCCTCGGTTCCGGAGTCCCTAGACATGATTCACAAGACCAAGTGGTGTATATGGAAGTGGTAGGGGGTTAGGAATGCAACGCCAAACCTTACTTTACCTTGGAAGATAGTATCGTGCAAGTGGCAACACTTGAGAGCAATCAAAACCAAGCAAAGTGAAGTTCACGCGGAACACCAAAACCAACTAACCACTAAAAAACACACACACACAAAGCTTATGGTGGATAGGTATGGAAGTTGGCGTGTCCAAGAACAATCTGAAATCAAGATGTTGTAATGGCAAGTAAAGAACCACAATGATCACAAAGCTAAACAAGTCAATCCACAAGAGGAAATATGTACAAGGAAACACACACGGTGGGATAAATGGGACTTGCGCGACGGAGAAAGTGAGCTAAGAACCAAATGATTACCTAGCGAAGACTATAAGCTCGTGTCGCACAAGTGCAAGGAGAGACGCTAGTTCGATTGCAATAAATTGGTGGGCTATAAGATATGCACAATAAGTACCACCTATTTGATGTTCATCGAGCTTGCGCTTCCTATTCTATGAG
Organism: Avena eriantha; assembly: GCA_910589775.1. Taxonomy (NCBI): domain Eukaryota; kingdom Viridiplantae; phylum Streptophyta; class Magnoliopsida; order Poales; family Poaceae; genus Avena; species Avena eriantha. Next base: position 173,943,999 of record OU342740.1, on the reverse strand, counting down.
GCACTTGTTTCTTTCTTTCTTTTTATTTTTATTTTTTATTTTTTTTCACTTTTCTTTTCTTTTTCACTTGCCTCTTGTGCCAACAACTATACAAGATAACTATATGAGATAGCACTCATGAAAGGAGTTGTTTGATTGAAATGAATTCTAGTGGTAATTGTGATGCATGCCAAAGCTAACCTTGTGGATCAAACCACGGTACTAGCAATTAAAAATGATAAATAAAAAGTTCTATGTTTCTCATGTACACCTTTGGGATGCCAACAACTCCGCTAGCTTTTAAACGATTTATGGTATAACCTCGGATTTTGGCTATGAGTTGATGACATGAGTAGCATACGTGTCAATATACGGGCATAAGTACTGGTACTGTCAAAGGTTATGCAAGCACTTGTAAAAGAAACAGCCAATGATCCTGGAAAGATCCACATAACAAGTCCTAGGCATGGTCTCGTTACTACTTTATGAATTTTCTTGAAAAACAACGATTGGATTAGAAGTGTTTTAGATAGACTTGATTTATTAATGTGGGTGTAAATAAGACATTTTGTTGTTATGCTACTTAGGACATGAAACTCTCTTACTCAATTATGCTATTTAAGCATCCTAGTGCTCCTTGGCAAGTTGAGAGTTAACTAGAAGAATTGGACTAATTGCTACACTTCTAGTTGCTTATAATTATATTAAACTTTACTTTGATTCTCTTGACTTACCGAAGCTTGTATAGTACTCTTGTTATCTCTCTAACTCTGATAAGCCTCGCAAATGAATGAAGTGTTGAGTGCATACGACTACTGTTGAGGGCAAACCTCTAGGGTGGCCTGATCTTTGACGAATCCCAGTCAAATCGAGGATGGAGTGCGGGAAGAGGAGGGAAGGATGAACACGACGTACTCACGCACGAAGAACACGATGAACACACACACACGCAAAACCATGATATACACCAATAGCGCACACTCGGGTGACCGGTCTGGCGTAATCCCTAGGATCGGCGTCGGGCGGAGGACTCTCTCTTGAACCAGCACGAGGAGATGGGAGACTCGGTGAGATCTTGACGTCTAGGCAAAGGGACTCTGATGCCTAGGCCTTGTACAACGCGGAGGCACGATGCAAACTCCAACGAGGTATGGAATAGTTGGTGCTCCTTTGTCAAAGGAGCATGAGGCAAGAACTAGATAGATCCACAAGGGGTTTCCACTAATTCCAAATATCATGCCTGAGGTTTACAATAGAGGTGGGGGACTATATATAGGCCAGCCACAAGTTCAGGGGTAATTTGGGCATAAAAAGGGTAATAACTGGACGAAATAGGAATATTCTCGGGCATCAATCCCAGGTAGGCGTTCGGGGGGTGATTCCGGCAATAAGTCCGGCGGTGCCAGAATCGGCGCCAGAATTTCTGGTCACCGCCGGAAATTCCGGTCGAAACCGGAATGGCTCACAGAAGCGTATTTCGGTCATCGCCGGATGGTTCTGGTGTGCGCTGGTATTTCCGGTCGCTGGTCCGGTCCGACGGAGCGTTCGCCGGAAATTCCGGCGAGAGTTCCGGACCGCCGGCCCTGGCGCCGGTTTGGTCCGCGACTCCGTCTTGCGATGGCTTGGCTACTTCCTTGGGCACTTCTTCTTGGGCTTCGTACCTGATGATGCATAAGGTATTGGCATGAAATAGCAAGCCATCCAAGGATGTATCGAAGTCACATGAGACAAGGAGCGAATTCACGTTAGCTTGAAGGATCTTGTGGTAGGGGGTGGCCCGATCTTCTCAGTAAGCGGATGGCGATGATGATGGTGGATGATAGATAACTAGTGCGTAGCTATGATCTCTCCCGCTCGATCCCTGATGCCAGCGCAACAGATCTCGAACCTTGTAGGATATTCACAACACCACACTCTTGCGCACGCAGCCGTGACCACGAACGGTAGTATGCAATCTACTAATTCCCAATGGAACAACATATCACACTGAATTATAGTTGGTAGATTCGAACACAGGGTAATTCCAGAGGTTCTATGAAAGAAACCACTCCAAAATATTTTAACGTGGTCTAAAACCTAACTTGTGACGGCTACGGAGGTTTATATGAGGGCTGGGGCGTCCTCCCCTCTAAACGGGTCTAAAAACAGCCATAACTTGGCCCAAACTGACTCGGTTCGACTCAAACTGATACATACCGACCCATATATGGGTTTGGCCTTATTGGCACGTAGTCCAAACGTCGTGGAACACCTCAAACATGTAATTCTTGGTGCGCCATCTCTCTCTTGCTCATACGTGATTTCCTTATTGCCTCCTAGTGCGCATGCCTCCCGCTCCTCCCTCGCGCACTTGTTGATATTGGAAATCAGCGCTTGTCCTTCTTGCTGCAACTCACCTCCTCCTCGTGCAACGCTTGTGTTATCAATAAACCTGATCATACAAAGATGCATAGACTTAGGTAGTATAAAGTTATCATTAAGTAAAACATCAGGTTCAATTAAGAGTGAATTCACCTGTTGCTCAATCACCTTTGCACGAGCTCTTGTAATGGGTCCAATCCTGATTTCATTGGACTTGTTCTTTGCAGCAACATCTTCATTGTGAATAGGAGTAGGAGATAGTGGAATAGTATGGATGTCCTCATCATCTCCCCCCTTCAAAAGGCGTCGACCTCGACGCTCCAAGGTCTTCTCCAGCAGATGGTGATAAATCAGGAACATTGAAGCTGTTGCTAGCACCACCAAACTCGTCAATAGGTATATCAACTGAATAGGCATTATCATTAATTTTGGCTAGCACTTTGTAAGGACCAGCACCACGTGGCTTCAACTTGGACTTGCGAAGTAGTGGAAACCTGTCCTTGCGTAGATGCACCCAAACCATATCTCCAGGCTCGAACAACACTTCTTTTCTTGCTTGATTCCTTGCAGCAGCAATGTTCTTGCCTTTCTTCTCAATAGCCTCTCGAGTCTTCTCATGTATTTTCTTCACATAATCAGCACGTTTTGATGCCTCCATATCAACTCTCTCATGTAATGGCAGAGGCAACATATCGAGTGGCGTTAATGGCTTGAAGCCATACACCACCTCAAAAGGACAAAGCTGAGTAGTTGAATGCACAAGCCTGTTGTAAGCGAACTCAACATGTGGCAAACACTCTTCCCACTCCCGCAGATTCTTTTTAATCATGGTCCTTAGTAGCTGTGACAATGTTCTATTCACCACCTCCGTTTGACCATCTGTTTGGGGGTGACATGTAGTACTGAACAGCAACTTCATTCCTAGATTCCCCCATAAGGTCTTCCAAAAGTAGCTCATGAACTTCACATCACGATCAGAAACAATCGTCTTTGGTACGCCATGTAATCTCACGATGTCCCTGAAAAACAGGTTAGCAACATGCGACACATCGTCGCTTTTGTGGCAGGCAATAAAATGAGCCATCTTAGAGAACCTATCCACTACCACAAATATAGAATCATGACCTCTCTGAGTTTTAGGTAGACCTAGCACAAAATCCATACTAATGTCTTCCCATGGAGTAGTAGGTGCAGAGAGAGGTGTATACAAACCGTGAGGCTTCAGCTTGGATTTCGACTTGTGGCAAGTAATGCATCTGCTGACAAATATGTACACATCACGCCCAAAGTGACCCATCAAACCACAAGCATGTGATTCCTGCACTAAGAACAAACGCAACGACGATTCTGGAATACATAGTTTGTTAGCTCGAAACCAATATCCATCATGTATATGATACTTATCGCATGCGTTTCTAAGAGCACATAAACGATATGGTTCAGCAAAATCATGGTCAGTTGCATAAAGTGCACAAATAGCTTCTAATCCAGGAATTTTAACATCAAGATTGGTTAATAACATGTTCTTCCTAGATAGAGCATCAGCAACAACATTCTCTTTTCCCTTCTTATAATTAATGATGTAAGGAAAAGACTCAATGAACTCAACCCATTTAGCTAATCTTCGATGCAAGTTTGATTGAGCTTTCAAGTATTTCAATGCTTCATGATCAGAATGTATGATGAATTCCTTTGGCCACAAATAATGTTGCCAAACTTCAAGTACTGTCACAAGTGCATACAATTCTTTATCATAGATTGAATAATTCAAACGAGCACCAGTCAATTTCTCAGAAAAATAAGCGATAGGCCGACCCTCTTGCATCAAAACGCCACCTATGCCTATACCACTAGCATCACATTCAACTTCAAATTGCTTCGAAAAATCAGGTAATGCAAGCAATGGTGCAGAAGTAAGCAAACGTTTCAATGTATCAAATGCAATGTCTTGGGCCGCGCCCCATACAAAAGGAACACCTTTCTTTGTCAAATCATTTAATGGTGCAGCAATGGTGCTAAAATCTTTCACAAAGCGCCTATAGAAACCAGCGAGACCGTGGAAACTACGCAGTTGACTTACATTCATTGGAGTAGGCCAATTCTGAATTGATTCAATTTTAGATTGATCTACCTCTACTCCATGCTTAGAAACAACAAATCCTAGGAATATGACCTTATCTTTTGCAAATGTACACTTCTCAAGATTAGCATACAGTTTATTATCACGTAACACTTGCAAAACTTGTCTAATATGAGTGCAATGTTCAGATTCGGTGTGGCTGTAGATGAGTATATCATCAAAGTAAACAACCACAAAACGACCAATAAACTCTCTCAAAACATGATTCAGCAAACGCATGAAAGTACTAGGTGCATTAGTAAGACCAAATGGCATGACTAACCACTCATACAAACCGAATTTAGTTTTGAAAGCAGTTTTCCATTCATCCCCTTCTTTCATCCTATTTTGATGATAACCACTACGCAAGTCAATTTTAGAGAAAACAGCAGCACCACTCAATTCATCTAGCATATCCTCTAAGCGTGGAATAGGATGACGATATCGAATAGTGATGATATTAATCGCTCTACAGTCAGCACACATGCGCCATGTACCATCTTTCTTAGGAACTAAAATAACAGGAACAGCACAAGGGCTAAGAGAAACACGAATGTACCCTTTATCCAGTAACGCTTGTACTTGCTTCTGAATTTCCTTAGTTTCGTCGGGATTAGTCCTGTAGGGTGCACGGTTGGGAAGTGTGGCACCAGGAATCAAGTCCACTTGATGTTCTATACCACGCAATGGGGGTAAGCCCGCCGGTACATCTTCTAGAAACACATCCCCAAAGTCCTGCAAAACAGACGAGACACCAAGAGAAATAGGGGTCATGTCGTTAGAAACCAATACCTCGCCCTTATACATGAGCACAAGTGGCATGGCTGTAGGATCCTCACGAAATTCTCTCATATCTTCCTTAGTGGCTAATATCAATAAACCAGGCACTCTCTCACTTTTCGTTATATCACTCAATTTAGGCTCAATGACATCAGGAACAGCTATCACGCAATCTCGCCGAGTGGTAGTATCTTCCTTCAAGTTCACCTCTATCTTCTGGCGAGAATCATTCACAATTTCTTGTGGTGTCATTGGCTGCATAGTAATCTTCTTTCCTTTGAATTCCAAGTGATATGTATTGGCTCGGCCATTGTGTTGCACATGGCGATCATAGAGCCAAGGCCGACCCAATAGTAGGTGACAAACAGTCATAGGAACCACATCAAAATCAATAGAATCTTTGTATGGCCCTATTTGAAAGTTCACACGTACCATATGATTTACCTTCATCTCACCATTGTTGCTCAACCATTGTATGTAGTATGGCTTGGGATGAGGTAAGTATGTCAAATTCAGTTTTGTACATAGTTCCTTACTTGCAAGATTTCTGCAGCTACCTCCATCAATAATGACCTTGCAAGCTTTGTTTGGTCCAACTAGAGCTTTTGTTTGGAACAGGTTACAACGCGGGGATTCCTCAACCGGTTGCACATTAAGTACACGTGAAGATACGACAATAGTGGGTGCACGCTCAGCATATGCATCAGCACCAACCTCGCCGTCATCAATATCATCATCAGAAGCTTCATCTCCACTTTCTACTTCACCTTGTTCATTAACAAACATAACCTTGCCGTTTGGACAATCCTTCTTGTAGTGACCTCTGCCTCCACAAGTATGGCACACCACATCATGAGTACGTGCAGTAGACATGTTACAACCCGATCTAGCAGCAGGAGCAGCGGGTTTCTGAGTATTAGAACCAAACGAAGGTGTACTTGCTGGTTTGGCCGATGGTGTAAACGGAACAACAGCTGGTGGCATGAAAGTGGGAGGTGTAGATCTGGCCGAAAATCTGCTAGAAGATGGAAATCGAGCACGTGACTTTGCCTGATATGGGGTGGCCCGATCTTCTCAGCAAGCTCTTGGCGATGGTGATGGTGGATGATAGATAACTACTGCGTAGCTATGATCTCTCCCGCTCGATCCCTGATGCCAATGCAACAGCTCTCGAACCTTGTAGGATATTCACAACACCACACTCTTGCGCCCGCAGCCGTGACCACGAACGGTAGTATGCAATCTACTAATTCCCAATGGAACAACAGATCACACTCAATTATAGTTGGCAGATTCGAACACAGGGTAATTCCAGAGGTTCTATGAAAGAAACAACTCCAAAATATTTTAACGTGGTCTAAAAAACCTAACTTGTGACGGCTACGGAGGTTTATATGAGGGCTGGGGCGTCCTCCCCTCTAAACGGGCTTAAAAACAGCCATAACTTGGCCCAAACTGACTCGGTTCGACTCAAACTGATACATACCGACCCATATATGGGTTCGGCCTTATTGGCACGCAGTCCAAACGTCGTGGAACACCTCAAACATGTAATTCTTGGTGCGCCATCTCTCTCTCTTGCTCATACGTGATTTCCTCATTGCGTCCTAGTGCGCCTGCCTCCCGCTCCTCCCTCGCGCACTTGTTGATATTGGAAATCAGCGCTTGTCCTTCTTGCTGCAACTCTCCTCCTCCTCGCGCAACACTCATGTTATCAATAAACCTGATCATACAAAGATGCATAGACTTAGGTAGTATAAAGTTCTCATTAAGTAAAACATCAGGTTCAATTAAGAATGAATTCACCTGATAGTCATTATTGATTTGACTCAGTATTTCCTTCCAGTTCAGGCAGTCAGAATCATCATAATCCCCGTAGATATCCTCATCATCCTCCCTTTCTTCATGAAAAGCCGTCCTCGGCTTTAGGTAAGCTGAAAGTGGGAGAAACAAAAAGAACAACGTGTACGCAAAGTATATGTATATATAACATGTTGTATTATTGTTGTTCACATGAAAAGTATGTCTAGTATACATCAAGCAACTTAAATTGCAGGTATAAGTGAAGTACAAAGAATCATGATCATGGTAAAAAACAACTAAATAGATAGTCATGTTCTTCAATATTAAATTCAGTTTTCTCAAAAGAAGATCTATGATCAAATTTGTGAACAAGATCAAACCAATTTAATATGTCGGAAAACCAAATTGAATCATGCCATGCTTCAACTGCGCTACTCTGATTATTATGAACATGATCATGTTGTCCAGTATGTAAAATGCAACTCAATTTGCAAATATAAGTGAAGTATAAAGCATTAGCACAACTAGACAACGAATTTTGGGATAAACACAACGAATAAGAAAACTGGGGTTCTATTCTAGCAAGATTACAACGATCCAATATAGGTAAAATTACTTGTGTTGGCTGCATTATATCAACTAGACCTGACTTTAGTTTCATATTATCACAAATTTTAGCATATATCTCACAACACAAAATCGTCGACACACAACATGTATGGCTGAAAACAGCATGTTTCAGTTCAGCGATTCGATCACAAGTAATGCATATGTGATCCACAAGAAAATTTTCATGCATGCTATATTCACCAATCAGATTGAAAGTGAAACAAGGAGAATATGTGCTAGAATTCAGAAATGAAATTTCAGAAATCTTATCCATAGCACAACTCATACTCATAGGTTCATTTAGCATGATGGAATACACAATATCAGCAGGTGGTATTCGAGCAAGTATTTCCTTATGTGTTATCAGTACCACATGATCAAAATTTGAATTTGGTAAACTATCACATGGTGCTAAAACAGTAGTGCAAGGCAAATCAGAAAGAGGCTTCAGTAAAGGAATAGACTCACAATATGTCGCACATGTTGGCTGAAGCTCCAAATCAGTACCAATGTCATTAACAAACTTCTCAGCTGTAGTAGGTACTACGACATCCTCCATAAGTAACAATACCAGATCGTGTGATGCAGGTTGTAAAATAGGCGGCTCCCTTTCTTCAAAAGCAACCTGCATAGCACAAGAAACAATACCAGGAGTAGAGATGATTACATTAGTAGAAATATCCTCACATGTATTAGCATCTACTGCACTGATGTTTTCTCTTTCTCTCATACTCTTAGAATGGATGCTCTCAACCTCACGTTTAGTGGAATCACACAGCTCACTTTTGATAACACTCTCACTCAGCTTGGCTATGTGGCTCTCATTCTCACATGGGTTGTAATGCACACCGTGTTCAAGATGACAAATAATAGAATTGTCACCGTTCATCATGACCTTGTACTTAGCAGACAAACTGAACTCTTTTGTCCTCTCCTTGCGAAGAAGATGATACTCATGAAATTTGTCTACTGAAATCCTGAGCATAACACGCCTCTTGATGTTCCATTTGAAAGAAATCCTTCCAACAACATGACATATTTGAGCGTCAAACCTTCTACTCCAAGGTTCTCCCAATAGTATGTGACAAGAATCAAGTGGTATAGGAGATACATCATAGCGCACAATCTCAGTATGCTCTTTAAAAGTCATAGGAACATCAGCGGTGTGTGAAATCAGCAATGTGCCATATGATGAATGCAAGAGATATGGCACCGCACGGGCACATGTGGGTAGCTGCAACTTTTGTACAACTTCAACGCTGATCAAATTAATAGTAGAGTTACTATCAATGGTAATGGAAGCACATCGCTCACCAATCATCACACTATGGTGGAAAAGACCATCACCATCAAAAATAACGCGTTCTTCCTTCCAAAAAGTTCCACTACAATGCCAATTTTCGATGAATTTGTAACTGTACGTCTCCACATTATTTGTAACATCACCTGCCTCCATTTTCTGCATCACATCAACACTACTAGAAGACATGATTAGTACATTAGTGCACAAAGCAAAATCAGTATGGTGGAAACTCTCACAACTCACTCACAACTGATAAGAAAGAAGATCTTACTGTTCCAAAGTGAATAGAGATGCTCTACCAAACGTAATCAAAGACTGATGCACTGAAGTGATGAAGTGAATATCAAAGGTATAGACAACGATCACAGGGCACACAGGGTATTTATGGTGGAGCTGTAGGTATGGTATCCTATCTACACCGCAAACAAGTCCTAGTGCTGATCGTATGACAAAGACCCACGGAAACACACACGGTGGAGATAAATGGGGCAATTGCAACTATGAAAATGAGCTCCAAAAGTAAGGTATGTCGGAAGAATGCTCGTGTTGCAATGCACAAGGAGAGACGCTAGCAATGTCTCAACGAAACGGGCACAAGATTGCTAACTGAGCAGCCCGTAGAGCACTAAGCACGCTACTCTCGTAGGATAGTTATAGACACAAAGAAAGGCTTACTAAGGCTCACAAGGATAGGTACGCTATGTGGACTCAGTAAAAAAAATAAACAAAAAAAAAATTGACCTGAGAATTGGTCTCTGCCACGGCAGAAAACGGCCTAAAATCCTGCCGCGGCAGGATGCCGGCAGTTTTTTTTTCCTCTCGTACTAGCACAGACTGGTCTGTGGTAAGGCGACGGTTTGATTTTTTTTTTCGGAATTTTTTTTTTCGGAATTTTTTTTTGGGTCACGCTAGAGCACAGACTTGTCTGCGGTCAGGCGTGAGGCAGCGAGCCGATTTTTTTTTTGCTCGCCAAGTAGTACACAACTAGGACTCTTTACTTGGATCGGATCTGACTTGATGGTAGCGGAAAAAGATGGTGGAAAACAACTAGAACACTAGAAAACAAATCTACGAAGAACAGATTTAGATCTAATCTAATAGAGGAACGCGATCAGCAACTATTACTCGAATACGATGTAATCTAGGCTATGGCAACTCTTTTTGTGGGGCTTTTTCTGTATAGGATGAAAAACACTCTCTAATCTATGGATGGATTGTGGATTGCTTACCGAGGCAACGAGGAAATCTGATACCAAGATGATACGCTCTGATACCAAGATGATACGGGGTGGCCCGATCTTCTCAGCAAGCTCTTGGCGATGGTGATGGTGGATGATAGATAACTAGTGCGTAGCTATGATCTCTCCCGCTCGATCCCTGATGCCAATGCAACAGCTCTCGAACCTTGTAGGATATTCACAACACCACACTCTTGCGGACGCAGCCGTGACCACGAACGGTAGTATGCAATCTACTAATTCCCAATGGAACAATAGATCACACTCAATTATAGTTGGAAGATTCGAACACAGGGTAATTCCAGAGGTTCTATGAAAGAAACAACTCCAAAATATTTTAACATGGTCTAAAAAACCTAACTTGTGACGGCTACGGAGGTTTATATGAGGGCTGGGGCGTCCTCCCCTCTAAACGGGCTTAAAAACAGCCATAACTTGGCCCAAACTGACTCGGTTCGACTCAAACTGATACATACCGACCCATATATGGGTTCGGCCTTATTAGCACGCAGTCCAAACGTCGTGGAACACCTCAAACATGTAATTCTTGGTGCGCCATCTCTTTCTCTTGCTCATACGTGATTTCCTCATTGCGTCCTAGTGCGCCTGCCTCCCGCTCCTCCCTCGCGCACTTGTTGATATTGGAAATCAGCGCTTGTCCTTCTTGCTGCAACTCTCCTCCTCCTCGCGCAACACTTGTGTTATCAATAAACCTGATCATACAAAGATGCATAGACTTAGGTAGTATAAAGTTCTCATTAAGTAAAACATCAGGTTCAATTAAGAATGAATTCACCTGATAGTCATTATTGATTTGACTCAGTATTTCTTTCCAGTTCAGGCAGTCAGAATCATCATAATCCCCGTAGATATCCTCATCATTGCCTCTTCAGCCAGCTGGGACTCGGCCTCTCTAGCATGGTGCAGCAGCTCGTTCATTGTCTCATACTTGTGATAACGCACAATGCTCTTGATTTGAAGCTTCAAATTGTTGAGGAAACATTGCATCGTCATCTCTCGTGATTCACGAACATTAGCACGCTGCATAAGCATCTCCATCTCCATGTAGTACTCATCAACTGTCATTGTGCCTTGCCTCAACTATGTGAGCTTGTCAAACACAGAACGCAAATAATTGGAGGGAACAAAACGATCCACCATGATGGCCTTCATCTCACGCCAATCCCTCATAGGAAGTTCATTGTCGTTCCGTCTATTCTGCACAATAGCTTCCCACCAACGCAAAGCGTAACCATCAAATTCTGATGCAGCAAGTTTGACCTTCTTGTCTTCTGGGTAATCAAATAAACGCTAGAGCTTTTCAATCTTCAACTCCCCAGTAATATAATCCTCAGGATCAAGCGAGCCATTGAACGAAGGAATTGAGAACTTGGGCTTGCCCAAACTATCATCAGCTGGATTGTAAGCACGCTGGGCACGTCCAAGAGGAGCATACCCACGGCCATACAGAGGAGCAGCCGCAGGTGCAGGGGGATTTGCACGTCCCCTGCCACGATGTGGAGCAGCATCAGCCGCACTCCCCTCATCAAAGTCCTCAAACCCATCATCATGTTGTGCAACTCCGGGCTGGAGTGTTGCCTGAATTGCCTCAATGGAATGCTGCAAGGTGGCAAAGTTGACATTCATAGCAGTCAGCCGCGTCTGAATATTATTGATGGCTCCAGTATTATTCTCCACAGCATCTTGTATGTCGGTGATATTTCTATCAACAGACTCTCTCCAAGTAACAAGCTCCTCCACCTGCTTTTTCTGTGACACAATTTCATCATCACTCAAAGACATGATTAGTAAGTTAGTGCAAAAATCAAAATCAGTATGGTGGAAACTCTCACAGCTCACTCACAACTGATAAGAAAGAAGATCTTACCGTTCCAAAGTGAATAGAGATGCTCTACCAAACGTAATCAAAGACTGATGCACTGAAGTGATGAAGTGAATATCAAAGGTATAGAGAACGATCACAGGGCACCCAGGGTATTTATGGTGGAGCTGTAGGTATGGTATCCTAACTACACCGCAAACAAGTCCTAGTGCTGATCGTATGACAAAGACCCACGGAAACACACACGGTGGAGATAAATGGGGCAATTGCAACTATGAAAATGAGCTCAAAAAATTGAGGTATGTCAGAGGAACGCTCGTGTTGCAATGCACAAGGAGAGACGCTAGCACTGTCTCAACGAAATGGGCACAAGATTGCTAAACTGAGCAACCCGCAGAGCACTAAGCACGCTAGTCTCGTAGGATAGTTTTAGACATAAAGAAAGGTTTACTAAGGCTCACAAGGATAGGTACGCTATGTGGACTCAGTAAAAAAATAAACAAAAAGAAAAAAAATTGACCTGAAAATTGGTCTCTGCCACGGCAGAAAAACGGCCAAATCCTGCCGCGGCAGGATGTCGGCAGACACAAAAATTTCTCTTATGAGGAAAGACTTGTCTGTGGTAAGGCGAAGGTCCGAAAAAAAAAATTCTGATTTTTTTTTTCACGCTGGAGCACAGACCTGTCTGCGGTCAGGCGTGAGGCAGCGAGCCGATTTTTTTTATTCCGACTCGCCAATTAGTACCCAACTAGGACTCTTTACTTGGATCGGATCTGACTTGATGGTAGCGGAAAAAGATGGTGGAAAACAACTAGAACAACTAGAAAACAAATCTACGAAGAACAGATCTAGATCTAATCTAATAGAGGAACTCGACCAACAACTATTACTCGAATACGATGTAATCTAGGCTATGGCAACTCTTTTTGTTGGGCTTTTTCTGTATAGGATGAAAAACACTCTCTAATCTATGGATGGATTGTGGATAGCTTACCGAGGCAACGAGTAAATCTGATACAAAGATGATAGGGGGGTGGCCCGATCTTCTCAGTAAGCGGATGGCGATGATGATGGTGGATGATAGATAACTAGTGCGTAGCTATGATCTCTCTCACTCGATCCCTGATGCCAGCGCAACAGATCTCGAACCTTGTAGGATATTCACAACACCACACTCTTGCGCACGCAGCCGTGACCACGAACGGTATAATGCAATCTACTAATTCCCAATGGAACAACAGATCACACTCAATTATAGTTGGTAAATTCGAATATAGGGTAATTCCAGAGGTTCTATGAAAGAAACAACTCCAAAATGTTTTAACGTGGTCTAAAACCTAACTTGTGACGGCTACGGAGGTTTATATGAGGGTTGGGGCGTCCGCCCCTCTAAACGGGCCTAAAAACAGCCATAACTTGGCCCAAACTGACTCGGTTCGACTCAAACTGATACATACCGACCCATATATGGGTTCGGCCTTATTGGCACGCAGTCCAAACGTCGTGGAACACCTCAAACATGTAATTCTTGGTGCGCTATCTCTCTCTCTTGCGCATACGTGATTTCCTTATTGCCTCCTAGTGCGCATGCCTCCCGCTCCTCCCTCGCGCACTTGTTGATATTGGAAATCAGCGCTTGTCCTTCTTGCTGCAACTCTCCTCCTCCTCGCGCAATGCTTGTGTTATCAATAAACCTGATCATACAAAGATGGATAGACTTAGGTAGTATAAAGTTCTCATTAAGTAAAACATCAGGTTCAATTAAGAGTGAATTCACCTGTTGCTCAATCAGCTTTGCACGAGCTCTTGTAATGGGTCCAATCCTGATTTCATTGGACTTGTGCTTTGCAGCAACATCTTCATTGTGAATAGGAGTAGGAGATAGTGGAATAGTATGGATGTCCTCATCATCTTGGCTCGGGCACGGGTCATTGGTCCACTTGGGGGACTTGTTGGTGTAGATGTAGGAGCGACCGTAGGACAGGCTGCATCAGTTTCCCCCCCCCCCCTTGGGAAATGTCGTCCTCGACTCTTCATGGTTGTCATCTTGAACATCTCCATGGTAGGGTGAGAGATATTTGACGTTGAACGTAGTGCTTGCGAAGTACTTGGACGCCGGTATGTCGATGATGTAGGCGTTGTTGTTGATTCTCTTGAGGACCTTGAAGGGACCATCTCCTCTTAGCTTTAGCTTGGAGTCGCGTTCCTTGGGGAAGCGGTCTTTGCTTAGGTGTATCCACACAAGATCACCTTCTTGAAAGATCATCTCCTTCTTGCCCTTGTTTAACCTTGAAGCTTAGCAAAGGACTTGTTGCTCGATAGTAGCTCTTGTTTCTTGATGAAGCTTCTTCATTGCTTGTGCGCGCTTCTCAACGTCCATGTTTGTGCGCTCATGGAGTGGAAGTGGTACGATGTCGAGCGCGGTGAGGGGCTCGAAACCATAGATGATCATGAATGGACTCGTCTTCATTGTTGAGTGCTTGGCACGGTTGTAGGCGAACTCTCCGTGTGGAATGCATTCCTCCCAATCCTTCAAGTTCTTGATCAACACACGTAGAAGAGTTCTGAGGCTTCGGTGGACAACTTCGATTTGGACATCGGTTTGGGGATGCGATGCTGATGAAAAGAGTAGATTAACGTTGAGCTTGGCCATGAGGGTCTTCCATAAGCACCTCATGAATTTGACGTCGTGGTCTGAGACAATTGTTCTTGGCACCCCGTGAAGACGGACGATTTCGCTGAGAAACAGATTTGCAACATGTGAAGCATCGTCGGTCTTAAGGCACGGTATGAAGTGTGCCATTTTGGAAAAGCGATACACAACAACAAATATAGAATCAAGACGATGCTTAGATCTAGGCAATCCTAACACAAAATACATGCTAATGTCGGACCAAGGTGTATGAGGAATAGGCAACAACATATAAAGACCATAGGGGTTAGCTTGCAACTTAGCTTGATGAGGACATCCCTACAATTACACCTACCCCAATGACTACTGAAGATGCTACAACTGTTGCAAGAAAGGATCAGTCCAATGATATTAGAATTGGACCTATTACAAGAGCTCGTGCTAAGCTACTAGATCAACAGGTGAATTTACTCCTAAACGAATTTGGTACTTTGATTAATGAGAACTTTATACTGCCTAAGTCTATGCATTTATGTATGATCAGGTTCGTTGGAGAAACAAGCATGGCGCGAGGAGTAGAAGGGCTACAAGAGAAGCCCAACATGATGATCGCCCCAGGATGCGCGAGGGAGGAGCGGGAGGAAGGCGCAAGAGAAGATCATCAAGATGGAGGCAAGAAGATCTGCCACGACCGGAGTGTCCTGCCGGATCCACCCGGACTGTCCGGCCTAGTCGAGAGGCGAACTGGCGTGGACAATCAGTATATCAAATCGGACACTGCCCGGACACCATCCGGAAACTTTGAAGTTTCCGGCCAGACCGGACTGTCCGGCACGCTCCACCCGGAGTGTCCGGCCTGACAGGACTGTCCGGCCTATTTCGACCGGAGTGTCCGCCCACCGAGAGAATCTGGTCCGAGTCGGTTTGTATCAGTTTGAGTCGTTTGTGTGTCGTTTCGGTTTCTGGCCGCCCCAGCTGCCCTTATAAGCCCTAGGACGACCCCTAGTTAAGTTTTAGACCACGTTAAAATATTTTGGAGTTGTTTCTTTCATAGAACCTCTGGAATTACCCTGTGTTCGAATCTACCAACTATAATTGAGTGTGATCTGTTGTTCCATTGGGAATTAGTAGATTGCATACTACCGTTCGTGGTCACGGCTGCGTGCGTAAGAGCTTGGTGTTGTGAATATCCTAAAAGGTTCGAGAGCTATTGCATTGGCATCAGGGATCGAGCGGGAGAGTTCATAGCTACAGGCTAGTTATCTATCATCCACCATCATCACCACCATCCGCTTACTGAGAAGATCGGGCCACCCCATATCATAGCTTGAACACATGTCGTGCATCGTTGAACGTAGCACTCCACGTCGCGCTTCATCTTGGGCCAAAAGTAGTGATTGGAGAGCATGTCGAATGTCTTGTCACGGCCAAAGTGACCCATGAGGCCTCCACCATGAGATTCTTGGAGAAGCAAAAGTTGAAGCGACGACTTCGGAATGCATAGCTTGTTTTGTTTAAATAGAAAACCCTTATGCAAATAGAAATCATCAAGTCCTTTGTCATTGGAGCACTTTGCGAAAATTGGTTCAAAGAACGAGTCAGAAGCATACAAAGATTTTATTTCCTCAAGACCCAACACGTTGATTTCAAGTCTCGTAAGAAGGCTCGTGTGCTTGCGAGACAAAGCGTCCGCAACTACATTATCTTTGCCCTTCTTATACTTGATAATGTACGGAAAAGACTTCATATATTCAACCCACTTAGCGTGTCTGACATGGGTATACCCTATAGGTACTCGATCTTGGTATATACGGTCTAAATACGTAAAGGCCCACGGTGTCGCCAAGGCCCAAATGAAGGAATCGAGTAACCTACGGACTCTCGATTGCTTGAAGAACAAGAAGAAGCTAAAGATAGAAAGTTTGAAGGGGAAACCCTAACTTGTAACCAACTCGACCTTGATGAGGGCAAACCTCTAGGGTGGCCCGATCTTCACGGATCTCGTGGTTAAATCGATGGGAAAGCAGGGGAAAGGGAGAGGGTAGCGGAGGCGGACACATACCTCGCGAAGAACACGATGAACACACGCAAAACACACACGATACAAGGCCGATTGCTCTCACCGGTGGCCACCGGTCCGATAGAATCCTCGCAAGGAAAGATCGGTCAACGTGCTCCCGTCAATCCCAAGCGGAGAGGGAAGAACACCTTGGAGAGGGTCTTGACGTGTTGGCAAAGGGACACCGATGCCAAGGCCTTGTACAACGAGGGAGGCGCGATGCAAACTCCAACGAGGTGGTGATGATAGTGGATCCCCTTTGGTAGAAGGGGATGAGGCAAACCTAGAGATTCCACAAAGGGGGTTTTCTTTAGTCTATCATCTATGCCTAAGGGACACAATGAGGGGTGGGGGATCTATTTATAGGCCAGCCACAAGTTTAGGGGTAGTTTGGGCATAAGACTAGGGTTTGGTGCGGAATAGAGGGGTACATGGGCCAAGGGCCCAAATGTTGGCACGCAGGCCCATCGCGTAGGCCGGACACTCTGGGTCGAGTGGGCCGGATAGTCCGGGGTGGCCGGACACTCTGGGTAGTGTCCGGGTAGAGTCCGATGTAGCACACAGAATGTCCACGCCCGGACGGGGCTAGGGTAGGCTGGACACTCCGGTTGGATCTGGCCAGACACTCCGGCTGGATTGCGGCTGACTCTCCGGGGTGATGACGGTGGAGACTCCGGTTCTCTAGCTGCTGCTTCTTCCATCTTCTCTTCCAAGCCTCCATCTTGTCAGGCTTAGTGCTCCAGGCTTCCTCCCATGCCTCCGTACTTGTTGGTATGAACCTATCATGGATATGGGACGGAGTATGAAGTAGTATACCATCCAAGAGGGTAGGAAGTGGGCTCGCATAGAGGAACGGATTCACCTTTGGAGTCCATGACGACTTGGCATAAGTTGGAGACCATGATGTGGTAATGACCAAAGGTCGGGCTACATCATCTCCCCTCCCTTCAAAAAGAGTCGTCCTCGACTCTACACGTTCATTACAAAGTAGAAGATGTCGAGAGACCTTCTTGATCCTGGGGTTCACCATATAGTCATCCTCGGGAAGATTGAATTGACAACACCTCAATGTTCCTTCACCTTCAATGAAGCCTACAAAGCTCACCACAATAGCGAAGCAACACTCGAAGCATAGCCAATTCATGAAGATTATATTATGAGTCCTCAAGTAGAGTGAAGTCACCTTAGGATGTAGAGATGGCTCGTTGAAGGGCAGCCATAAGTAACTCTCTACGGTTCATCTTGTCAACTCTTTGTCCATAGAGGTTGACGTGTACGCAATTATACCTTCACACAACAAAGACCAAGCAACATATGTTCGTGTGTGAGAGAGGAGCATGTCAATTGGGGCATGTCCATTCTTGTTCACAACACTATTAGCACAACTCAAGTATTGCCAACGAAATGCGTATGCAAGGTCAAAGTGCATGGAAGTTAATTGAACATCATCCAAATGTGGGAACTCAAAAACTCCATATAACATCTTAGTGTGGCACTCAAAGCAATTGACTAAAATATTGATCAACATCTTTGATGCAAGAGTAGGAGAATTCGGCAAAAACACATGAGGAAAGATATCCAAAACAACATCATTATGTGTGCAAACCAACCATTGGAAAGAACAATTGGTCAAAATGTTGGATTCCACACTCAAATCATCAAAATCAAAGATCATGTGCATTGGAGTATCACAAGAGGAAGCAAAAACAACATGCTTGCAAACAAACCAAATGAAAGAGCAAGTGGTCCTTATGTTTGTTGCAACAACTATACGAGAGACTTGGAAGCTCTCATGACAATACATGCTCATAATGGCAATATGGTTGCACACAAAACATCGGAAAGAGAAATTGTTCAACATTTTTGTGGCAACACACAAAGCATCAATATCCAATAGTAACGAAACATGATTGTCACAAGGTGAAAGAATACCATTAACATGCTTGCAATCAAACCATAGGAAAGAGCAATTTGTCAACATGAAAGATGCAAAGCATGCAAAAGGTATCAGAGCTGGATTCGATCTTGAACTCACGTGGGGGATGCTCTCTAGAGCTCTTTTTGTCAACTCGTGCTCAACCGAGGTTGACATGATCATGCGGGTACCTACACACATCAAACACAAAAGGAAGAACGTGTGTGCATGGTAGAGAAACACATCATCCATCATGACGTATCTCTTCTTGTGCACATCACCATGAGTGTCAATCAAGCATGAAGTAGATGCATGGTGAATATGCAAGTGGTGAACATGCTTATCATGGCAATCATCAAAATCTCCAAAATTTGAGAAAGCTATGGGGGCCATCTCAATATAAACCATATGAGAATTATTGTTGCAAGCAAAACAAGTGGAAGAGCAATTATTCAACTTATTGTAAGCAACGGGAGAGATTGTAAAACATTCATGACAAAGCATGGTTCGAGGGGTACCATTGGTAACATCATTGCAAGCAAAACATTGGAAAGAGCAATTGTTCAACAAAGTGCAAGCAATGATATCATCAACGTAATGTTTAAAGCATGGCATGTCTATCGCAACATCATCACAATCAAATAATTTCACATGCTCAACATTATGCAAAGGCAAAGTATCACATGGAAAAAATCAATGAAGCATATGTGATATCACAAACATCATCCATAGCATGCCAATCAACACAAGTCATCATGTCCACTAGTGGGATCATGGCATTATCAACACCCTTATTTTTACCTTGTTCATACCTCTCATATGAAGTTGGTGTTGTGGTAGCATTGGCCTCCATTTGGGCGACTTCTTCATCATTTATGGGGATGGCATCATCTTCATCCACCATGTACATCTTATCTGTGGGAGGCATCATCATCTACTAGCTTGGCGCTTCTTGATCCATGGAACCTAGCACATCATGAGGAAACACACTAGAGGTAGAGGTTAAGTTGTTAGCAATGAAAGTGGTCTCACATGACCTATCAACTACCACTCTCAACTCACTTGGTGTATCACTCATGCCCTCCAAGTGGAAGCACTCAATCTCACGTATGGTGGAGTCACTCATCTCACTCTTGTTTTCACTCAAGTGGGCTAAGTGGCTCTCATACTTACATGGGATTGGTACCACATCATCACTCAAGCATATGGGGGTAGGCTCGGTTCTCTCAACTCCTTGCGCCTCCTTTGGTGAAGGGAAAGTCCCATGCTCACCATTCTTGACCTTGTCGTCGCCATCTTGCACCTTGGCTTGTGTAGTCCTCTTGACGTACTCGTCCAACTTGGCGAAGTAGAGGTCTTCGTCCTCCTCATCCATGAGGTTGCGTGCGTCATCTAGGACGTCAAGTCTTGGCATTGAAGCTTGATGGCGTGGAGGAGAGCTTGCTCTTGGTGCCATTTTGGTGGTGGCACGAGTAGTTGCAGGTGCCTTATGATGGTGTCGACGGAGGTCATTGGCGTGCCTTGCCAAAGGTTGATATAGATGGCGCACTTGATCATCCACATGACGCTCGTGACGATGTTCCTTGTCCTTGGAACTCTTCTTGTGATGGTGGTGCATTCTTGAGCTTGGTTGAGCATTATGGATGGTGCTCAACATGTACTCTCCGTCTTCATGGCGAAGTTGCCTTGAACGATGTCTTGTATCCTCTTGATGTTGGTGATGATCACGAGAGGATGTATGTTGATGAAGATTCTTGCCTTGTGGCGCCTTGTGTGGAAGATGATGTTTGGGCGCCACTCTTCTTGGAGTAGATGACACTTGATGCCTTGGAGATAGACGCACTTGACGCCTTGGAGATGGTCGTGCTTGGCGCCTTGGAGATGGTGGCACTTGACGGCTTGGTGGTGATGGCTCTCGTCACCTTGGAGATGGTGGCGCATGATGCCATGTAGGCAGTCGCGCCGGACGCCTTGGAGGTGGATCATCATAGTAGGTGGTGCCCTTTGGTGTGGCACGCTTGGCCTTGAAGGTCATGGTTTCTTTATGATGCGCCTCCACTAGCTTGGTGTAGTAGTCCTCCACCTCCAAGCGATGGAGGTATTCTTCATGGCTCGTGGAAGAGTCCTCGAAGTGGGTGAAGCTCGCCATGTCCTCCGTGCTTGGTGAGGCGTCGTCGTTGAAGCACTCGAAGTCGTCCATGCTTGGGGAGTCGTTGTTGATGTAGTACTCCATATCACCCAAGCATGTGGAGCCATTGTCGGTGTAGTGCTCCATGTACTCCATGCATGAGGAGAAATTGTCTATGTAGAGCTCCAAGTCCTCCATGCTTGAGGAGCCATAGTTGATGACGTGCTCCATGTCTTCCATGCATGTGGAGCTGTCATAGGTGCAATGCTCCGGGTCCTCAAAGCATGCGGAGCCATTGTCTGTGTAGTGCTCCATCATGTCCTCTATACTTGTGGAGTCATAGTCGTGGTGGCTCATCATGGATTCTTCATAGATATCATCCTCGGTTCCGCAGTCCCTAGACATGATTCACAAGACCAAGTGGTGTATATGGAAGTGGTAGGGGGTTAGGAATGCAACGTCAAACCTTACTTTACCTTGGAAGATAGTATCGTGCAAGTGGCAACACTTGAGAGCAATCAAAACCAAGCAAAGTGAAGTTCACGCAGAACACCAAAACCAACTAACCACTAAAAAACACACACACACAAAGCTTATGGTGGATGGGTATGGAAGGTGGCATGTCAAGAACCAATCCGAAATCAAGATGTTGTAATGGCAAGTAAAGAACCACGATGATCACAAAGCAAAACAATTCAATCCACAAGATTGGAATATATACAAGGAAACACACACGGTGGGATAAATGGGACTTGTGCGACGGAGAAAGTGAGCTAAGAACAAAATGATTACCTAGCGAAGACTATAAGCTCGTGTCACACAAGTGCAAGGAGAGAAGCTAGTTCGATTGCAATAAAATTGGTGGGCTACAAGATATGCATAAAAAGTACCACCTATTTGATGTTCATCGAGCTTGCGCTTCCTATTCTATGAGGCACTTGCTTCTTTCTTTTCTTTTTCTTCTTTTTCTTTTTCTATTTTTTTTTCTCTTTTTCTTTTCTTTTTCACTTGCCCCTTCCTTGTGCCAACAACTATACAAGATAACTATATGAGATAGCGCGCTCACAACTTTTGCTCGGAATTCTACAAGGTATCAAATGTGCATAGCCCAAGCAATCATAGGAGGAACTAGTCTCAATAGGTATTTGTTGAATGCAAAGATAGTGTGGCTCACAAAGGGATACAAGTGGGGAGAAGTCGCGGAATGTTTATACCTTTCGTCGCCGATCTTCACCCTTTATTGGTGGATTCTGCCTTGCTCACGGAATTTGGATGGAGTAGATAGCATGAACCACGGATATGGTGATGTAGAGCTCTTTATCCTCTTCAAAACAAGCTAAAGAACACCAAAATCCGAGTTCATATGAAAAAATTATGCTCAAAACCGTGAAGCAGATTTTTCTGTCAGTAGGGGCGGACAGTCCGGTGCGCGCAGGCCGGACAGTCCGGCCGGGTCAGATATTCCAGTCAGTTTAGGCCGGAAACTCCGGTGGGGCGGATATTCCGGTCCGTTTTGGCCGGACAGTCCAGTCCGGTCGAACCAGAACTTCCAGAACACGATCTGGACGAGTTTTGGCGGAAAAACTCGAACCAAAACCTCAAATTGATGGGGGAAATCAAGGAATTAGGCTATGGAAACGCAGGGAAGGTAGATCAACAAGTTTAGCAAGTAATCCATGGATCAAAACCTACCAAAACGCACTCAAATCACAGATCGGTCCAAAACACGAATTGGGGCTATTTTTGGTGGAAATTTCGAATATATGGGGAAAAGACCAAATCGATGAGAAATCCGTGGCAACCAAAAGCTGCTGATACCAGATGATGAGGGCAAACCTCTAGGGTGGCCCGATCTTCACGGGTCTCGTGGTCAAATCGATGGGAAAGCGAGGGGAAAGGGAGAAGGTAGTTGAAGTGGACGCACACCTCGTGAAGAACACGATGAACACACGCAAAACACACACGATACAAGGCCCATTGCTCTCACCGGTGGCCACCGGTCCGATAGAATCCCCGCAAGGAAAGATCGGTCAACGTGCTCCCATCAATCCCAAGCGGAGAGGGAAGAACACCTTGGAGAGGGTCTTGACGTATTGGCAAAGGGACACCGATGCCAAGGCCTTGTACAACGAGGGAGGCGCGATGCAAACTCCAACGAGGTGGTGACGATAGTGGATCCCCTTTGGTAGAAGGGGATGAGGCAAAACTAGAGATTCCACAAAGGGGGTTTTCTTTAGTCTATCATCTATACCTAAGGGATACAATGAGGGGTGGGGGCTCTATTTATAGGCCAGCCACAAGTTTAGGGGTAGTTTGGGCATAAAACTAGGGTTTGGTGTGGAATAGAGGGGTACATGGGCCAAGGGCCCAGATGTTGGCACGCAGGCCCATCGCGTAGGCCGGACACTCCGGGTCGAGTGGGCCGGACAGTCCGGGGTGGCTGGACACTCCGGGTAGTGTCCGAGTAGAGTCCGATGTAGCACCCAGAATGTCCACGCCAGGACGGGGCTGGGGTAGGTCAGACACTCTGGCTGGATTGGGGAGGACTCTCCGGGGCGATGACAGTGGAGACTCCGGTTCTCCAGCTGCTGCTTCTTCCGTCTTCTCTTCCAAGCCTCCATCTTGTCAGGCTTAGTGCTCCAGGCTTCCTCCCATGCCTCCGGACTTGTTGGTATGAACCTATCATGGATATGGGACGGAGTATGAAGTAGTATACCATCCAAGAGGGTAGGAAGTGGGCTCGCATAGAGGAACGGATTCACCTTTGGAGTCCATGACGACTTGGCATAAGTTGGAGACCATGATGTGGTAATGACCGAAGGTCAGGCTACATCAGACCTGCTACCTGAGACCTAGCCTACCTATATAAAGGCTAGGAGGGGGCGGCGAGGAGGACACACGCAACCCTAGTTTTGCACAACCCTTGCTAGATTACATCTGCGCACCATTGTAACCTTCGATTCCTTCCATAATTCCATGAGCAGACAAGC
Source organism: Avena eriantha (assembly GCA_910589775.1). Lineage (NCBI taxonomy): Eukaryota > Viridiplantae > Streptophyta > Magnoliopsida > Poales > Poaceae > Avena > Avena eriantha. Next base: position 173,920,240 of record OU342740.1, on the reverse strand, counting down.
AGGAGTAGGGACCTCTATGAGGCCTGAACCTAGGTAAATCTTTGTCCCCTGTGTGCTTGTTTGCTAGCCGATAGATGTCTCCAGTGCTCCCTCCTCCAAAACCCAAGTCCATAACAATGGGCATTGATGAGTTAAACCCTCGTCAATTGGCGCCGTCTGTGGGAATTGGGAGTGCTGATGTTGCGGCTTCTTCGACCCCATGAACTGCGATCTACAACTCCGCAACAGCGGAGATTCGCCAGCTCTTCGGCGCGTTCGACTTCACCGTCCACACGCCGTCCACTCGCCCGACCTTCGAGTCCGTGGGCGACGGAATCAGCCTGGCGATCGGGAGCTTCCGCTTCCAAGTTGGTCAGATGGGCACGCTCCGCATGCCTGATCAGCCGACAGCACTGGCGATTGCTCCAACATCATGGTTCCCTCCATCGATCAGCACCCTCAGTGAGCTCAACACCCCGACAACAGTCGAGAACACGGTCAGCGACAACAGTCGCGACTCCGATTTCAGCGATCTGGCCACGGAAGATGGAACCTATGGTTCCGGATCTGAGAGTTGCGGAAGCAGCAGCTTCCCCAATCACTTCATGTGCACCGTCATCAACGCAGGCGATACCTCTGCCAACCGTGACAACACGGGCAATCACGGTAACGAAACCGACCCGCCGAACCGTGGCAACGGCGGCAACGGTGGCAATGGCGACACTCCCATCAACAACGGAGGGACAATCAAACCTCCAACCATAACCAATGAGCAAACCGGCGAATGCGTCGTAGTCAGGCTCAATGAGCTTGAATGGGCTCGCTGCCGCGAGGCCCTACGGGGAAACCCTCTACCCCCCAGATCCTCGCAAGAACTTCTGATGGGCTACCATTGGCTCCTAAAGGAGGAATTTAAGCACCAAGCGCAAACAACCGCGCAACTCGAAGCGCGTAAAAAGGCGGCGGACGAGTCGAGCCTTCGTTGTGCTGGGCTCTCCTCCCACGAAGGATCCTCCTCAAAGGGCAATGAATACATCGCCAAAAAGAGGCAATCCAGGATGGCCCACCTTACCGAGCAAGAACGCATAGAAGCTGCGAAAGTCCTCGACTTCAGCTCTATGACAGTCGATACACGGGGCAACATGGTCCCCAAGACGCCACAAGCTACGGTGACAGCATCCACCATGTTCCTCCTCAACAACCAGCCACCAGCTGGAGATCCCTGAGCCACCATGCACCGATCTACGATCGCGGGCTTGGGACTAATCGAGGCTGCTCTCGAAAAGGAGCCAACACCTGAGCCAAAAAAGGGCAAAGCGCTAGTAAAGCGCTACTCCTCGCCCTCATCCAGCGACGACAGTCACGACCTGTCTCGACGCCGCCGCTCACGGCGACACGATCGCGACTATGACGCGCGCAACGACCTCACCCAGCGCAAGATCGACAAATCAAGGGCGCGACGTGCCCGGTCGACTGACTCAGAAGAGGAAGATGTGGAGCTCTGCGGCGCCAGATGCTTCAGCAGATCCATCAGGCAAAAGCGAATGCCTAAAGGGTTTAAACTCCCACCCGAGAACCCGAAGTTTGACGGCCTATATGACCCGAAGATCTGGCTGGAGGACCACATCTCCTCTGTCAGACTCCACGGCGGCAGTCGAAGCACGGCCATGCAATGCTTACATCTACAGCTGCAAGGCGCCGCTAGAGCATGGCTCAAAAACCTCCCACGCAGATCCATTCGCAGCTGGGATGAGCTGGTTTACAGCTTCGTGTGCAACTTTAAGGGCACATACAAGCGGCCCGCATCAATCGAAGAGCTGAGGTGCTGCTAGCAAAGATCGAGCGAATCTCCACGCTCCTACATCCAAAGGTGGTCTATCATCAAGAACTCCACAGAGAACATCTCGGAGGATCGCGTGATTGACGCGTTCAATGGCGGCGTTCGCCGCCTAGAGCTCAGGGAGGAGCTAGGCCGCTCAAAGCCCCAAACCATCGACCACCTGATGGAAATCGCGAATCGGTGGGCCGATATAGAAGATTCGGTGAAGAATCGCGTTCACTCTGACGAGGAGGTGGAACTCGAGCGCAAACGCGATCGCCGAGGCAAGCGTCGCATGCGCATCTACGATGACCGCGACGACATCAACATGGTTGCGGCTGGCTACGCCGACAGACGCGACGATAACCGCAACAGCGGATACCGTAGCGGTGGATACCGCGACTCTGGGAAAACCACGCAAGTGTGGCAACGCCGCAACCGCGATGAGGCTCCCGCAACATCCATTGAGGACAAACTGTCCGGGCCATGTACGGTACACTTCTACATCGACAAGCATGATGGAAAGAAGAAGTCTAGCCACCTCCTCAAGGATTGCCGCGAGTTCCTCAAGCTACACGAGGGATTGGTTCGGATGAACCGCAGCGCAGTCAAAAGAGGCTACGGAGCCGCTCCAGGCGCCGTGGCACATGGCGCTCCGCCACCACCACCTGGGCCGCCCCCGAATGCAGCTGCACCGGACCAGCAGCACGGAGGCGAGCCGTACCCACGAGCCATGGGCACCATGATGATCCAAAAGGGACGCCCCTCGAATCAGGTGCAGAAGGCCATCACTCGCCAAGTCAACCTGGCCACACACTCGCCACCATCTACTACTAAGTACCTCAGCGGAAGCGAGTCCTGCATCACCTTCAACAAACGCGATCATCTGCCTCAAGTACCTCGTCCAGGTCATTGCCCCCTCGTACTCGAGGCGCAAATCGGATGTTTCGACATGAGCCACGTCTTCATGGATGGCGGGAGCGGCATCAACCTCATATTCGCGAGTACCTTGCGAGCAATCAGGATCCCCCTAACCTGCCTGGAGGCCTCAGGCACAACATTCCACGACATCGTCCCCAGGAAAGGCGTATATCCCCTGGGCAAAATCAACCTCGACATCATCTTCGGCACACCAAAGAACTTCCAGCGCGAGCGTATCGACTTTGAGGTCGTCGACTAGCCCTCACAGCACCACTGCATCCTCGGACCCGTTGCGTTCGCTAGGTTCATGGCAGTGCCCCACTACGCCTACCTGCAGAAGAAAATGCCAAGTCCCAATGGCGTCATCACGATCAACGGGAGCTTCGAGAGATCTGACAGTTGCGACAGGGAATTCAACAGAATTTCCCAGTCCTTCGGCATGCAGGAGGAACTCGCGAGACTAAAGGAGTCGACAGACAACAGTCTGCCTCCCCTAAGCCGGCCAAGTTCACCTGATCTCTCCTTCGACTCATCGGTGCACACAAAGAAAGTGCAGGTCCACCCATCGGATCCCACCAAGAGGGCCCTCATCGCCAACAACTTGAGTCCCGCATAGGAACTCGCGCTCATCGAATTCCTCTGTGAGCACTGGAAAAAATTTGCTGGTGTCCTGCGGACATGCCAGGAGTTCCCAGGGAATTCGCCGAGCACGCACTCAACGTCAACCCCGACGCAAGGCCAGTCAAGCAAACGATTCGGCGACTGTCTGAGCCACGAGTGCAGGCAGTTGGAATGGAGATCAATAGACTCCTTGAAGCCAAGTTCATATGTGAGATCAAGGAAAGCACTTGGCTCGCCAACACCGTGTTGGTACCAAAAAAGGACACGGATATCCTGCGGATGTGCCTGGACTTCACCTCTTTGAATAAGCACTGCCCAAAGGATCACTTCCCGTTGTCGCGCATCGACCAGATCATCGACTCCACTGCGGGATGCGAGCGCCTCTGCTTCCTCGACGCCTACTCAGGCTATAATCAGATTCGAATGAAGGAGGAATACCAAGAGAAAACAGCATTTACAACGCCCTTTGGTGTGTTCTACTACAATACAATGCCCTTCGGGCTAAAAAACGCAGGAGCCACCTATTAGCGGTGCATGCAGGCTTGTCTCAAAGAGCAACTTGGTCGCAACATTCAAGTCTATGTCGACGACATAGTAATCAAGACCAAGGAGGAAGCCTCCCTAATCGATGATTTGCGCGAAACCTTCGCCAACCTCGACCGCTACCGGATCAAGCTCAATCCGGACAAATGCGCCTTCGGCGTACCATCTGGGCAACTACTCGGGTACCTCATCTCCGCGAGGGGAATCGAGGCAAACCCGAAGAAAATAAAAGCCATACTGGCAATGGAGAAGCCGGAAAACATAAGGGGCGTGCAGTAGCTGGCTGGACAAATCGCGGCCCTTAGTCGATTCATCAGCCGGATGGGAGAAAAGGCACTTCCCTTCTACCAGCTCCTACGCAAAGCTGGAAAATTCAAGTGGACCAATGAAGCGCAAGAAGCATTCGAAGACCTCAAGCGCTAGCTGTCCACTTCGCCAGTACTGGTGACCCCACGAGAAAGGGAACCACTGTTGCTGTATATCTCTGCCACCAACCAAGTGGTCAGCACAGTACTCGTGGTCGAACGAGCCGAGGAAAACAAGGTCCACAGAGTACAACGCCCAGTCTACTACCTCAGTGAGGTCCTCACACCAACAAAACAGCGGTACCCGCACTACCAGAAGCTGGCATACGGCGACTGCGCCATTACTTCCAGGAGCACCCAATCGTGGTGGTCAACGATGCCCCGTTGGGGCATATCCTCAATAACCCCGACGCCACGGGACGAGTCGCGCTATGGGGAATAGAATTGTCCCCACGAGACATTACATACGAAAAGTGCGATGCAATCAAGTCGCAAGTCCTCCCTGATTTCCTTGTGCACTGGATGAAGAACCAGCTCCCTGATAAACCAGATATGTCCTACCTCTGGACAATGCACTTCGATGGATCTAAGCGGAAGGACGGAGCAGGTGCCGGTGTCATACTGACATCGCCTCAAGGGGACAAGCTGAAATACATCCTGCGAATGCAGTTCACCTGATGCAGCCCGTCTTACGGACGCTTCTACATCTACACCAACAAGTCCCCCAAGTGGACCCATGACTCGTGCCCAAGCCAAACTCCTCCAAGCTAAGGTGAACTCGCTCGTCTCTTCGTGCCAATTCGTTACCTCCTTGGATGACGTGCTACTTCATACCACTCCTTTGTGCATCATCAGGTACGAGCCCCCGCCGCGTCGACTCACGAGCCCTGAAGCTGCACCTGTCTGGAAGCTGCCAGAGCCGGAGTGTCCGCCCGGATCAAGCCGGAGTGTCCGGCGCATCCGGAGTGTCCGGCCCACTCTACCCGGAGTGTCCGGCCTGCCCGAGCCCGAACCTGGTGTGGACATTCAGAAGGTCAAATCGGACACTTTCCGGACACCAACCGGAGTGTCCGGCCACCCCGGACTGTCCGGCCGTGCCGACCCGGACTGTCCGGTCCAAGCGATGGGCCTGCGAGCCTAGCTGGGCCCTATGGCCCATGTACCCCTCTACTTCGCCCAGAACTCTACTTTAATGCCTGAATTACCCCTGAACTTGTGGCTGGCCTATATATAGACCCCCACCTCCATTGTAAACCCTAGGCTTGATATTGGAATTAGTGGAAACCCCTTTGTGGATCTATCTAATTCTTGCCTCATGCTCCTTGACTCAGGAGCACCAATATCCCCAAACCTTGTTGGAGTTTGCATCATGCCTCCGCGTTGTACAAGGCCTTGGCATCGGTGTTCCTTTGCCTAGACGTCAAGATCTCACTGAGTCTCCCATCTCGCTGTGCCGGTTCGAGAGAGAGTCCTCCGCCCGACGCCGATCCTAGGGATTGCGCCAGACCGGTCACCGCCGCTGTGAGCTATTGGTGTTTATCGCGGGTTTGCGTGTGTGTGTTCATCGTGTTCTTCGTGCGTGTGTTCGTCGTGTTCATCCTTTCCTCCTAGCCCCGCACTCCACCCTCTATTTGAAAGGGAATCGTGAAAGATCGGGCCACCCTAGAGGTTTGCCCTCAACATATTGGTATCAAGAGCTTCGTTGCTCACCATTTCCCCCACAAATTTTTCTTCTATCCACCAAAAATTCGAAAATCCCCACAAAAAAACAGCCCATATTTGCCTTTGGATCGATCTCTTGATTTGGAGTGTTATTTGTGGTTTTGATCCGACCAAACCTTGTCTAAGGAGTTGGTCTAGCTTTATCCAGCGTTTTCCCAGCCCGATTTGGCCAGTTTTTCGCGGATTTGAGGCCCGAAGGCGAGGATTTCCGCTCAAGAACACGAGCAGGAAACCCGCACCGGAGTGTCCGACTCGTACCGACCGGAGTGTCTAGCCCGACCGGAGTGTCCGGCCAAAACAGACCGGAGTGTCCGGCCAGACCGGAGTGTCCGGCCAGACCGGAGTGTCCGGCCTAGACAGACCGGAGTGTCCGGTTGTAACGCTAGTTTTGACAGTTTTGCCTCATTTTTCGCATTGGCTAATCTCCTTTGTTTGCTCGTGTCCCGTGTGCGTGTGAGCAAGTACCAGCAAGCTTCCGCATCATCAACTTCTGCGCTCATCGGCACCACGGACCACGAACATCATCCCGCACCACCGACGCCAAGTTCATCATCAAAGAAGGTATAACTTGCGTCACCTTGTTAACCCCCATCTTCCTTTGTGTGTACCTATCCCATGAGAGTGGCTCATCTTGTGTTTGCTTGAGCATTGTGCATTTGTCCTTGGATAGTGAGAGTGCAAGAGCAATATCATGTGTGACTAGGTAGCATCAAGGGAGAGCAAAAAAAATCAAAAAAGAAAGAAAAAGATACAATGAAAAAGCAAAAGAAAAATAGTCTCCCATTGCCAAAGAGAGTCTCAAAGCTTGTAAGAAAGAGAGAAAGAAGAGCGCCCAAGGCAAGTGCACGAATCCGTTGCTCACTTTTCCTCTTTGCAAACGAGCCACGGTCCCTCCTTGCATTGGCACGACAACGAGCTTAGTATTCGCTAGGACTTTTTGTTTGCTCATTTTCATAGTCGTGTCAATCCCAACTTTCTCCACGTGTGTGTACATAGTCGTAGGTTCCCGTCACCCTTTTGAGTTGTTGACCTTCGCCTTTGACTTGAGTTTTGTTGGATTTTTACCACTTTTGACTATCCCTTTTCTTTTGGTTGGTTCTTTGGCTTTCCACAGCCCTAACCTACCACCAACAAGCTTTTGAGAGTTAGTGTGAGTTTTCTTGGCATTTCCATTTTGCACGCTAATAGCTCTCACTTGTGGTTTCTAGTTTGGTGCAATCCCCAAGGTGAGGTACAAGGCTAACACCACCATATTCCACTTCCATATACAATATTTGTGTGTTTTGCATGATGGATAGGCACGGTGAGACGAGCCAACCACCTCCCCAAGAAGAAGATCAAGGTCCGTACATGACGCGTGCAAGTCACTTCATCGTTCGACAAGAGTTCCTGAACATTGCCAAGCTCTTGAGACGCGACAGGATGAACAATTTGGCGAGACGCAAGCCAAGTTCAAGAACATCGACAACCGCTTCGACAGCCTCGAACGACAAATGCATGAAATGCATCACAACTTCGGCCACCAAAACGAAGCGCTCCAACGCTCCGTCGCCGAAACAAATGACAATCTTCGACGCCTCATCGACGGCATGACAAGACCCCGTTCACGCGCTTCAAGCTCTACAAGTTCTTCGCATCGGCATGCACCTCTTCCACAAGATCTACATCAAAGTGCTCAAAGACGCAATGATACCCCCGTGGTTGAAGATGGAATCTCTTCGAACTATGTACCTTCCCCACGGCACGCCGCAACGTCAAGCTATGACAGTGACCTCTCTTCAAGGCCACGAGCAAGGCAAGAAGCACACCGTCATCACGCAAGGGCACTAGTGATTCAACAAGAGCAACCACAAGAGGAACCGCAACCGCAACCGCAAGTCTACCACCATCGACCGCGACACATTCTTGACACAACAATTGATGACTCCAATTTGGAGAATCAAGCTCGTCATCGACGTCAAGCTCTTCAAGATCCTCCTCCTCGTCATCAATGTCATGAACGTCAACAACGACACCATGGTCATCACGAGGCGCCTCCTCCACATCAACAAAACTTGGAGTGTCAAGTGATACAAGTTGAGCGACGCCCACCATGTCAAGAGGCTCATGACCATGTTCTTCGCCGTGAGGCCCATGTGCCTGACCAACATCACCAACCGAGGAACGAGCCTCCTCTTCGTCAACAACCGCGCCAAGAGCAAGAGCAAGCTCCTCCTAAACAACAATACCAAGAGCAAGCTCTGCAGCAAGGACGCGAGAACCAAGTTCCACCTCCCCAACTACAAGATCATCAACAAGGTCACCAAGCTCGTCGCAATGACCGCAACGATGAAGAAACTTTTGGCAAGCTCAAGTTCACAATGCCCAAGTTCACCGGATCCAATGACCGTGAAGAATACCTCTCGTGGGCACTCAAAGTCGACAAGATCTTCTGCATGCACAACTATAGCAACGAGAAGATGGTCGCCATGGCTTCGCTAGAGTTTGATGATTAGGCCAACCTTTGGTGGGAACAAGTTCAAGTTGCTCGTGATGCAAGACAAGAGCCGCCAATCACAACTTGGCATGACATGAAGGCTCACATGAGATCCCGGTTCGTCCCCGCACACTACACGCGTGACCTCTTCAACAACCTTCAAGCGCTTCATCAAGGGACAAAGACCGTGGAAGAATACTTCAAGGAAATGGAACTCAACTTGATTCGCGCCAACATTGATGAGCGCATGGAGCAAACAATGGCACGTTTCCTTATTGGCTTGAATCACCCAATCAAGCGCATCGTCGAGTTCCAAACATACAACACCATGGTTGAGCTTGTGCACATTGCAACAAAGGCTGAACGTCAAGTGCAAGAGGATATCAAGTACAACAAGCCCCAAGACGTACTTCACCTACAAGCAAGCTTCAACCCCTACACCAACAACTTTCAATGGTAGCTCCTCAAGTACCTCCAAGCCTTCCTTCAAGCCCACACTTCCTCAAGGAAAACTGCCACCAAATGGCAAGCAAGCAAAAAGTGATACACCTTTCAACGGTGAATGCTACAAGTGTGGAGGTAAAGGACACAAGTCGGCCGAATGTGGAAACAAGGAAGTCTTGTTCATCCATGACAATGGTGATGAAGAGTACTTGAGTGAAGATGAGTTTGATGCCCGTGTCAAGGAAGCAATGGCAAGGCAACGAGTGGAAGATGATCAAGAACTCCTCATGTGTGAACATGACGCAAGTCCATCGCTTGTCGTCACAAGAATCTTGACCACTCAAGCACCAGAGCATGAATACCAACGCTCCAATATCTTCCAAACACGAGCCGGCATCAATGGCAAATCTATCAAGGTGATCATTGACGGAGGGAGTTGTCACAACCTTTCTAGCACCGAGTTGTGTGAGAAGCTCAATCTCACCCTCCAACCACACAAGCACCCCTACCACGTGCAATGGCTAAGTGACCAAGGGTCCGTGAAGATCAAGCATACCGTAGCGGTCTCCTTCGCCATTGGTCCTTACAAAGATACGGTGGAGTGTGATGTGGTTCCTATGATAGTTTGCCACATGCTTCTTGGTCGACCATGGCAATTTGACAAGGCTGCTCAACATGATGGTCGCACCAATATATATACCTTCCAATGGCTCAACAAAACATGTGTTTTGCAACCGATGACTCCTAGCCAAATAATTGCGAACAATGCAAAGGCTTTAGCGAGGGCGCAAAGCACAACACCTACTTGTGAGAAGAGCGGTGAGAGAGAGAACCACCTCATAGTGAGTGAGAGCCACAAGCCAAATTTGAGTGGAAAAACGAAGAGTGTTCTCCTTGCCACCAAAAGTGAGATGAGAGATGTTCGGAACAACCCATCCATCTTGCACTATGTCCTCCTTTGCAAGGGACTAGCACAAGGAACTAACGAATTAACCAATGTTCCTCCATCTTTGATGAGTGTTTTGCAGGAATTCAAGGATGTGTTCCCCGAGGAGCTTCCACATGGACTACCTCCTCTTCGCGGCATAGAACATCGCATTGACCTCATCACCGGTGCACCACTGCCCAACCGCGACGCTTATCGCACGAACCCGGAGGAGACAAAGGAGATTGAACGTCAAATCAACCAACTCGTCTCCAAAGGTTTGATCCAAGTTAGCACTAGTCCAAGTGCCGTACCCGTGATTCTTGTTCCAAAGACGGATGATACGTTACGGTTATGCATGGACTGCCATCCAATCAATGCTATCACCGTGCGTTATCGACATCCCATACCACGTCTCGATGACATGCTTGATGAGTTGTGTGGAGCCACTATTTTTTTGAAAATTGATCTTCGTAGGGGTTACCATCAAATACGCATGGCTGAAGGTGATGAGTGGAAAACCGCCTTCAAGACCAAACTTGGTCTCTATGAATGGTTGGTTATGCCCTTTGGTTTATCAAATGCCCCATCCACCTTCATGCGCCTTATGAATCACATCTTGCATTCTCTCATTGGAAAAAGTGTTCTTGTCTATTTCTATGATATTCTTGTTTATAGCAAATCACTTGAGGACCATATAACACATGTCAAGGAAGTTTTGCAAATCCTTCGACATGAAAAGCTTTATGCTAATCTTCCCAAGTGCACTTTTGCTAAAGACAAGTTGATTTTTCTTGGATTTGTCGTTTCTTCGAAGGGAATTGAAGTTGATGTTTCCAAGGTAAAGGATATACGAGATTGGCCCATACCAACAAATGTGAGTGAACTCCGAAGTTTTCATGGGTTGGCCGGTTTCTATCGTCACTTTGTGAAAGACTTTTCAACCATTGCTTGTCCCCTTAATGAATTGACCAAAAAGAATGTCACCTTCGTGTGGGGCAAAGCACAACAAAAAGCTTTTGATGAACTTAAAAAGAGGCTCACTGAAGCACCTCTTCTTGCTTTACCGGATTTCACAAAAACTTTTGAGATAGAGTGTGATGCTAGTGGTATCGGCATTGGAAGAGTCCTTATGCAAAACGGACGTCCTATAGCCTACCATAGCGAAAAACTTGATGGTGCTCGCCTTAACTATCTGATTTATGACAAAGGGCTTTTTGCCTTAGTTCGTGTCCTTCAAGTTTGGCAACACTACCTTTGGCCCAACGAATTTATCATACATTCCGACCACGAGTTGTTGAAATATCTCAAAGGTCAAGCTAACTTGAGCAAGAGACACGCTAAGTGTTGAGGGCAAACCTCTAGGGTAGCCCGATCTTTTACGATTCCCTTTCAAATCGAGGGTGGAGTGCGAGACACGCTAAGTGTTGAGAGCAAGAGACACGCTAAGTGCTTCAGCTCAGGTGCAGCTTCAGGGCTCGTGGGTCGACGCGGCGGGGGTTCGTACCTGATGATGCACAGAGTAGAGGTATGAAGTAACACGCCATCCAAGGAGGTATCAAATTGGCACGAAGAGAGGAGCGAGTTCACCTTAGCTTGGAGGAGTTTGGCTCGGGCACGAGTCATGGGTCCACTTGGGGGACTTGTTGGTGTAGATGTAGAAGCGTCCGTAGGGCAGGCTGCATCAGCTCCCCCCTTGGGAAATAGTCATCCTCGTCTCTTCATGGATATAATCTTGAGCATCTCCATGGTAGGGTGAGAGATCCTTGACATTGAATGTATTGCTTGCAAGGTACTTGGAGGTCGGGATGTCGATGATGTAGGCGTTGTTGTTGATTCGTTTGACGACCTTGAAGGGACCATCTCCTCTTGGCTTGAGCTTGGAGTCACGTTCCTTGGGGAAGCGGTCCTTGCTTAGGTGTATCCACACAAGTTCACCTTCTTCAAATATCATCTCCTTCTTGTCCTTGTTTAACCTTGGAGCTTGGCGAAGGACTTGTTGTTCGATACTTGCTCTTGTTTCTTCATGAAGCTTCTTCATAACTTGTGCGCGCTTCTCGACGTCCATGTTTGTGCGCTCATGGAGAGGTAGTGGTAGGATGTCGAGCGCGGTGAGCGGCTCGAAACCATAGACGATCATGAATGGACTCATCTTGGTTGTTGAGTGCTTGGCTCGATTGTAGGCGAACTCGGCGTGTGGAATGCATTCCTCCCAATCGTTCAGGTTTTTCTTGATCAACACACGAAGGAGAGTTCCGAGGCTTCGGTTGGCAACTTCGGTTTGGCCATCAGTTTGAGGATGTGATGCGGATGAAAAGAGGAGCTTGACGCCGAGCTTGGCCATGAGGGTCTTCCACAAGTAGCTCATGAATTTGATGTTGCGGTCGGAGACGATTGTCCTTGGCACACCGTGAAGACGGACGATTTCCCTGAAAAACAGATTTGCAACATGTGAAGCATCGTCGGTCTTATGGCACGGTATGAAGTGTGCCATCTTGGAAAAACGATCCACAACAACAAATATAGAATCATGACCATGCTTAGATCTAGGCAATCCTAACACGAAATCCATGATAATGTCGGACCAAGGTGTATGAGGAATAGGCAATGGCATATAAAGACCATAGGGATTAGCTTGCGACTTAGCTTGAACACATGTCGTGCATCGTTGACCGTAGCGCTCCACGTCACGCTTCATCTTAGGCCAAAAGTAGTGATTGGAGAGCATGTCCAATGTCTTGTCGCGACCAAAGTGACCCATAAGGCCTCCACCTTGAGATTCTTTGGAGACGAGTTGGTTGATTTGACGTTCAATCTCCTTTGTCTCCTCCGGGTTCATGCGGTAAGCGGTGCGGTTGGGAAGTGGTGCACCGGGGATGAGGTCAATGCGATGTTCTATGCCGCGAAGAGGAGGTAGTCCATGTGGAAGCTCCTCGGGGAACACATCCTTGAATTCCTGCAAAACACTCATCAAAGATGGAGGAACATTGGTTAATTCATTAGTTCTTGCGCTAGTCCCTTGCAAAGGAGGACATAGTGCAAGATGGATGGGTTGTTGCGAACATCTCTCATCTCACTTTTGGTGGCAAGGAGAACACTCTTCGTTTTTCCACTCGAATTTGGCTTGTGGCTCTCACTCACTATGAGGTGGTTCTCTCTCTCACCACTCTTCTCACAAGTAGTGTTGTGCTTTGCGCCCTCACTAAAGCATTTGCATTGTCCGCAATTATTTGGCTAGGAGTCATCGGTTGCAAAACACATGTTTTGTTGAGCCATTTGAAGGTGTATATATTGGTGCGACCATCATTTTGAGCAGTCTTGTCAAATTGCCATGGTCGACCAAGAAGCATGTGGCAAACTGTCATAGGAACCACATCACACTCCACCGTATCTTTGTAAGGACCAATGGCGAAGGAGACCGATACGGTATGCTTGATCTTCACGCACCCTAGGTCACTTAGCCATTGCACGTGGTAGGGGTGCTTATGTGGATGGAGGGTGAGGTTGAGCTTCCCACACAACTCGGTGCTAGCAAGGTTGTGACAACTCCCTCCGTCAATGATCACCTTGATAGATTTGCCATTGATGCCGGATCGTGTTTGGAAGATATTGGAGCGTTGGTCTTCATTCTCTTGTGCTTGAGTGGTCAAGATTCTTGTGATGACAAGCGATGGACTTGCGTCATGTTCACACATGAGGAGTTCTTGATCATCTTCCACTCGTTGCCTTGCCATTGCTTCCTTGACACGGGCATCAAACTCATCTTCACTCAAGTACCCTTCATCACCATTGTCATGGATGAACAAGACTTTCTTGTTTCCACATACGGCCGACTTGTGTCCTTTACCTCCACACTTGTAGCATTCACCGTTGAAATGTGTATCACTTTTTGCTTGCTTGCCATTTGGTGGCAGTTTTCCTTGAGGAAATGTGGGCTTGAAGGAAGGCTTGGAGGTACTTGAGGAGCTACCATTGAAAGTTGTTGGTGTAGGGGTTGAAGCTTGCTTGTAGGTGAAGTACGTCTTGGGCTTGTTGTACTTGATATCCTCTTGCACTTGACGTTCAGCCTTTGTTGCAATGTGCACAAGCTCCACCATGGTGTTGTATGTTTGGAACTCGACGATGCGCTTGATTGGGTGATTCAAGCCAATAAGGAAACGTGCCATTGTTTTCTCCATGCGCTCATCAATGTTGGCGCGAATCAAGTTGAGTTCCATTTCCTTAAAGTATTCTTCCACGGTCTTTGTCCCTTGACGAAGCGCTTGAAGGTTGTTGAAGAGGTCACGCGTGTAGTGTGCGGGGATGAACCGGGATCTCATGTGAGCCTTCATGTCATGCCAAGTTGTGATTGGCGGCTCTTGTCTTGCATCACGAGCAACTTGAACTTGTTCCCACCAAAGGTTGGCGTAATCATCAAACTCTAGCGAAGCCATGTCGACCATCTTCTCGTTGCTATAGTTGTGCATGCGGAAGATCTTGTCGACTTTGAGTGCCCACGAGAGGTATTCTTTAGGGTCATTGGATCCGGTGAACTTGGGCATTGTGAACTTGAGCTTGCCAAAAGTTTCTTCCTCGTTGCGGTCATTGCGACGAGCTTGGTGACCTTGTTGATGATCTTGTAGTTGGGGAGGTGGAACTTGGTTCTCGCGTCCTTGTTGCGGAGCTTGCTCTTGGTATTGTTGTTGAGGAGGAGCTTGCTCTTTCTCTTGGCGCGGTTGTTGACGTGGTTGAGGTACTTGGGCCTCATGGTGGCGAAGGTGTGTAGCCTCTTGACGCGGTTGATGACGAAGAGCAGGCTCGTTCCTCAGTTGGTGATGTTGGTTAGGCACATGGGCCTCACGGCGAAGAACATGGTCATGAGCCTCTTGACGTGGTGGGAGTCGCTCAACTTGTATCACTTGACGCTCCAAGTTTTGTTGATGTGGAGGAGGCGCCTCGTGATGACCATGGTGTCGTTGTTGACGTTCATGACGTTGATGACGAGGAGGAGGATCTTGAAGAGCTTGACGTCGATGACGAGCTTGATTCTCCAAATTGGAGTCATCACTTGTTGTGTCAAGAATGTGTCGCGGTCGATGGTGGTAGACTTGCGGTTGTGCTTGCGGTTCCTCTTGTGGTTGCTCTTGTTGAATCACTAGTGCCCTTGCGTGATGACGGTGTGCTTCTTGCCTTGCTCGTGGCCTTGAAGAGAGGTCACCGTCATAGCTTGACGTTGCGGCGTGCCGTGGGGAAGGTACATAGTTCGAAGAGATTCCATCTTCAACCACGGGGGCATCATTGCGTCTTTGAGCACTTTGTTGTAGATCTTGTGGAAGAGGTGCATGACGATGCGAAGAACTTGCAGACCTTGAAGCACGTGAACGGGGTGTTGTCATGCCGTCGATGAGGCGTAGAAGATTATCATTTGTTTCGGCGATGGAGCGTTGGAGCGCTTCATTTTGGTGGTGGAAGTTGTGATGCATTGCATGCATTCGTCGTTCGAGGCCGTCGAAGCGGTTGTCGATGTTCTTGAACTCGGCTTGCGTCTCGCCAAATTGTTCATCCTGTCGCATCTCAAGGGCTTGGCAACGTTCACGGAACTCTTGTCGAATGATGAAGTGACTTGCACGCGTCATGTACGGACCTTGATCTTCTCCTTGGGGAGGTGGTTGGCTCGTCTCACCGTGCCTATCCATCATGCAAAACACAAGGGTATTGTATATGGAAGTGGAATATGGTGGTGTTAGCCTTGTACCTCACCATGGGGATTGCACCAAACTAGAAACCACAAGTGAGAGCTATTAGCGTGCAAAGTGGAAATGCCAAGAAAACTCACACTAACTCTCAAAAGCTTGTTGGTGGTAGGTTAGGGTTGTGGAGAGCCAAAGAACCAACCAAAAGAAAAGGGATAGTCAAAAGTGGTAAAAATCCAACAAAACTCAAGTCAAAGGCGAAGGTCAACAACTCAAAAGGGTGACGGGAACCTACGACTATGTACACACACGTCGAGAAAGTTGGGATTGACACGACTATGAAAATGAGCAAACAAAATGTCCTAACGAAGACTAAGCTCGTTTTCGTGCCAATGCAAGGAGAGACTGTGGCTCGTTTGCAAAGAGGAAAAGTGAGCAACGGATTTGTGCACTTGCCTTGGGCGCTCTTCTTTCTCTCTTGCTTACAAGCTTTGAGACTCTCTTTTGCAAGGGGAGACTATCTTTCTTTTGCTTTTTCTTTGTATTTTTTTCCTTTTTTTTTGCTCTCCCTTGATGCTACCTAGTCACACTTGATATTGCTCTTGCACTCTCACTATCCAAGGACAAATGCACAATGCTCAAGCAAACACAAGATGAGTCACTCTCATGGGATAGGTACACACAACGGAAGATGGGGGTTAACAAGGTGACGCAAGTTATACCTTCTTTGATGATGAACTTGGCGGCGGTGGTGCCAATATGTTGAGGGCAAACCTCTAGGGTGGCCCAATCTTTAACGATTCCCTTTCAAATCGAGGGTGGAGTGCGGGATGATGTTCGTGGTCCGTGGTGTCGATGAGCGTGGAAGTTGATGATGCGGAAGCTTGCTGGTACTTGCTGACACGCATACGGGACACGAGCAAACAAAGGAGATTAGCCAATGCGAAAAATGAGGCAAAACTGTCAAAACTGGCGTTACAGCCGGACACTCCAGGCTGTATGGGCCGGATACTCCGGTCTAGCCGGACACTCCGGTCTGGTTCGGCCGGACACTCCGGTCGGGCCGGACACTCTGGCGCGGGTTTCCTGCTCTTGTTCTTGAGCAGAAATCCTCGCCTTCGGGCCTCAAATCCGCGAAAAACTGGCCAAATCAGGCTGGGGAAACGCAGGATAAAGCTGGACCAACTCCTTAGACAAGGTTTGGTCGGATCAAAACCACAAATAACACTCCAAATCAAGAGATCGATCTAAAGGAAAATATGGGCTGTTTTTTGTGGGGATTTTCGAATTTTTGGTGGATAGAAGAAAATTTTGTGGGGGAAATCGTGAGCAACGAAGCTCTTGATACCAATATGTTGAGGGCAAACCTCTAGGGTGGCCCGATCTTTCACGATTCCCTTTCAAATCGAGGATGGAGTGCGGGGGACGGAGGAAAGGATGAACACGACGAACACACACACGAAGAACGCGATGAACACACACACGCAAACCCGCGATAAACACCAATAGCTCACACCGGCGGTGACCGGTCCGGCGCAATCCCTAGGATCAGCGTCGGGCGGAGGACTCTCTCTCGAACCAGCACGGCGAGATGGGAGATTCGGTGAGATCTTGACGTCTAGGCAAAGGAACACCGATGCCTAGGCCTTGTACAACGTGGAGGCACGATGCAAACTCCAACGAGGTTTGGGGATATTGGTCCTCCTTAGTCAAGGAGCATGAGGCAAGAATTAGATAGATCCACAAAGGGGTTTCCACTAATTCCAATATCAAGCCTAGGGTTTAGAATGGAGGTGGGGGTCTATATATAGGCCAGCCACAAGTTCAGGGGTAATTCAGGCATTAAATTAGAGTTCTGGGCAAAGTAGAGGGGTGCATGGTCCATAGGGCCCAGCTAGGCTCGCAGGCCCATCGCTTGGGCCGGACAGTCTGGGTCAGCACGGCCAGACAGTCCGGGCTGAGCGGACACTCTGGGTGGTGTCCGGGGAGTGTCCGATTCGACCTTCTGAATGTCCATGCCAGGTCTTGGCTCGGGCAGGCCGGACACTCCGGCTGAGTCGGGCCGGACACTCCGGCTGGATTCGGGCGGACACTCCGGCAGCTTCAGCTCAGGTGCAGCTTCAGGGCTCGTGGGTCGATGCGCGGTGGTTCGTACCTGATGATGCACAGAGTAGAGGTATGAAGTAGCACGCCATCCAAGGAGGTATCAAATTAGCACGAAGAGAGGAGCGAGTTCACCTTAGCTTGGAGGAGTTTGGCTCGGGCACGATTCATGGGTCCACTTGGGGGACTTGTTGGTGTAGATGTAGAAGCGTCCGTAGGGCGGGCTGCATCAAAAATTCTTCGAATCCATCGTCTACCGCTTCGGAGTACCGCATAGCATCATCCCCGACAATGGGACGAACTTCACATCCAAGGAGTTCCAAGAATTCTGCAAGAACCTGGGGATCAACATCAGCTACGCCTCAGTAGCGCACCCACAGACCAACGGTCAGGTGGAAAAAGCAAACAGGCTCGTCTGCGGCGGGATTAAGAAGCGACTCCTCCGGCCACTCGAGCAAGCCGCGGGTTGTTGGCCGGACGAGCTGCAATCCGTACTCTGGAGCCTACGCACAACTCCAAACAGTGCCACGGGCTACACGCCATTCTTTATGGTGCACGGAGCCGAGGTAGTGGTACCCGCCGAGGTACGGTATAAGGCGCCGCGTGTGGTCGCTTACAGTGAACAAGAATCATCCCTCGCACTCGAAGACTCCGTCGACCTCCTTGACGAGGCAAGGGAAATCACCGCAGAAAGATTAGCGATCTACCAGTAGAACCTGCGCAACTATCACAGTAGGAGGCTACGCCCCAGATCCTTCGCCGAAGGAGACCTGGTCCTGCGATTGAAGCAGCAGGGGCATCTCAAGCTCGAGTCCCCCTGGGAAGGACCGTACGTGATTACAGAAGTAATCCCAGGTGGCGCCTATCGCCTTCAAGATTTAGAACAGGAGTCGCATACTCCAACCCCTAGAACGTTGCACAGCTACAACGCTTCTACCCCTAGTCGCTTTTTACTTTTTACATCGCAAATAAGGCTACTCAGCCAAGGCTACTTAGCCACACATTGTACCTCGCACTGTTCTTCGAATAAATAAAGCTAAGTGCCCCAAAACTCTGTGTTCTTCTTTACTTTTCCAATTTTATCTACTCGGGGGCTGTGCCACCCTATATACATCTGTTCTACGAACCAAAACGAGATATCCTGAGTAGCTGGCACATCAATCGAAACCCTTGACACAAACATCAACCCAGCTACAACGCACCTAACAGGTTGACAAGGGACTGAGGTAAAATCATGACTAGGCTAACGAAAGGGACTCGCATAGTGCAACGCACTTCATGCTAACAAAGCTCTCTATACGTATTCGACAATAAATTATTTACAACATTTATACGAACTTTACAACACGAGTACACATATGTGCAGGATACAAACTAAGCTACTACTGCAGCAAGAGAACGTTGGTTTGTTCCTCAAAGAAGTCGACGATCTCTTCTGCTGGGTGATCCACCGCCTGGTAGTGCGGCACCATTTTCCAGGCAGAACCTGCTGGGGGTACAGGCGGCCCAGACGCAATTGCCGCAACATCTATGTCAGGCATGTGCAGTCGCACCAACGATAGAGCGGCCTTGGCACCAGCCACCAACTATTGCCTCACGCACTCGCGAACCGAGGATAGGCCTTGAAACTTGGAAAGGAGGGCCAGCAGGCTTGATGGAGTAACATCCAGCGGAAACATCATCCGATAAATGTTCTTCAAGCATGACTATGACTTCTTCAGAAAGTGCAGCACTCGCGACGCACGATCCTGCAGGGTGGCCAGCGCAATCGCACGATCATGATCTACCCAGAAGTATCCACTTTCTTGAAGTTGCTCCTGGGTAAGATCATGCATACGAATGGCAATTCTATCCTTATCATCCTGCGGATGACGTGCGCTGGCAACTACACGAAGCAGCAAACAGCAGCATAAGTACAGCATCACGAGTGACTACACGGAAAAGATAAGAGCAAGCAAACTAACACTTGAATTGGTCGCCCAGCTGCGTCACCTCGCCAAGCAGATACTGCTCTCGGGCGACGGCTTTATCCGCCTTCGATTTCCATACATCCGCATTACCACGGAGCACGGGCAACTCACGCTCCAGCTGCTTCACACGGTCACGCAGTCGCGAGAGCAGGGACAGTTCATCTACCCTGGAGCGCGGCGGTGCCAAATTATCATCAAGAGACGGCGAGTCCTGAGTTTCCCTCAAAGGATCACTTGATGAACCCTACCACAAGTCAAGATAGAAACAAATAAAACGACCAAATCAACACAAAGGCAAAAGGCTCAAGTGCATTCAAGACTAGCAAAAGTATCAGCAGATACACTCGCCAGCAGGCATGTTCTTAACAAAGGACATAAACTAGTCAACTATTACAAAGACTACTAAGGAGCGACTGGCTTCTTCGACTTCGACGGCTTCGGGGGCTTCATCGAGTCCGTGCCAGTGTCAGATGCCACTGACTTTCCGCCAGCCCCTGATGCCGAAGCTTTCGCCGCCTTCTTGGCGCGTTGCAGCTCCTCAGAATACTTCGCGACAGTATTTATCAGATGGTGCCCATATTTGCCACAGGTAGTCGCGAAAGGAGCAAAGACTACCTGCTGGCCGTCCGTGCTAACAGGCATCGCCTTCGACACCGCGGCAGGATCAATCTCGACTCCGTGGGCCTGCACCATGGCAAGCGATATGGACGCGCCGGCCGCGCGAAGTGAGTTCTTGAAACTGGAGGGCACACCTCCGACGAGTGACTCCACCAGCTCGTCTATATTCTCGACTAGCTCCGCCTTGGGCATCAGCTCCTCCCGAAGGTGACTGAGTACGCCTTTGGCCTTGGAGAGCGTATCCTGCACGGCGGTGCTGCGGTCTTCGACTGCTGACAGTGCACCCGCCAGAGCGTCATCGTGACGAAGGGCCTGCGGGTCGAAACTCAAATCGCCAGCATCTGTACATAAATCCACACACGGAAAAAACATCAGCGCCACCGGCAAAAACATTCGAAGCAGAAAAGGATAACGACATCCACAAGCAAAGTACCTGAGAGGGCCTTGGCAATTGAGAACAGTTGTTCTTCGAACAACTTCTCCCTGGCTGCGAAGGAAGCACGCAGATCTTCTTCACGCCTTTGCGCCACATCACGCACCGCGATTGCTTCATCGCGACCCTTCACAGCCGCAACAAGTGTCTTCTCCAGGGTGGCGGCATCATGCAAGAGGGCGTTATGTTCAACTACACAACAAACAAGAATTGATTATCAGTCGACTATATCAAAGGAGAAGAAGAAGAAGAAGAGGTGCTCGACACTCACTCTCAACCACGCGATGACGCGTCTCAAGCATCGCATGCCGACGGCCCATTGCAAGCACTTGCTCCGCGAAGTGCGCGGCTTCCTTCACAAGGAGCTATCACACAACAAAGGGATCAGCAGAAGCAATAGATAACATCGAGTGCAACATTAAACGAAGAAAATCTACACTTACATGATCCTCCAATGACTCCGAAGATGTCTGCTATACCGTCATCCGGGCAACCATTTGATGCTCCCATGCATGAGGAGAACTGGAAGAGTTGTGCCCGGAGTGGGCCGCCAATGGAGGGGAAGGAGCGCGCTCGACCTCTTTCTTGGCCCTTGAGGTCGCGACTCCTGATTCTTTCAAAAATTGGACGTCGCCAGAAGATGACGACGCCTCTTGACTACAAAGACAAAATCAACATCAAGAACAAGACAAAAACCCAGAGACAAACCAAAAAGTGCAAAAACAGAGAAGCACAAGTAAACTAGAAAACTTACCAATCAAACTTGTCAAAGTCAAACGTGGCCTCCCCCGACTCTGACGAGGACTCCTTGGGCAATCGCATCTTCTTGCGAGAGGAGGCCACGGCGCTCACAGGAATGGCAGGGATCGGCGACTCCGCACCAACACCTGCACCTTCCGGAGTCGAAGGAGACAACGCATCGGAATCCTCGCTGTGCGAACGCTTGCGAGTATCCAGACTACCGGACTCGGGGGCTTCCTCCTCCACACCAGATGGGACGGTCGACTCCGACTCGTCCTCTTCCAAGGCTTCGCGAGGGATAACCCCCTCAGGAAGAGGGGGCATACAAGGTGATACCGCCCAATCCTACATACAGACAACAAATTCAGTAAAAAGCAAGTAAACAACAGAGAAGCAATCGACAAACTTAGCTACTGCGTAGCACAACTATACCTTGGGAGGAGGATTAGTAGCATCAAATGGAGGAACAACTGGCTCATTGGGGAGCACAACCTTGACGGTGTACTTGGTTACCAGTCGAACCCTCTTGTCCACTTCACTCGCGGGCATGCCATCGGCAGACACGCGAGTGGCATCATCAACGCCAGCCCACTGAAACATGGGATGGACTCTGGCCTGCAGGGGCTGGACACGACGGTGCAACCAAGTGCGAATGAGAGCGCAGCCTCCCTCCTCCTTGCCTATGCGACTCTCGAGGTCGCAAACACGCCTGTACAGCACATCTGTCTCCGCGGACTCGCCAGGCATGACTACATTCTTCCAGGAGCGCATCCTCTTGCACGGCGTCACGGGATCGAAGGGTGCGAGTCCGAAGTGGTCTCCGTCGGCCTTCTGGTCGCGAATGTAGAACCACTTGTCCCTCCACCCTTGGACGGACGCTGTGAGTTTGATATTGAAATAGGTGGCGGATGGGTCGACGTGAATTCCGCAACCACCTACATCATATACCAAGGAGCCAGAAGTAGATTGGCGCTTCAACTTGAAGAGGCGCTTGAAAAGGCTGAAGTGCTGCTCGAATCCGAGCCAGCAATCGCAGAGGCTAATGAAGCAAGAGATATGGAGGATAGAGTTCGGGGACAGCTGATGGAGCTGAAGCCCGTAGAAACAAAGAAGGCCCCTAAAAAAGGGGTGAAGGGGCAAGGAGAGACCGCGAATGATGAATGCCAAAAACATCACTCGAAAACTAGTGGGAGGAGCAGGAATTGTCTCACCACCGGGGACGCGCGCATCGGCGACTGCGTCAGACAGCACCCCGTCTTGGCAAAGAAGACGGAGATCCGCTGACTTGATGATGGAGGGATGCCACGCGCCATTCGTAACGTGGGTGCCTGCAGCCTTCTTCTTCCCGCCGACGGTGGTGCTGGTGCCCACAGTGGCGGAGCCGCCTTTCTTCTTCGCTGCAGCAGCGGTGGCCACGGAATCAGCCGCATCGCCTCCCTTCTTCTTCCCCATTGCGCGACGGTGATGCGAGCAAAGGAAATAGCTCGAAAACGAGCGGGGCTGGTCCAGCGTCGTGGAAGAAACGAGCGCAGAGAAAGTAGAGGAGCAGCGGCAATGGCGATGGAACCAAAGGATGAATGAGAGCAGATGAGAAAATTACCGTCGCAGCATGGCAAACATCGTGCTGGACACGTGGAGGAGTGGAAGCGCGAACCGTCCCTCCACTACTCCCATTACGCGTGGAAATCGAGGAGGCACGGTTAAAATAAAGATTACGCACGCCCAGTCAAATCAAAGTCAGGAAGTGGGGCCCACTGCTCGTCACGTCCCGTCAAACTCGCTCACGCGGGCAACTGAGGTCATGAAATCGTCAGCACTGACGTCATCAAAGCTACGCAGCAGAAGACTTCGACTACTTTAGTCCTTGCTCGAGTCTTCGACTCCACCAAGCACTCGGGGGCTCCTCCCATAGGGAGCGCTGGTCGCGCACCCTATGATTTTTTCTTTTTCTTTTTCAGGAACATGGATTATCAAGCCAAACCCAACCACTCGAAACATAATTTGACTTTGGACATGGGTTACTCCCATAGGGAGTGCCGGAAACAAATTCGACTAAAACAAGCGAACAGAAGATGACAGCAGTCGCGAAAGTCCTTTAGTCCCTGCCTGAGTCTTCGAGTCAACCAGGCACTCGGGGGCTACTCCCATAGGGAGCACTGGTCGCGCACCCTATGATTATTTATACAAAAAACTGTGTGTTGATAACATCCACACTCGAAGCTCATGGCGACACCGCCTCATAAGTTTTCCCTACGAAGAGACTGCGTCTCCTAGGTCACCCGAATCGTCTCCGCGATGATAAAATTCGGATGCCGCGCTTACAGCGTGAAGGTAAGACCTGAATAAGGCATGGCAACGCATTAGCTGCGCACTAACAGAAATGTATCCGTGCCTACAGGTACGATGAAGATTCCTTGACGGACGCGTCGAGTGCTCACACCCATATAACTGGAATTCGACTCCTGTAAGACCTCCGCGGCTTGAGTCGAATTACACCAGCACTTCTCCGGATTCAAGTCCAGGGACTCGAGTTCAAGTAGATTGCGTTGTTTCACCCTAAGGTGGTTAACTGATACCGATACTTCGATTATATCAGGCACGTACATCAACAATCCCTATGACACAAATAAAGCAGTCGAAATATACTCATTCATGCACTCGAAAGACTTCAAAAGTCCCCAGTCGAATCTGCGATTCCACTGGACACTCGGGGGCTACTGACATGGGTATACCCTACAGGTACTCGAGCTTGGTATATACGGTCTAAATACGTAAAGGCCTACTGTGTCGCCAAGGCCCAAATGAAGGACTCGAGTAACCTACGGACTCTCGATTGCTTGAAGAACAAGAAGAAGCTAAAGATAGAAAGTTTGAAGGGGAAAACCCTAACTTGTAACCGACTCGACCTGCTACCTGAGACGTAGCCTACCTATATAAAGGCTAGGAGGGGGCGGCGAGGAGGACACACACAACCCTAGTTTTCCACAACCCTCGCCAGATTACATCTGCGCACCATTGTAACCTTCGATTTCATCGATATTCCACGAGCAGACAAGCAGGAGTAGGGACCTCTATGAGGCCTGAACCTAGGTAAATCTTTGTCCCTGTGTGCTTGTTTGCTAGCCGATAGATGTCTCCAGCGCTCCCTCCTTCTCCAAAACCCAAGTCCATAACAATGGGTATTGATGAGTTAAACCCTCGTCAGTGTATTTTACTCAAGTTGGCTTGGCCTTTGAGATATTTCGATGACTCGTGGTCGGAATGTATGATAAATTCTTTGGGCCATAGGTAGTGTTGCCAAACTTGAAGGACACGAACTAAGGCAAAAAGCTCTTTTTCATAAATCGGATAGTTAAGGTGAGCACCATCATGTTTCTCGCTATGGTAGGCTATAGGATGTCCATTTTGCATAAGGACTCCTCCAATGCCAATACCACTAGCATCACACTCTATCTCAAAAGTTTTGTGAAATCCGGTAACGCATGGAAAGGTGCTTCTCTGAGCCTCTTTTTGAGTTCATCGAAAGATTTATGTTGTGCTTTGCCCCACACGAAGGTGACATTCTTTTTGGTCAATTCATTGAGGGGACAAGCAATGGTCGAAAAGTCTTTCACAAAGCGACGATAGAAACCGGCAACCCATGAAAACTTCGGAGTTCACTCACATTTGTTGGGACGGGCCAATCTCGTATGTCCTTTACCTTGGAAACATCAACTTCAATTCCTTTCGAAGAAACGACAAATCCAAGAAAAATCAACTTGTCTTTAGCAAAAGTACACTTTGGAAGATTAGCATAAAGCTTTTCATGTTGAAGGATTTACAAAACTTCCTTGACATGTGTTATATGGTCCTCAAGTGATTTGCTATAAACAAGAATATCATCGAAATAGACAACAACACTTTTTCCAACGAGAGAACACAAGATGTGATTCATAAGGTGCATGAAGGTGGATGGGGCATTAGATAAGCCAAAGGGCATAACCAACCATTCATAGATACCAAGTTTGGTCTTGAAGGCGGTTTTCCACTCATCACCTTCAGCCATGCGTATTTGATGGTAACCACTACGAAGGTCAATTTTCGAAAAAATAGTGGCTCCACACAACTCATCAAGCATGTCATCGAGACGTGGTATGGGATATTGATAACGCACGGTGATAGCATTTATTGGACGGCAGTCCATGCATAACCGTAACGTATCATCCGTTTTTGGAACAAGAATCACAGGTACGGCACTTGGACTAGTGCTAACTTGGATAAAACTTTTGGAGATGAGTTGGTTGATTTGATGTTCAATTTCCTTTGTATCTTCTGGGTTCGTGCGGTAAGCGGCACGGTTTGGAAGTGGTGCGTCGGGGATGAGGTCTATCCGACGTTCGATGCTGATATGGGGTGGCCCGATCTTCTCAGCAAGCTCTTGTCGATGGTGATGGTGGAAGGTAGATAACTCGTGCATAGCTATGATCTCTCCCACTCGATCCCTGATGCTAGTGCAATAGCTCTCAAACCTTGTAGGATATTCACAACACCACACTCTTGCGCATCCAGCCGTGACCACGAACGGTAGTATGCAATCTACTAATTCCCAATGGAACAACAGATCACACTCAATTATAGTTGTAGAATTTGAACACAGGGTAATTCCAGAGGTTCTATGAAAGAAACAACTCCAAAATATTTTAACGTGGTCTAAAAACCCTAACTACGACGCCCCCATCCAAGGGGCGGCGGCCTATGGGGGAACCCGAGTTGGTTCCACCCAACCTAGATACAAACCGGCCACAAAGTGGCTCGGCCAAACTAGCTCTGCCGTGGCAGAGTGCTAGTCGGTTTCTCTACCGCGGCAGCCTGCCGTGGCCGAGAATTGGGGATTTTCTCTGCCGCAGCAGAGAATCTCCAATTCTTGTTGATCTTTGTCTTGGACAGCTCCTTGCGCTTCCTCCCTCTCCTCCCTCGCGCATTCTTCATTGATCAGCACGCCCGGTTCCATTAGCTCCTCGCTCCGTGCTACGTCTTCTTCTCCTAAGTACCTGATCATGCAATAATTCAAAGACTTAGGTAGTATAAAATTCTCATTAAGTAAAACACCAGGTTCATCAAGAAACAAGTTCACCTGTTGTTCTAATAGCTTAACACGAGCTCTTGTGATTCGTCCAATCCTTATCTCATTGGATTGATCCTTCTTTGCAATTGGAACATCTTCATTAGTAACTGGGGTAGGTGTAACTGTAGGGATGTCCTGATCATCTCCCCCTTCAAAAGGTGTCGACCTCAACGCTCCAAGGTCTTCTCCAGCATATGGTGACAAATCAGCAACGTTGAAGCTGCTGCTAGAACCACCAAACTCCTCAATAGGTATATCAACTGAGTAGGCATTATCATTATTTTGGCTAACACTTTGTAAGGACCAGCACCACGTGGCTTCAACTTGGACTTGCGAAGTAGTGGAAATCTGTCCTTGCGCAGATGCACCCAAACCATATCTCCAGGCTCGAACAACACTTCTTTCCTTGCTTGAGTCCTTGCAGCAATAATGTTCTTGCCCTTCTTCTCAATAGCCTCTCAAGTCTTCTCATGTATTTTCTTCACATAATCAGCACATTTTGATGCTTCCATATCAACTCTCTCATGTAATGGCAGAGGCAACATATCAAGTGGCGTCAATGGCTTGAACCCATACACCACCTCAAAAGGACAAAGTTGAGTAGTTGAATGCACAACCTTGTTGCAAGAAAACTCAACATGTGGCAAACACTCTTCCCACTCCCGCAGATTCTTTTTAATCATGGTCCTTAGCAGCTGTGACAATGTTCGATTCACCACCTCCGTTTGACCATCTGTTTAGGGATGACATGTAGTACTGAACAACAGCTTTGTTCCTAGCTTTCCCCATAAGGTCTTCCAAAAGTATCTCATGAACTTCACGTCACGATCAGAAACAATCGTCTTCGGTACTCCATGTAATCTCACGATGTCCCTAAAAAACAGGTTAGCAACATGCGACGCATCGTTGCTTTTGTGGCAGGCAATAAAATGAGCCATCTTAGAGAACCTATCCACTACCAAAAATAAAGAATCATGACCTCTCTGAGTTTTAGGTAGACCTAGCACAAAATCCATACTAATGTCTTCCCATGGAGTAGTCGGTGCAGAGAGTGGTGTATACAAACCATGAGGCTTCAGCTTGGATTTCGACTTGTGGCAAGTAATGCATCGACTCACAAATCTGTAGACATCACGCCTCATCTTGGGCCAATAAAAGTGATCAGCAAGCATGAGCAACGTCTTCTCATGCCCAAAGTGACCCATCAAACCACCAGCATGTGATTCCTGCACTAAGAATAAACGCAACGACGATTCTGGAATACATAGTTTGTTAGCTCGAAACAAATATCCATCATGTATATGATACTTATCCCATGCTTTTCTAAGAGAACACAAACGATATGGTTCAACAAAATCATGGTCAGTTGCATAAAGTCCACAAATAGCTTCTAATCTAGGAATTTTAACATCAAGATTGGATAATAGCATATTCTTCTTATATAGAGCATCATCAACAACATTCTCTTTTCCCTTCTTATAATTAATGATGTAAGGAAAAGACTCAATGAACTTAACCCATTTAGCTAATCTTCGATGCAAGTCTGATTGAGCTTTCAAGTATTTCAATGCTTCATGATCAGAATGTATGATGAATTCCTTTGGCCACAAATAATGTTGCCAAACCTCAAGTACTCTAACAAGTGCATACAATTCTTTATCATAGATTGAATAATTCAAACGAGCACGAGTCAATTTCTCAGAAAAATAAGCTATAGGCCAACCCTCTTGCATCAAAACGCCACCTATGCCTATACCACTAGCATCACATTCAACTTCAAATTGCTTCAAAAAATCAGGTAATGCAAGTAATGGTGCAGAAGTAAGCAAACATTTCAATGTATCAAATGCAATGTCTTGGGCCGCGCCCCATACAAAAGGAACACCTTTCTTTGTTAAATCATTCAAAGGTGCAGCAATGGTGCTAAAATCTTTCACAAAGCGCCTATAGTGTTGAGGGTAAACCTCTAGGGTGGCCCGATCTTTCACGATTCCCTTTCAAATCGAGGGTGGAGTGCGGGGGGAGGAGGAAAGGATGAACACGACGAACACACGCACGAAGAACGCGATGAACACACACGCAAACCCGCGATAAACACCAATAGCTCACACCGGCGGTGACCGGTCCGGCGCAATCCCTAGGATCGGCATCGGGCGGAGGACTCTCTCTCGAACCGGCACGGCGAGATGGGAGACTCGGTGAGATCTTGACGTCTAGGCAAAGGAACACCGATGCCTAGGCCTTGTACAACGCGGAGGCACGATGCAAACTCCAACGAGGTTTGGGGATATTGGTGCTCCTTAGTCAAGGAGCATGAGGCAAGAATTAGATAGATCCACAAAGGGATTTCCACTAATTCCAATATCAAGCCTAGGGTTTACAATGGAGGTGGGGGGTCTATATATAGGCCAGCCACAAGTTCAGGGGTAATTCAGGCATTAAAGTAGAGTTGTGGGCGAAGTAGAGGGGTACATGGGCCATAGGGCCCAGCTAGGCTCACAGGCCCATCACTTGGGCCGGATAGTCCGGGTCGGCACGGACGGACAGTCCGGGCAGAGCGGACACTCTGGGTGGTGTCCGGGGAGTGTCCGATTCGACCTTCTGAATGTCCACGCCAGGTCCGGGCTCGGGCAGGCCGGACAGTCCGGCTGAGTCGGGCCGGACACTGTGGTGTGGTCGGACACTCCGGTGTGGCCGGACACTCCGGCTGGATTCGGGCGGACACTCCGGCAGCTTCAGCTCAGGTGCAGCTTCAGGGCTCGTGGGTCGACGCGGCGGGGGTTCGTACCTGATGATGGATAGAGTAGAGGTATGAAGTAGCACGCCATCCAAGGAGGTATCAAATTGGCACGAAGGGAGGAGCGAGTTCACCTTAGCTTGGAGGAGTTTGGCTCGGGCACGAGTCATGGGTCCACTTGGGGGACTTGCTGGTTTAGATGTAGAAGCGTCTGTAGGGCGGGCTGCATCAGCTCCCCCCTTGGGAAAGAGTCGTCCTCGACTCTTCATGGATATCATCTTGAGCATCTCCATGGTAGGGTGAGAGATCCTTGACATTGAATGTATTGCTTGCAAGGTACTTGGAGGTCGGGATGTCGATGATGTAGGCGTTGTTGTTGATTCTTTTGAGGACCTTGAAGGGACCATCTCCTCTTAGCTTTAGCTTGGAGTCGCGTTCCTTGGGGAAGCGGTCTTTGCTTAGGTGTATCCACACAAGATCACCTTCTTGAAAGATCATCTCCTTCTTGCCCTTGTTTAACCTTGAAGCTTAGCGAAGGACTTGTTGTTCGATTGTTGCTCTTGTTTCTTGATGAAGCTTCTTCATAGCTTGTGCGCGCTTCTTGACGTCCATGTTTGTGCGCTCATGGAGTGGAAGTGGTACGATGTCGAGCGCGGTGAGGGGCTCGAAACCATAGACGATCATGAATGGACTCATCTTGGTTGTTGAGTGCTTGGCTCGATTGTAGGCGAACTCGGCGTGTGGAATGCATTCCTCCCAATCCTTCAGGTTTTTCTTGATCAACACACGAAGGAGAGTTCTGAGGCTTCGGTTGACAACTTCGGTTTGGCCATCAGTTTGAGGATGTGATGCGGATGAAAAGAGGAGCTTGACGCCGAGCTTGACCATGAGGGTCTTCCACAAGTAGCTCATGAATTTGACGTCGCGGTCGAAGACGATTGTCCTTGGCACACCGTGAAGACCTACGATTTCCCTAAAAAATAGATTTGCAACATGTGAAGCATCGTCGGTCTTATGGCACGGTATGAAGTGTGCCATCTTGGAAAAATGATCCACAACAACAAATATAGAATCATGACCATGCTTAGACCTAGCCAATCCTAACACGAAATCCATGCTAATGTCGGACCAAGGTGTATGAGGAATAGGCAATGGCATATAAAGACCATAGGGATTAGCTTGCGACTTAGCTTGAACACATGTCATGCATCGTTGAACGTAGCGCTCCACGTCACGCTTCATCTTGGGCCAAAAGTAGTGATTGGAGAGCATGTCCAATGTCTTGTCGCGACCAAAGTGACCCATAAGGCCTCCACCATGAGATTCTTGGAGAAGCAAAAGTTGAAGCGACGACTTCAGAATGCATAGCTTGTTTTGTTTAAAAAGAAAGCCCTTATGCAAATAGAAATCATCAACTCCCTTGTCATTGGAGCACTTTGCGAAAATTGGTTCAAAGAACGGGTCGGAAGCATACAAAGATTTTATTTCCTCAAGATCCAACACGTTGATTTCAAGTCTCGTAAGAAGGCTTGTATGTTTGCGAGACAATGCGTCCGCAATTACATTATCTTTGCCCTTCTTATACTTGACAATGTACGGAAAAGACTCCATGAACTCAACCCACTTAGCGTGTCTCTTGCTCAAGTTAGCTTGGCCTTTGAGATATTTCAACGACTCGTGGTCGGAATGTATGATAAATTCCTTGGGCCAAAAGGTAGTGTTGCCAAACTTGAAGGACATGAACTAACGCAAAAAGCTCTTTGTCATAAATCGGATAGTTAAAGCGAGCACCATCAAGTTTTTCGCTATAGTAGGCTATAGGACGTCCGTTTTGCATAAGGACTCCTCCAATGCCAATACCACTAGCATCACACTCTATCTCAAAAGTTTTTGTGAAATCCGGTAAAGCAAGAAGAGGTGCTTCGGTGAGCCTCTTTTTAAGTTCATCAAAATCTTTTTGTTGTGCTTTGCCCCACACGAAGGTGACATTCTTTTTGGTCAATTCATGAAGGGGACAAGCAATGGTTGAAAAGTCTTTCACAAAGCGATGATAGAAACCAGCCAACCCATGAAAACTTCGGAGTTCACTCACATTTGTTGGTATGGGCCAATCTCGTATGTCCTTTACCTTGGAAACATCAACTTCAATTCCCTTCAAAGAAATGGCAAATCCAAGAAAAATCAACATGTCTTTAGCAAAAGTGCACTTGGGAAGATTAGCATAAAGATTTTCATATCGAAGGATTTGCAAAACTTCCTTGACATGTGTTATATGGTCCTCAAGTGATTTACTATAAACAAGAATATCATCGAAATAGACAACAACACTTTTTCCAATGAGAGAACACAAGATGTGATTCATAAGGCGCATGAAGGTGGATGGGGCATTTGATAAACCAAAGGGCATAACCAACCATTCATAGAGACCAAGTTTGGTCTTGAAGGCGGTTTTCCACTCATTACCTTCAGCCATGCGTATTTGATGGTAACCACTACGAAGATCAATTTTCGAAAAAATAGTGGCTCCACACAACTCATCAAGCATGTCATCGAGACGTGGTATGGGATGTCGATAACGCACGATGATAGCATTGATTGGATGGCAGTCCATGCATAACCGTAACGTATCATCCGTGTTTGGAACAAGAATCACGGGTACGGCACTTGGACTAGTGCTAACATGGATCAACCCTTTGGAGACGAGTTGGTTGATTTGTCGTTCAATCTCCTTTGTCTCCTCCGGGTTCGTGCGGTAAGAGGCGCGGTTGGGAAGTGGTGCACCGGGGATGAGGTCAATGCGATGTTCTATGCCGCGAAGAGGAGGTAGTCCATGTCGAAGCTCCTCGGGGAACACATCCTTGAATTCCTGCAAAACACTAATCAAAGATGGAGGAACATTTGTTAATTCGTTAGTTCCTTGCGCTAGTCCCTTGCAAAGGAGGAGATAGTGCAAGATGGATGGGTCGTTGTGAACATCTCTCATCTCACTTTTGGTGGCAAGGAGAACACTCTTTGTTTTTTCACTCGAATTTGGCTTGTGGCTCTCACTCACTATGAGGTGGTTCTCTCTCTCACCGCTCTTCTCACAAGTAGGTGTTGTGCTTTGCGCCCTCGCTAAAGCCTTTACATTGTACGCAATTATTTGGCTAGGAGTCATCGGTTGCAAAACACATGTTTTGTTGAGACATTTGAAGGTGTATATATTGGTGCGACCATCATGTTGAGCAGCCTTGTCAAATTGCCATGGTCGACCAAGAAGCATGTGGCAAACTATCATAGGAACCACATCACACTCCACCGTATCTTTGTAAGGACCAATGGCGAAGGAGACCGATACGGTATGCTTGATCTTCACGGACCCTTGGTCACTTAGCCATTGCACGTGGTAGGGGTGCTTGTGTGGATGGAGGGTGAGGTTGAGCATTTCACACAACTCGGTTCTAGCAAGGTTGTGACAACTCCCTCCGTCAATGATCACCTTGATAGATTTGCCATTGATGTAGGCTCGTGTTTGGAAGATATTGGAGCGTTGGTCTTCATGCTCTTGTGCTTGAGTGGTCAAGATTCTTGTGACGACAAGCGATGGACTTGCGTCATGTTCATACATGAGGAGTTCTTGATCATCTTTCACTCGTTGCCTTGCCATTGCTTCCTTGACACGGGCATCAAACTCATCTTCAC
The DNA here is from genome assembly GCA_910589775.1 of Avena eriantha. Lineage (NCBI taxonomy): Eukaryota > Viridiplantae > Streptophyta > Magnoliopsida > Poales > Poaceae > Avena > Avena eriantha. Next base: position 173,887,426 of record OU342740.1, on the reverse strand, counting down.
TCAAGTACTCTTCATTACCATTGTCATGGATGAACAAGACTTTCTTGTTTCCACATTCGGCCGACTTGTGTCCTTTACCTCCACACTTGTAGCATTCACCGTTGAAAGGTGTATCACTTTTTGCTTGCTTGCCCTTTGGTGGCAGTTTTCCTTGAGGAAGTGTGGGCTTGAAGGAAGGCTTGGAGGTACTTGAGGAGCTACCATTGAAAGTTGTTGGTTTAGGGGTTGAAGCTTGCTTGTAGGTGAAGTACGTCTTGGGCTTGTTGTACTTGATATCCTCTTGCACTTGACGTTCAGCCTTTGTTGCAATGTGCACAAGCTCAACCATGGTGTTGTATGTTTGGAACTCGACGATGCGCTTGAATTGGTGATTCAAGCAAATAAGGAAACGTGCCATTGTTTGCTCCATACGCTCATCAATGTTGGCGCGAATCAAGTTGAGTTCCATTTCCTTGAAGTATTCTTCCACGGTCTTTGTCCCTTGACGAAGCGCTTGAAGGTTGTTGAAGAGGTCACGCGTGTAGTGTGCGGGGACGAACCGAGAACTCATGTGAGCCTTCATGTCATGCCAAGTTGTGATTGGCGGCTCTTGTCTTGCATCACGAGCAACTTGAACTTGTTCCCACCAAAGGATGGCGTAATCATCAAACTCTAGCGAAGCCATGGCGACCATCTTCTCGTTGTTATAGTTGTGCATGCGGAAGATCCTGTCGACTTTGAGTGCCCACGAGAGGTATTATTCAGGGTCATTGGATCCGGTGAATTTGGGCATTGTGAACTTGAGCTTGCCAAAAGTTTCTTCATCGTTGCGGTCATTGCGATGAGCTTGGTGACCTTGTTGATGATCTTGTAGTTGGGGAGGTGGAACTTGGTTCTCGCATCCTTGTTGCGGAGCTTGCTCTTGGTATTGTTGTTGAGGAGGAGCTTGATCTTCCTCTTTGCGCGGTTGTTGACGTGGTTGAGGTACTTGGGCCTCATGGTGGCGAAGGTGTGTAGCCTCTTGATGCGGTTGATGGCGAAGAAGAGGCTCGTTCCTCGGTTGGTGATGTTGGTTAGGCATAGGGGCCTCACGGCGAAGAACATGGTCATGAGCCTCTTGACGTGGTGGGCGTCGCTCAACTTGTATCACTTGATGCTCCAAGTTTTGTTGATGTGGAGGAGGCGCCTCGTGATGACCATGGTGTCGTTGTTGACGCTCATGACGTTGATGACGAATAAGGGGATCTTGAAGAGCTTGACGTCGATGACGAGCTTGATTCTCCAAATTGGAGTCATCACTTGTTGTGTCAAGAATGTGTCGCGGTCGATGGTGGTAGACTTGCGGTTGCCCTTGCGGTTCCTCTTGTGGTTGCTCTTGTTGAATCACTAGTGCCCTTGCGTGATGACGGTGTGCTTCTTGCCTTGCTCGTGGCCTTGAAGAGAGGTCACCGTCATAGCTTGACGTTGCGGCGTGCCGTGGGGAAGGTACATAGTTCGAAGAGATTCCATCTTCAACCACGAGGGCATCATTGCGTATTTGAGCACTTTGATGTAGATCTTGTGGAAGAGGTGCATGACGATGCGAAGAACTTGCAGAGCTTGAAACGCTCGAACAGGGTCTTGTCATGCCGTCGATGAGGCATCGAAGATTGTCATTTGTTTCGGCGACGGAGCGTTGGAGCGCTTCATTTTGGTGGCCGGAGTTGTGATGCATTGCATGCATTTGTCGTTCGAGGCCATCGAAGCGGTTGTCGATGTTCTTGAACTCGGCTTGCGTCTCGCCAAATTGTTCATCCTATCGCGTCTCAAGGGCTTGGCAACGTTCACGGAACTCTTGTCGAACGATGAAGTGACTTGCACGCGTCATGTACGGACCTTGATCTTCTTCTTGGGGAGGTGGTCGGCTCGCCTCACCGTGCCTATCCATCATGCAAAACACACAAGTATTGTATATGGAAGTGAAATATGGTGGTGTTAGCCTTGTACCTCACCTTGGGGATTGCACCAAACTAGAAACCACAAGTGAGAGCAATTAGCGTGCAAAGTGGAAATGCCAAGAAAACTCACACTAACTCTCAAAAGCTTGTTGGTGGTAGGTTAGGGTTGTGGAAAGCCAAAGAACCAACCAAAAGAAAAGGGATAGTCAAAAGTGGTAAAAATCCAACAAAACTCAAGTCAAAGGCGAAGGTCAACAACTCAAAAGGGTGACGGGAACCTACGACTATGAACACACACGTGGAGAAAGTTGGGATTGACACGACTATGAAAATGAGCAAACAAAATGTCCTAACGAAGACTAAGCTCGTTGTCGTGCCAATGCAAGGAGAGACCGTGGCTCATTTGCAAAGAGGAAAAGTGAGCAACGGATTTGTGCACTTGCCTTGGGGGCTCTTCTTTCTCTCTTGCTTACAAGCTTTGAGACTCTCTTTTGCAAGGGGAGACTATTTTTCTTTTGCTTTTTCTTTGTATTTTTTTTGCTCTCCCTTGATGCTACCTAGTCACACTTGATATTGTTCTTGCACTCTCACTATCCAAGGACAAATGCACAATGCTCAAGCAAACACAAGAGGAGCCACTCTCATGGGATAGGTACACACAAAGGAAGATGGGGGTTAACAAGGTGACGCATGTTATACCTTCTTTGATGATGAACTTGGCGTCGGTGGTGCGGGATGATGTTCTTGGTCCGTGGTGTCGATGAGCGCGGAAGTTGATGATGCGGAAGCTTGCTGGTACTTGCTGACACGCACACGGGACAAAAGCAAACAAAGGAGATTAGCCAATGCGAAAAATGAGGCAAAACTATCAAAACTGGCGTTACAGCCGGACACTCCGGTCTGTATGGGCCGGACACTCCGGTATCGCCGGACACTCCGGTCGGTATGAGCCGGACAATCCGGCGCGGGTTTCCTGCTCGTGTCCTTGAGCGGAAATCCTCGCCTTTGGGCCTCAAATCCACGAAAAACTGGCCAAATCGGGTTGGGGAAACGCAGGATAAAGCTAGACCAATTCCTTAGACAAGGTTTGGTCAGATCAAAACCACAAATAACACTCCAAATAAAGAGATCGATCCAAAGGCAAATATGGGCTGTTTTTTGTGGGGATTTTCGAATTTTTTGTGGATAGAAGAAAAATTTGTGGGGGAATCGTGAGCAACGAAGCTCTTGATACCAATATGTTGAGGGCAAACCTCTAGGGTGGCCCGATCTTTCATGATTCCCTTCCAAATCGAGGGTGGAGTGCGGGGGAAGGAGGAAAGGATGAACACGACGAACACACACACGAAGAACGCGATGAACACACACATGCAAACCCGCGATAAACACCAATAGCTCACACCGGCGGTGACCGGTCCGGCGCAATCCCTAGGATCGGTGTCGGGCGGGGGACTCTCTCTCGAACCGACACGGCGAGATGGGAGACTCGGTGAGATCTTGACGTCTAGGCAAAGGAACACCGATGCCTAGGCCTTGTACAACGCGGAGGCACGATGCAAACTCCAACGAGGTTTGGGGATATTGGTGCTCCTTAGTCAAGGAGCATGAGGCAAGAAAGATAGATCCACAAAGGGGTTTCCACTAATTCCAATATCAAGCCTAGGGTTTACAATGGAGGTGGGGGTCTATATATAGGCCAGCCACAAGTTCATGGGTAATTCACGCATTAAAGTAGAGTTCTGGGCAAAGTAGAGGGGTACATGGGCCATAGGGCCCAGCTAGGCTCGCATGCCCATTGCTTGGGCCGGACTATCTGGGTCAGCACGGCCGGACAGTCCGGGCAGAGCGGACACTCTGGGTGGTGTCCGGGGAGTGTCCGATTCGACCTTCTGAGTCGGGCCAGGTCCGGGCTCGGGCAGGCTGGACACTCTGGCTGAGTCGGGCCGGACACTCCGGTGTGGCCGGACACTCCGGCTGGATTCGGGCGGACACTCCGGCAGCTTCAGCTCAGGTGCAGCTTCAGGGCTCTTGGGTCGACGCGGCAGGGGTTCATACCTATTGATGCACAGAGTAGAGGTATGAAGTAGCACGCCATCCAAGGAGGTATCAAATTGGCACGAAGAGAGGAGCGAGTTCACCTTAGCTTGGAGGAGTTTGGCTCGGGCACGAGTCATGGGTCCACTTGGGGGACTTGTTGGTATAGATGTAGAAGCGTCCGTAGGGCGGGCTGCATCATATAGAAACCAGCTAATCCGTGGAAACTAGCACTTGACTTACATTCATGGGAGTAGGCCAATTCTGAATTGATTCAATTTTAGATTGATCTACCTCTACCCTATTCTTAGATACAACAAATCCGAGGAATATGACCTTATCTTTTGCAAATGTGCACTTCTCAAGATTAGTATACAATGTATTATCACGCAACACTTGCAAAACTTGTCTAATATGAGTGCAATGTTCAGATTCGGTGTGGTTGTATATAAGTATATCATCAAAGTAAACAACCACAAAACGACCAATAAACTCTCTCAAAACATGATTCCTCAAATGCATGAAAGTACTAGGTGCATTAGTAAGACCAAACGGCATGACTAACCACTCATACAAACTTAATTTAGTTTTGAAAGCAGTTTTCCACTCATCCCCTTCTTTCATCCTAATTTGATGATAACCACTACGCAAGTCAATTTTAGAAAAACAGTAGCACCAGTCAATTCATCTAGCATATCATCTAAGCGTGGAATAGGATGACGATATCGAATAGTGATGTTATTAATTGCTCTACAATCAACACACATGAGCCATGTACCATCTTACTTAGGAACCAAAATAACAGGAACAACACAAGGGCTAAGAGAAACACGAATGTACCCTTTATGCAGCAACGCTTGTACTTGCTTCTAAATTTCCTTAGTTTCTTTGGGATTAGTCCTGTAGGGTGCATGTTTGGGAAGTGTGGCATCAGGAATCAGGTCCACTTGATGTTCGATACCATGCAATTGAGGTAAGCCTGCGGGTACATCTTCTGGAAACACGTCCCCAAAGTCCTGCAAAACAGAAGAGACACCAAGAGAAATAGGGGTCATGTTGTTAGAAACCAATACCTCACCCTTATACATGAGCACAAGTGGCATGGTTGTAGGATCCTCACGAAATTCTCTCATTTCTTCCTTAGTGGCTAATATCAATAAACCAGGCACTCTCTCACTTTTCGTTATATCACTCAATTTAGGCTCAACTGCATCAGGATTAGCTGTCACACAATCTCGCCGAGTTGTAGGATCTTCCTTCAAGTTCACCTCTATCTTCTGGCGAGAATCATTCACAATATCTTGTGGTGTCATTGGCTGCATAGTAATCTTCTTCCCTTTGAATTCCAAGTGATATCTATTGGCTCGGCCATTGTGTTGCACATGGCGATCATAAAGCCAAGGCCGACCCAATAGTAGGTGACAAATAGTCCTAGGAACCACATCAAAATCAATAGAATCTTTGTATGGCCCTATTTGAAAATTCACATGTACCATATGATTTACCTTAATCTCACCATTGTTGCTCAACCATTGTATTTAGTATGGCTTCGGATGAGGTAAGTATGTCAAATTCAACTTGGCACATAGTTCCTTACTTGCAAGATTTCTGTAGCTACCTCCATCAATAATTACCTTGCAAGCTTTATTAGGTCCAACTAGAGCTTTTGTTTGGAACAAGTTGCAATGCTGGGATTCCTCAACCGGTTGCACACTAAGTGATGCAGCCCGTCCTACGGATGCTCCTACATCTACACCAACAAGTCCCCCAAGTGGACCCATGACTCGTGCCCGAGCCAAACTCCTACAAGCTAAGGTGAAATCGCTCCTCTCCTCGTGCCAATTTAATACCTCCTTGGATGGTGTGCTACTTCGTGCAACTACCCTATGCATCATCAGGTACGAAGCTTCGACACATCACCAAGCACCCAAGGATGGAGAACACGGAGCAGAGCGCGAAGCAGAAGCCGCTGGAGCTGCTTAGACCGGAGTCTCCGGTCCACCAAAGTCTCCGGCCTAAAGACCCCAGAGACTCCGGCCCACTCTCCGGTCTGACCCCTACACCGGGCCCTGGGACAATCTGAAGGCCCCTCCGGAGGCTGGTCCGGAGACTGACCGGAATCTCTGGTCCACCACACCGGAGTCTCCGGTCCGACCGATGCCAGGCATGAAAAGGCCTTTGGGCCTGCGGCCCATGTACCCCTTAGTCCGTCCAGAACTTGTCTTTTATTCCTAAAGTACCCCTGTTTAAGTCGCTGGCCTATATATAGTCCCCCACCTCCATTGTAAACCCTAGGCATTATATTGGAATTAGTGGAAACCCCTTGTGGATCTATCTAATTCTTGCCTCATGCTCCTTGATCAAGGAGCACCAATATCACCAAACCTCGTTGGAGTTTGCATCGTGCCTCCGTGTTGTACAAGGCCTAGGCATCGGAGTCCCTTTGCCTAGACGTCAAGATCTCACTGAGTCTCCCATCTCGTCGTGTCGGTTTGAGAGAGAGTCCTCCGCCTGACGCCGATCCTAGGGATTGCGCCGGACCGATCACCGCTGGCGTGAGCTATTGGTGTGTATCGTGGTTTTGTGTGTGTGTGTGTTCATCGCGTTCTTCGTGCATGCGTTCATCGTGTTCATCCTCCCCTCCTCTCCCTGCACTCCATCCTCGATTTGAAAGGGAATCGTGAAAGATCGGGCCACCCTCAAGGTTTGCCCTCAACATATTGGTATCAAGAGCTTCGTTGCTCACGAATTCCCCCACAATTTTTTTCTTTTATCCACAAAAAATTCGAAAATCCCCAAAAACAACCAAATTTGCCTTTGGATCGATCTCTTTATTTGGAGTGTTATTTGTGGTTTTGATCCAACCAAACCTTGTCTTAGGAGTTGGTCCAACTTTATCCTGCGTTTCCCCAGCCCAGTTTGGCCAATTTTTCGCGGATTTGAGGACCCAAGGCGTGGATTTCCGCTCAAGAACACGAGCAGTTCGCGATCTGACTCCAGACCGGAGTCTCCGGCCCTGACGCCTGATTTTGACAGTTTTGCCTCTAATCTTGCATTGGCTAATCTCCTCTTGTTTGTTTGTGAAATGGGGTGGCACGATCTTCTCAGTAATCGGATGGCGGTGATGATGGTGGACGATAGATAACTAGCCTGTAGCTATGAACTCTCCCGCTCGATCCCTGATGCCAATGCAACAGCTCTCGAACCTTGTAGGATATTCACAACACCACGCTCTTGCGCACGCAGCCGTGACCACGAACGGTAGTATGCAATCTACTAATTCCCAATGGAAAAACAGACCACACTCAATTATAGTTGGTAGATTCGAACACAGGGTAATTCCTACGGTTCTATGAAAGAAACAACTCCAAAATATTTTAATGTGGTCTAAAACCTAACTAGGGGTCGTCCCATAGCCTATAAGGGCGGTTGGGGCAGCCAGAAACCGAAACTAAATGCAAACGCTCAAACTGATACAAATCGACTCGGACCAGATTCGGTCGGCGGACGGACACTCCGGTCGAAATTGGCCGGACAGTCCGGTCACTCCGTGTGTAGTGTGCCGGACAGTCCGGTCTGGCCGGAAACTTTGAAGTTTCCGGGTGGTGTCTGGGTAGTATCCGAACTGGCAGACAGAATGTCCATGCCAGTTTGGCTCTCGACCAGGCCGGACAGTCCGGGTGAAACTGGCCGGACACTCCGGTCGTGGCAGATCTTTTTGCCTCCGTCTTGATGATCTTCTCTTGCGCCTTCCTCCCGCTCCTCCCTAGCACATCCTTGGGCGATCATCATGTTGGGCTTCTCTTGTAGCCCTTCTCCTTCTCGCGCCATGCTTGTTTCTCCAACGAACCTGATCATACATAAATGCATACACTTACGCAGTATAAAATCAAAGTACCAGATTCGTTTAGGAGTAAATTCACCTATTGTTCGATTAGCTTAGCACGAGCTCTTGTAATAGATCCAATTCTAATCTCATTGGACTGATCCTGTCTTGCGACAGTTGTAGCATCTTCAGTAGTCATTGGGGTAGGTGTAATTGTAGGGATGTCCTCATCATCTCCCCCCTTCAAAAGGCGTCGACCTCGACGCTCCAAGGTCTTCTCCAGCATATGGTGACAAATCAGCAACGTTGAAGTTGTTGCTAACTCCACCAAACTCCTCAATAGGTATATCAACCGAGTAGGCGTTATCATTAATCTTGTCTAACAGTTTGTAAGGACCAGCACCATGTGGCTTCAATTTTGACTTTCGAAGTATTGGGAACCTATCCTTGCGTAGATGCACCCAAACCATATCTCCAGGCTCGAACAACACTTCTTTCCTTGCTTGATTCCTTGCAGCAGCAATGTTCTTGCCTTTCTTCTCAATAGCCTCTCGAGTCTTCTCATGTATTTTCTTCACATAATCAGCACGTTTTGATGCCTCCATATCAACTCTCTCATGTAATGGCAGAGGCAACATATCAAGTGGCGTCAATGGCTTGAAACCATACACCACCTCAAAAGGACAAAGCTGAGTAGTTGAATGCACAACCCGGTTGTAAGCAAACTCAACATGTGGCAAACACTCTTCCCACTCCTGCAGATTCTTTTTAATCATGGTCCTTAGTAGCTGTGACAATGTTCGTTTGACCACCTCTGTTTGACCATCTGTTTGGGGATGACATGTAGTACTGAACAGCAGCTTTGTTCCTAGCTTTCCCCATCAGGTCTTCCAAAAGTAGCTCATGAACTTCACACCACGGTCAGAAACAGTCGTCTTTGGTACTCCATGTAATCTCACGATGTCCCTGAAAAACAGGTTAGGAACATGCGACGCATTGTCGCTTTTGTGGCAGGCAATAAAATGAGCCATCTTAGAGAACCTATCCACTTGCACAAATATAGAATCATGACCTCTCTGAGTTTTAGGTAGATCTAGCACAAAATCCATACTAATGTCTTCCCATGGAGTAGTTGGCGCAGAGAGAGGTGTATACAAACCGTGAGGCTTCAGCTTAGATTTCGACTTGTGGCATGTAATACATCGGCTCACAAATCTGTACACATCACGCCTCATCTTGGGCCAATAAAAGTGATCAGCAAGCATGTGCAACGTCTTCTCACGCCCAAAGTGACCCATCAAACCACCAGCATGTGATTCCTGCACTAAGAACAAATGCAACGGCGATTCTGGAATACATAATTTGTTAGCTCGAAACAAATATCCATCATGTATATGATACTTATCCCATGCGTTTCTAAGAGCACACAAATGATATGGTTCAGCAAAATCATGGTCAGTTGCATAAAGTGCACAAATAGCTTCTAATTTCAGGATTTTAACATCAAGATTGGTTAATAGCATGTTCTTCCTAGATAGAGCATCAGCAACAACATTCTCTTTTCCCTTCTTATAATTAATGATGTAAGGAAAAGACTCAATGAACTCAACCCATTTAGCTTTCAAGTATTTCAATGCTTCATGATCAGAATGTATGATGAATTCCTTTGGCCACAAATAATGTTGCCAAACCTCAAGTACTCTAACAAGTGCATACAATTCTTTATCATAGATAGAATAATTCAAACGAGCACCAGTCAATTTCTTAGAAAAATAAGCTATAGGCCGACCCTCTTGCATCAAAACGCCACCTAAGCCTATACCACTAGCATCACATTCAACTTCAAATTGCTTCGAAAAATCAGGTAATGCAAGTAATGGTGCAGAAGTAAGCAAACCTTTTAATGTATCAAAGGCAATGTCTTGGGCCGCGCCCCATACAAAAGGAACACCTTTCTTTGGCAAATCATTTAATGGTGCAACAATGGTGCTAAAATCTTTCACAAAGCGCCTATAGAAACCAGCGAGACCGTGGAAACTACGTACTTGACTAACATTCATTGGAGTAGGCCAATTCTGAATTGATTCAATTTTAGATTGATCTACCTCTACTCCATGCTTAGAAACAACAAATCCTAGGAATATGACCTTATCTTTTGCAAATGTACACTTCTCAAGATTAGCATACAGTTTATTATCACGTAACACTTGCAAAACTTGTCTAATATGAGTGCAATGTTCATATTCGGTGTGGCTGTATATAAGTATATCATCAAAGTAAACAACCACAAAACGACCAATAAACTCTCTCAAAACATGATTCATCAAACGCATGAAAGTACTAGGTGCATTAGTAAGACCAAACGGCATGACTAACCACTCATACAAACCGAATTTAGTTTTGAAAGCAGTTTTCCATTCATCCCCTTCTTCCATCCTAATTTGATGATAACCACTACGCAAGTCAATTTTAGAGAAAACAGCAGCACCACACAATTCATCTAGCATATCCTCTAAGCGTGGAATAGGATGACGATATCGAATAGTGATGTTATTAATAGCTCTACAATCAACACACATGCACCATGTACCATCTTTCTTAGGAACTAAAATAACAGGAACAACACAAGGGCTAAGAGAGACACGAATGTACCCTTTATCCAGCAATGCTTGGACTTGCTTCTGAATTTCCTTAGTTTCTTCGGGATTAGTCCTGTAAGGTGCACGGTTGGGAAGTGTGGCGCTAGGAATCAGGTCCACTTGATGTTCTATACCACGCAATGGAGGCAAACCTGTGGGTACGTCTTCTGGAAACACATCCCCAAAGTCCTACAAAACAGAAGAGACACCAAGAGAAATAGGGGTCATGTCGTTAGAAACCAATACCTCGCCCTTATACATGAGCACAAGTGGCATGGCTATAGGATCCTCACGAAACTCTCTCATATCCTCCTTGGTGGCTAGTATCAATAACCCAGGAACTCTCTCACTTTTCGTTATATCACTCAATTTATGCTCAATTACATCAGGAACAGCTGTTACACAGTCTCGCCGAGTGGTAGTATCTTCCTTCAAGTTCACCTCTATCTTTTGGCGAGAATCATTCACAATTTCTTATGGTGTCATTGGCTGCATAGTAATCTTCTTTCCTTTGAATTCTAAGTGATATGTGTTGGCTCGGCCATTGTGTTGCACATGGCGATCGTAGAGCCAAGGCCGACCCAATAGTAGGTGACAAATAGTCCTAGGAACCACATCAAAATCAATAGAATCTTTGTATGGCCCTATTTGAAAATTCCCACATACCATATGATTTACCTTCATCTCACCATTATTGCTCAACCATTGTATGTAGTATGGCTTGGGATGAGGTAAGTATGTCAAATTCAGTTTGGCACATAGTTCCTTACTTGCAAGATTTCTGCAGCTACCTCCATCAATAATGACCTTGCAAGCTTTGTTTGGTCCAATGAGAGCTTTTGTTTGGAACAAGTTGCAACGCTGGGATTCCTCAACCGGTTGCACACTAAGTACACGTGAAGATACGACAATAGTGGGTGCATGCTCAGCATATGCATCAGCACCAACCTCGCCGTCATCAATATCATCATCAGAAGCTTCATCTCCACTTTCTACTTCACCTTGTTCATTAACAAACATAACCTTGTTGTTTGGACAATCTTTCTTGTTGTGACCTCTACCTCCACAAGTATGGCACACCACATCACGAGTACGTGCAGTAGACATGTTGGAACCCGAGCTAGCAGCAGGAGCAGCGGGTTTTCGAGCATTAGAACCAAACGAAGGTGTACTTGCTGGCTTGGCCGATGGTGTAAATTGAGCAGCAGCTGGTGGCGCGGCTGTAGAAGGTGTAGGCCTGGCCGAAAATCTGCTGGAGGATGGAAAACGAGCACGTGACTTCGCCTCTTCTGCCAACTGGGATTCGGCCTCTCTAGCATGATGCAACAACTCATTCATGGTCCCATACTTGTGATGACGAACAATGCTCTTGATCGGTAACTTCAAATTGTTTAGGAATCGCTGCATGGTCATCTCAATGGACTCACGAATTCTAGCACGCTGCATAAGCATCTCCATCTCCATGTAGTACTCATCAACTGTCATGGTGCCTTGCTTCAGTTGCGTCAATTTATCAAAAACTGATCGCAAGTAGTTGGTTGGTACGAAACGAGCTTTCATGATTTGCTTCATCTCGCGCCAATCCCTCACAGGAAGTTCATTGTCCTCCCTCCTATGTTGCACAAGAGCATCCCACCAACATAAAGCATAACCATCAAATTCCGATGTTGTAAGCTTGACCTTCTTATCTTCTAGATAGTCAAATAAGCGCCAGAGTTTCTCAATCTTCAACTCCCATGTGAGGTAGTCTTCAGGATCAATGGAACCATCAAACTTAGGAATTGAAAATTTTGGCTTGCCCAAACCATCATCAGCAGCTTGGTTGGGCACACGTTGACCACGCCCAAGATGGGCAAACCCACGACCATGAGCAGGTGCATGGACATGGGGAATAGCACGTCCCCTGCCAACATGTGGAGCAGCATCAACAGCGCTATCCTCATCGAAATCATCAAAGGCATCATCATGTTGAGGATCTTCCCTTCTATATAAGGCGGCCGTCAAACCCTCAATGGACTGTTGCAAAGTGGTGACATTGACATTGAGCGTAGCCACTTGCGTTTGAATAGTAACAACCGTCCCAACATGCTGATCCAATCTCATATTCATTTCTTGGAGATTCTTGTCAATGGCATCTGTCGTGTTAGTAAACACACGTGTCAAGTGGGATTTCAAAGCCTCATATTCACGCCAATTGACGAGCTCCTCATCCTTCTTTTTCTGCAACACAACATCATCATCACTAGTAGACATGATTAGTAGGTTAGTGCAAAAATCAGAATTTGTATGGTGGAAACTCTCACAACTCACTAACAACTAATAAGAAAGGAGATCTTACCATTCCAAAGTGAATAGAGATGCTCTACACGAAATCAAAGACTGATGCACTTGATGTGATGAAGTGAATATCAAAGGTATAGAGAACGATCGCAGGGCACACAGGTTATGTAAGGTGGAGCTATATGTATGGTACCCTATCTACACCGCAAACAAGTCCTAGTGCTGATCGTACAAATACCCAAGAAACACACATAGTGGAGATAAATGTGGCAAAGCAACTTATGAAAAGGAATATTGCAATGCACAAGAGAGACGCTAGTAATAGCTCAAATAGAACAGGCACAAGATTGCTCAATCTACTAGTGCTATACACAACAAGGCCTCCAAAATTGCACACTTCTATATCTCTTTTTTTTGTCAGAATTGTAGCTCTTTTTTTATACTGATTCTCTTTTCGTTTCTTTTCTCTTTGTGATTTTTCAACTATATTACTCAATGCAAACGAGTACAGCAACATATAACAGAACTGGGCCGGATAGTCCGGTTGATATGCGCCGGAGACTCCGGTTGGGCTGGATAGTCCGGTGTGTTTCGGCCGGATAGTCTGATTTTGCCTGTCGAAAATTTCTGCACTTCAAAAACCCTAATGAGCAGCCTGTCGGAGCAAAGCAACTAGTCTCGTGGGCATGTTCCTAGGCACGGATGTTGTAGATAGGATGTGTCTATGGTATGCAAACAAAGGTACGCTATGTGGACTCGGACAAAAGAGGAAAACTTGCGGAAACAGTAACGGTGGGACCAGCGGAAAACAAGATATAACCCTAAACCTAGACACAAACGGAAACTAGACTCCTACGAGGAAAAAACCTGCAGATTGGATCTACGAGAAGATACAATCAGCGACTAAAACTTGAAAATGATGTAATCTAGTCTATGGCAAACTTTTTGTAAGGCTTTTTCTGTATAGGACGAAAAACACTCTCTAATCTATCGATGGATTTGTGGATGCTTACCGAGGCAACACTGGAGATCTGATACCAAGATGATATGGGGTGGCCCGATCTTCTTAGTAAGGGGATGGCGGTGATGATGGTGGATGATAGATAACTAGCCTGTAGCTATGAACTCTCCCGCTCGATCCCTGATGCCAATGCAACAGCTCTCGAATCTTGTAGGATATTCACAACACCACGCTCTTGCGCACGCAGCCGTGACCACGAACGGTAGTATGCAATCTACTAATTCCCAATGGAACAACAGATCACACTCAATTATAGTTGGTAGATTCGAACATAGGGTAATTCCAGAGGTTCTATGAAAGAAACAACTCCAAAATATTTTAACGTGGTTTAAACCCTAACTAGGGGTCGTCCCATAGCTTATAAGGGCGGCTGGGGCGGCTAGAAACCGAAACTAAACGCAAAGACTCAAACTGATACAAACCGACTCGGACCAGATTCGGTCGGCGGAGAGACACTCCGGTCGAAATTGGCCGGACAGTCCGGTCAGGCCGGACACTACGGGTGAAGTGTGCCGGGCAGTCCGGTCTGGTCGGAAACTTTGAAGTTTCTAGGTGGTGTCCGGGTAGTATCCGAACTGGCAAACAGAATTTCCACGCTAGTTTGCCTCTCGACCAGGCCGGACAGTCCGGGTGAAACTGGCTGGACACTCCGCTCGTGGCAGATCTTTTTGCCTCCGTCTTGATGATCTTCTCTTGCGCCTTCCTCCCGCTCCTCCCTCGCGCATCCTTGGGCGATCATCATGTTGGGCTTCTCTTGTAGCCCTTCTCCTCCTCGCGCCATGCTTGTTTCTCCAACGAACCGGATCATACATAAATGCATAGACTTAGGCAGTATAAAGTTCTCATCAATCAAATTACTAGATTCGTTTAGGAGTAAATTCACCTGTTGTTCTAGTAGCTTAGCACGAGCTCTTGTAATAGGTCCAATTCTAATCTCATTGGACTGATCCTGTCTTGCGACAGTTGTAGCATCTTTAGTAGTCATTGGGTAGGTGTAATTGTAGGGATGTCCTCATCAGTTTGTGCCCGTGTGCGTGTCGCCAACTAACAGCAAGCTTCCGCATCAACAAACCCCGCGCTTATCGACACCACGGCCCACGTACATCATCCCGCACCACCGACGCTAAGTTCATCATCACCAACGAAGGTATAACTTGCGTCACCTTGTTAACCCCTATCTTCCTTTGTGTGTACCTATCCCATGAGAGTGGCTCATCTTGTGTTTGCTTGAGCATTGTGCATTTGTCCTTGGATAGTGAGAGTGCAAGAGCAATATCAAGTGTGACTAGGTAGCATCAAGGGAGAGCAAAAAAAGAAGAAAGAAGAAAGAAAAGATACAAAGCAAAAGAAAAAGAAAAATAGTCTTCCCTTGCAAAAGAGAGTCTCAAAGCTTGTAAGCAAGAGAGAAAGAAGAGCGCCCAAGGCAAGTGCACAAATCCGTTGCTCATTTTTCCTTTTTGCAAACGAGCCACGGTCTCTCCTTGCATTGGCACGATAGCGAGCTTAGTCTTTGTTAGGACATTTTGTTTGCTCATTTTCATAGTCGTGTCAATCCCAACTATCTCCAGTGTGTGTACATAGTCGTAGGTTCCCGTCACCCTTTTGAGTTGTTGACCTTCGCCTTTGACTTGAGTTTTGTTTGGATTTTACCCACATTTGACTATCCCTTTTCTTTTGGTTGGTTCTTTGGCAGTCCACGATCCTAACCTACCACCAACAAGCTTTTCAGAGTTAGTTCTTTCTTTAGTGTGTTCTTTGCATTTCCACTTGGCATGCTTATAGCTCTCACTTGTGGTTTCTTGTTTGGTGCAATCCCCAAGGTGAGGTGAGGTACAAGGCTAACACCACCATATTCCACTTCCATATACAATACTTGTGTGTTTTGCATGATGGATAGGCACGGTGAGGCGAGCCAACCACCTCCCCACGAAGAAGATCAAGGACCGTACATGACGCGTGCAAGTCACTTCATCGTTCGACAAGAGTTCCGTGATTGTTGCCAAGCCCTTGAGACGCGACAAGAGGAACAATTTGGCGAGATGCAAGCAGAGTTCAGGAACATCGACAACCGCTTCGACGGCCTCGAGCGACAAATGCATGCAATGCATCACAACTTCGGCCACCAAAATGAGGCGCTTCAACGCTCCGTCGCCGAAACGAAAGACAATCTTCGACGCCTCATCGACGGTATGGCAAGACCATGTTCACGCGCATCAAGCTCTTCAAGTTCTTCGCGTCGTCATGCACCTCTTCAACAAGATCTACATCCAAGTGCTCCAAGATGCAATGATGCCGCCGTGGTTAAAAATGGAAGTTCTTCGAACTATGTACCTTCCCCACGGCACGCCGCAACATCAAGCTATGATGGTGATTTCTCTTCAAGGCCACGAGCAAGGCAAGAAGCACACCATCATCACGCAAGGGCATTAGTGCTCCAACAAGAGCAACCACAAGAGGAACCGCAAGCACAACCCCAAGCGCAACCGCAAGTGCAACCGCAAGTCTACCACCATCGACCGCGACACATACTTGACACAACAAGTGATGACTCCAATTTGGAGAATCAAGCTCGTCATCGACGTGAAGCTCTCCAAGATCCTCCTCGTTGTCATCAACATTATGAACGTCCACACCGACACCATGGTCATCACGAGGCGCCTCCCCCACCTCAACAAAACTTGGAGCGTCAAGTGATATAAGTTGAGCGACGCCCACCACGTCAAGAGGCTCATGACCATGTTCTTTGCCGTGAGGCCCATGTGCCTAATCAACATCACCAACCGAGGAACGAGCCTCCTCTTCGTCATCAACCATGTCATGAGGCTCCACATCCTCAACAACCTCATGGGGCCCAAGTGCCTCAACACCATCATCAACAAGAGTAAGAGCAAGCGCAAGCTCCTCCACATCAATATCAAGAGCAAGATCCACAACAAGGTCAAGAGAACCAAGTTCCTCCCCAACTACAAGATCATCAACAAGGTCACCAAGCTCGTCCCAATGACCGCAACGATGAAGAAACTTTTGGCAAGATCAAGTTTACAATGCCTAAGTTCACTTGATCCAATGACCCCGAAGAATACCTCTCGTGGGTAATCAAAGTCGACAAGATCTTCCGCATGCACAACTATAGCAACGAGAAGATGGTCGCCATGGCTTCGCCTGAGTTTGATGATTACGCCAACCTTTGGTGGCAACAAGTTCAAGTTGCTCGTGATGTAAGACAAGAACCGCTAATCACAACTTGGCATGACATGAAGGCTCACATGAGATCCCGGTTCGTCCCCGCGTACTACACGCGTGACCTCTTCAACAACCTTCAATCGCTTCGTCAAGGGACAAAGACCGTGGAAGGGTACTTCAAGGAAATGGAACTCAACTTGATTCGCGCCAACATTGATGAGCGCATGGAGCAAACTATGGCGCGTTTCCTTATTGGATTGAACCACCCCATCAAGCGCATCGTCGAGTTCCAAACATACAACACCATGGTTGAGCTTGTGAACATAGCAACAAAGGCTAAACGTCAAGTGCAAGAGGACATCAAGTACAACAAGCCCAAGACATATTTCACCTACAAGCAAGCTTCAACCACTACACCAACAACTTTCAATGGAGGCTCCTCAAGTACCTCCAAACCTTCCTTCAAGCCCACACTTCCTCAAGGAAAACTGCCCCAAGTGGCAAACAAGCAAAGAGTGACACACCTTTAAACGGTGAATGCTACAAGTGTGGAGGCAAAGGACACAAGTCGGCTGAATGTGGAAACAAGAAAGTATTGTTCATCCATGACAATGGCGACGAAGAGTACTTGAGTGAAGATGAGTTTGATGCCCGTGTCAAGGAAGCAATGGCAAGGCACGAGTGGAAGATGACCAAGAACTTATCATGTGTGAACATGACGCAAGTCCATCGCTTGTCGTCACAAGGATCTTGACCACTCAAGCACAAGAGCATGAAGACCAACACTCCAATATCTTCCAAACACGAGCCGACATCAATGGAAAATCTATCAAAGTGATCATTGACGGAGGGAGTTGCCACAACCTTGCTAGCACCAAGTTGTGTGAGAAGCTCAACCTCACACTCCATCCGCACAAGCACCCCTACCACGTGCAATGGCTAAGTGACAAAGGGTCCGTAAAGATCAAGCATACCGTATCAGTCTCCTTCGCCATTGGTCCTTACAAAGATACGGTACAGTGTGATGTGGTTCCTATGACAGTTTGCCACATGCTTCTTGGTCGACCATGGCAATTTGACAAGGCTGCTCAACATGATGGTCGCACCAATATATACACCTTCAAAAGGCTCAACAAAACATGTGTTTTGCAACCGATGACTCCTAGCCAAATAATTGTGCACAATGCAAAGGTTTTAGCAAGGGCGCAAAGCACAACACCTACTTGTGAGAAGAGCGATTAGAGAGACAACCACCTCATAGTGAGTGAGATCCACAAGCCAAACTCGAGTGGAAAAACTAAGAGTGTTCTCCTTGCCACCAAAAGTGAGAAGAGGGATGTTCGGAAAAACCCATCCATCTTGCACTATGTCCTCGTTTGCAAGGGACTAGCGCAAAGAACTAATTAATTAACCAATGTTCCTCCATCTTTGATGATTGTTTTGCAGGAATTCAAGGATGTGTTCCCTGAAGAGCTCCCACATGGACTACCTCCTCTTCGCGGCATCGAACATCGCATTGACCTCATCCCCGGTGCACCACTTCCCAACCGCGCCGCTTATAGCACGAACCCGGAGGAGACAAAGGAGATTGAGTATCAAATCAACCAACTCGTCTCCAATGGTTTGATCCAAGTTAGCACTAGTCCAAGTGTCGTACCCGTGATTCTTGTTCCAAAGACGGATGATACGTTACGGTTACAAATGGACTGCCGTCCAATCAATGCTATCACCGTGCATTATCGACATCCCATACCACGTCTCGATGAAATGCTTGATGAGTTGTGTGGAGCCACTATTTTTTCGAAAATTGATCTTCGTAGTGGTTACCATCAAATACGCATGGCTGAAGGTGATGAGTGGAAAACTGCCTTCAAGACCAAACTTGGTCTCTATGAATGGTTAGTTATGCCCTTTGGTTTGTCTAATGCCCCATCCACCTTCATGCGCCTTATGAATCACATCTTGCGTTCTCTCATTGGAAAAAGTGTTGTTGTCTATTTCGATGATATCCTTGTTTATAGCAAATCACTTGAGGACCATATAACACATGTCAAGGAAGTTTTGCAAATCCTTCGACATGAAAAGCTTTATGCTAATCTTCCCAAGTGCACTTTTGCTAAAGACAAGTTGATTTTTCTTGGATTTTTCGTTTCTTCGAAGGGAATTGAAGTTGACGTTTCCAAGGTAAAGGACATACGAGATTGGCCCATCCCAACAAATGTGAATGAACTCCGAAGTTTTCATGGGTTGGCCGGTTTCTATCGTTGCTTTGTGAAAGACTTTTCAACCATTGCTTGTCCCCTTAATGAATTGACCTGAAAGAATGTCACCTTCGTGTGGGGCAAAGCACAATAAAAAGCTTTTGACAAACTTAAAAAGAGGCTCACCGAAGCACCTCTTCTTGCTTTACCGGATTTCACAAAAACTTTTGAGATCGAGTGTGATGCTAGTGGTATTGGCATTGGAGGCGTCCTTATGCAAAATGGACGTCCTATAGCCTACCATAGCGAGAAACTTGATGGTGCTCGCCTTAATTATCCGATTTATTACAAAGAGCTTTTGGCCTTAGTTCGTGTCCTTCAAGTTTGGCAACACTACCTCTGGCCCAAGGAATTTATCATACATTCCGACCCTGAGTCCTTGAAATATCTCAAAGGCCAAGCCAACTTGAGTAAGAGACACGCCAAGTGGGTTGAATTTATGAAGTCTTTTCCGTATATTGTCAAGTATAAGAAGGGCAAAGATAATGTAGTTGCGGACGCTTTGTCTCGCAAACACACAAGCCTTCTTACGAGACTTGAAATCAACGTTCTTCTGACCTGTTCTTTGAACAAATTTTCGCAACGTGCTCCAATGACAAAGGAGTTGATGATTTCTATTTGCATAAGGGTTTTCTATTTAAACAAAACAAGCTATGCATTCTGAAGTCGTCGCTTCAACTTTTGCTTCTCCAAGAATCTCATGGTGGAGGCCTTATGGGTCACTTTGGTTGTGACAAGACACTGGACATGCTCTCCAATCACTACTTTTGGACCAAGATGAAGCGTGACGTGGAGCGCTACGTTCAACGATACACGACATGTGTTCAAGCTAAGTCGCAAGCTAATCCTTATGGGCTTTATATGCCATTGCATATTCCTCATACCCCTTGGTCCGACATTAGCATGGATTTTGTGTTAGGATTTCCTAGATCTAAGCATGGTCATGATTCTATATTTGTTGTTGTGGATCGTTTTTCCAAAATGGCACACTTCATACCATGCCACAAGACCGATGATTCTTCACATGTTGCAAATCTGTTTTTAAGGGAAATTGCCCGTCTTCACGGTGTGCCAAGAACAATCGTCTCTGACCGCAACGTCAAATTCATGAGCTACTTATGGAAGACCCTCATGGCCAAGCTCGGCGTCAAGCTACTCTTTTCATCCGTGTCGCATCTCTAAACCGATGGCCAAACCGAAGTTGTCAATCGAAGCCTTGGAACTCTCCTACGTGTGTTGATCAAAAAGAACTTGAAGGATTGGGAGGAATGCATTCCCCACGCCGAGTTCGCCTACAACCACGCTCGACATCCTACCACTACCTCTCCATGAGCGCACGAACATGGACGTCCAGAAACGCGCACAAGCTATCAAGCACCTTCATGAAGAAACAAGAGCTACTATCGAACAACAAGTCCTTCGCCAAGCTTCAAGGTTAAACAAGGACAAAAGGAGATGATCTTTGAAGAAGGTGACGTTGTGTGGATACACCTAAGAAAAGACCGCTTCCCCAAGGAACGTGACTCCAAGCTCAAGCCAAGAGGAGATGGTCCCTTCAAGGTCCTCAAAAGAATCAACAACAACAATGCCTACATCATCGACATACCGACCTCCAAGTACCTTGCAAGCAATACATTCAATGATAAGGATCTATCACCCTACCAGGGAGATGTTCAAGATGATAACCATGAAGAGTCGAGGACGACTCTTTCCCAGGGGGGAGCTGATGCAGCCCGTCCTATGGACGCTCCTACATCTACACCAACAAGTCCCCCAAGTGGACCCATGACTCGTGCCCGAGCCAAACTCCTACAAGCTAAGGTGAACTCGCTCCTCTCCTCGTGCCAATTTGATACCTCCTTGGATGGTGTGCTACTTCATGCAACTACCCTATGCAAGCTTCGACACATCACCAAGCACCCAAGGATGGAGAACAAGGAGCAAAGCACGAAGCAGGAGCCACTGGAGCTGCTCAGACCAGAGTCTCCGGTCCACCAAAGTCTCCGCCCTAAAGACCCTGGAGACTCCGGCCCACTCTCCGGTCTGACCCCTGCACCGGGCCCTAGGACAATCTGAAGGCCCCTCCGGAGGCTAGTCCGGAGACTAACCAGAATCTCCGGCCTAGGCCGGAGTCTCCGGTCCGACCGACGCCAGACTTGAAAAGGCCTTTTGGCCTGCGGCCAAGTACCCCTTAGTCCGTCCAGAACTTGTCTTTTATTCCTAAAGTACCCCAGTTTAAGTGGCTGGCCTATATATAGTCCCCCACCTCCATTGTAAACCCTAGGCATGATATTGGAACTAGTGGAAACCCCTGGTGGATCTATCTAATTCTTGCCTCATGCTCCTTGACCAAGGAGCAACAATATTACCATACCTTGTTGGAGTTTGCATCGTGCCTCCGTGTTGTACAAGGCCTAGGCATCAGAGTCCATTTGCCTATACGTCAAGATCTCACCGAGTCTCCCATCTTGCCGTGCCAGTTCGAGAGAGAGTCCTCCACCCGACGCCGATCCTAGGGATTGCGCCGGACCGGTCACCGCTGGCGTGAGCTATTGGTGTGTATCGTGGTTTTGTGTGTGTGTGTGTGTTCATCGCGTTCTTCGTGCGTGCGTTCGTCGTGTTCATCCTCCCCTCCTCTCCCCGCACTCCACCCTCGATTTGAAAGGGAATCGTGAAAGATCAGGCGACCCTCGAGGTTTGCCCTCAACACTAAGTATACATGAAGATACGAAAATAGTTGGTGCACGCTCAGGATACGCATCAGCACCATCCATGCCCTCATCAACATCATCATCAGAAACTTCATCTCCACTCTCTACTTCGCCTTGTTCGTTGACAAACATAACCTTGTTGTTTGGACAATCCTTCTTGTAGTGACCTCTACCTCCACAAGTATGGCACACCACATCGCGAGTACGCACAATAGATATGTTGGAACCCGAGCTAGCAGTAGGAGCAGCGGGCTTCCGAGCGTTAGAACCAACTGAAGGTGTACTTTTTGGCTTGGCCGATGGTGTAAAAGGAGCAGCAGATGGTGACGTGATATAAGTAGGTTTAGATCTGGCCGAAGATCTGCTAGAAGATGGAAATCGAGCACGTGACTTCGCCTCTTCAGCCAGCTGGGATTCTCTAGCATGGTGCAGTAGCTCGTTCATTGTCTCATACTTGTGATAACGCACAATACACTTGATTTTAAGCTTCAAATTGTTGAGGAAACGCTGCATTGTCATCTCTCGTGATTCACGAACATTAGCACGCTGCATAAGCATATCCATCTCCATGTAGTACTCATCAACTGTCATTGTGCCTTGCCTCAACTGTGTCAGCTTGTCAAGCACGGAGCGCAAATAATTGGAGGGAACAAAACGATCCGCCATGATGGCCTTCATCTCACACCAATCCCTCACAGGAAGTTCATTGTCGTTCCATCTATTCTGCACAATAGCTTCCCACCAACGCAAAGCATAACCATCAAACTCTGATGCAGCAAGCTTGATGTAGCCCGTCCTGCGGACGCTACTACATCCACAACGCCAAGTCCCCAAGATCGTCCCCAAGTCAACCAAGAAGATGGACTAGGAGCAGCCAGCTCCAGAACGAGAGTCTCCGCCGTCATTGCCCCGGAGAGTCCACCCAAATCCAGCCGGAGTGTCCGGCACAGCCGGACTGTCTGGCGCGACTCAGCCGGAGTGTCCGGCCTACCCCAGCCCCGTCCTGGCGCAGACATTTTGTGTGCTACAACGGACTCTACCCGGACACTACCCGGAGTGTCCGGCCACCCCGGACTGTCCGGCCCACTCGACCCGGAGTGTCCGGCCTACGCGATGGGCCTGCGTGCCAAGATCTGGGCCCTTGGCCCATGTACCCCTCTATTCCGCACCAAACCCTAGTTTTATGCCCAAACTACCCCTGAACTTGTGGCTGGCCTATAAATAGAGCCCCCACCACCTCATGTATCCCTTAGGCATAGATGATAGACTAAAGAAACCCCCCTTTGTGGAATCTCTAGTTTTGCCTCATCCCCTTCTACCAAAGGGGATTGACTATCGTCACCACCTCGTTGGAGTTTGCATCGCGCCTCCCTCGTTGTACAAGGCCTTGGCATTGGTGTCCCTTTGCCAAGACGTCAAGACCCTGTCCAAGGTGTTCTTCCCTCTCCGCTTGGGATTGACGGGAGCACGTTGACCGATCTTTCCTTGTGAGGATTCTATCAGACTGGTGGCCACCGGTGAGAGCAATCGGCCTTGTATCGTGTGTGTTTTGCGTGTGTTCATCGTGTTCTTCGCGAGGTGTACGTCCGCTTCCGCTACCTTCTCCCTTTCCCCTCGCTTTCCCATCGATTTGACCACGAGATCCATGAAGATCGGGCCACCCTAGAGGTTTGCCCTCATCAAAGCTTGCCCTTCTTGTCTTCTGGGTAATCAAATAAATGCCAGAGCTTCTCAATCTTCAACTCCCAAGTAATATAATCCTCAAGATCAAGCGAGCCATTGAACGAAGGAATTGAGAACTTGGGCTTGCCCAAACTATCATCAGTTGGATTTTAAACACATTGGGCACGTCCAACAGGAGCATACACACGGCCATACAGAGGTGCAGCCGCAGGTGCAGGGGGATTGGCACGTCCCCTGCCATGATGTGGGGCAGCATCAGCCGCACTACCCTCATCATAGTCCTCAAACCCATCATCATGTTGTTGTGCAGGTCCTGGCTGGAGTGTCGCATGAATCGCCTCAATGGAATGCTGCAAGGTGGCAAAGTTAACATTCATTACAGTCAGCTGAGTCTTAATATTATTGATTGCTCTAGTATTATTCTGCACAGCATCTTGTATGCCGGTGATATTTCTATCAACAGACTCACGCCAAGTAACAAGCTCCTCAACCTGCTTTTTCTGTGACACAATTTCATCATCACTCAAAGACATGATTAGTAGGTTAGTGCAAAAATCAAAATCAGTATGGTGGATACTCTCACAACTCAGTCACAACTGATAAGAAAGGAGATCTTACCATTCCAAAGTGAATAGAGATGATCTACCAAACGTAATCAAAGACTGATGCACTAAAGTGATGAAGTGAATACCAAAGGTATAGAGAACGATCGCAGGGCACACAGGTTATTTATGGTGGAGCTATAGGTATGGTATCCTATCTACACCACAAACAATTCCTAGTGTTGATCGTACAAATACCCAGGAAACACACATCTGGAGAAAAAACGTGGCAATGCAACTATGAAGGGTGTTGCACTACTCTCGAGAGACACTAGCAAAGCTCAAAGTAAAGAGGCACAAGATTGCTCAATCTACCGGTGCACAAAGATATCACTAGGCCTGTTGCTCAATTGCTCTTTTCACTATTTTTTTCCTTTTTCTTTTGTATAGCTCTTTTTCTTTTTTTGCTTTTTCTTTTTCTATATTGCTTTTTCTCTTTTTGATTTTATAGGTCACACATGGCCAATTACAAAGTATAGCACCAAAATCCTAAGAGCAGCTTGTAGGAGCAGAAACTAGTCTCAATGGGCAAGTTCCTACACCTATGTAGTAGATTGGCTGTGGCTAAGGCTTATGGAAGAGTGCAAATTGCTCACACTTTGTAATTATGGTGTTGTGGCAGAAAAACAACGCAAAATCCTGTCATGGTAGAACAAATCCTGTCGTGGCAGAAAACTAGGCAGAAATCCTGCCGCGGCAGAGCGGTAGCAGCGCGCAGTAGAGAATCGCGTGGAAAACGTGTCGCGGCTGAGCGGTGGCAGCGCGTGGCAGAAAAAGTGTGTCATGGCAGAGTTTGGATCGGACTCGTGTCGCGGCAGAAAAAACGAGCGTTTTTGTGTCGCGGCAAAGATCGGTAAGTAAAAAAATTGTGAATCCGACTCGACCAAGAGGAAACTAACTAGGACTCTTCAACCTAGATTGGATCTGAATATGGCGCGGAAGAACAGGTGGTGAACACAACTAGAAAGAGGAAAACGATGAAAGAAAACTAGATCTAGACTAATTGATGAACACGACCAGCAACTATTACTCATCTACGATGTAATCTAGGCTATGGCGAATCTTTTTGTGGGGCTATTTTCTGTATAGGAAGAAAAACACTCTCTAATATGTGAATGGATTGTGGATTGCTTACTGAGGCAACGAGGAAATCTGATACCAAGATGATATGGGGTGGCCCGATCTTCTCAGCAAGCTCTTGTCGATGGTGATGGTGGATGGTAGATAACTAGTGCGTAGCTATGATCTCTCCCACTCGATCCCTGATGCCAGTGCAGCAGCTCTCGAACCTTGTAGGATATTCACAACACCACACTCTTGCACACGCAGCTGTGACCACGAACGGTAGTATGCAATCTACTAATTCCCAATGGAACAACAGATCACACTCAATTATAGTTGTAGAATTCGAACACATGGTAATTCCAGAGGTTCTAGGAAAGAAACAACTCCAAAATATTTTAACATGGTCTAAAAACCCTAACTACGGCGCCCCCATCTATTTATGGGTCCAAGGGGCGGAGGCCTATGGGGGAACCTGAGTTGGTTCCACCCAACCTGGATATAAACCAGCCAAAAAGTGGCTCGGCCAAACTGGCTCTGCCATGGCAGAGTTCTAGTCGGTTTGTCTGCCGCGGCAGCCTGCCATGGCAGAGAATTGGGGCTTTTCTCTGCCACGGCAGAGAATCTCCAATTCTTGTTGATCTTTGTCTTGGACAGCTCCTTGTGCTTCCTCCCTCTCCTCCCTCGCGCATTCTTCATTGATCAACACGCCTGGTTCCATTAGCTCCTCGCTCTGTGCTACGCCTTCTTCTCCTAAGTACCTGATCATGCAATAATTCAAATACTTAGGTAGTATAAAATTCTCATTAATTAAAACACCAGGTTCATTAAGAAACAAGTTCACCTGTTGTTCTAGTAGCTTAGCACAAGCTCTTGTGATTGGTCCAATCCTTATCTCATTGGATTGATCCTTCTTTGCAATTGGAACATCTTCATTAGTAACTAGGGTAGGTGTAACTGTAGGGATGTCCTCATCAGATGCCGCGAAGAGTAGGTAGTCCATGTGGAAGCTCTTTGGGAAATACATCCTTGAATTCCTACAAAACAATCATCAAAGATGGAGGAACATTGGTTAATTCATTAGTTCCTTGCGCTAGTCCCTTGCAAAGGAGGACATAGTGCAAGATGGATGGGTTGTTCCGAACATCTCTCATCTCACTTTTGGTGGCAAGGAGAACACTCTTATTTTTTCCACTCGAGTTTGGCTTGTGGCTCTCACTCACTATGAGGTGGTTCTCTCTCTCACCGCTCTTCTCACAAGGAGGTGTTGTGATTTGCGCGCTCGCTAAAGCCTTTGCATTGTCCGCAATTATTTGGCTAGGAGTCATTGGTTGCAAAACACATGTTTTGTTGAGCCATTTGAAGGTGTATACATTGGTGCGACCATCATGTAGATCAGCCTTGTCAAATTGGCATGGTCGACCAAGAAGCATGTGACAAACTTTCATAGGGACCACATCACACTCCACCGTGTCTTTGTAAGGACCAATGGCGAAGGAGACCGATACGGTATGCTTGATCTTTACGGACCCTTGGTCACTTAGCCATTGCACATGGTGTTGGGAAAATGCCCTAGAGGCAATCATGTATGATGTTATTCATGTGTATTCATAAGGTTATGGTCCATGTATGAACCACTGATATGTATCATTGAATATGTGATTCGATTGTGGAACTGCATATTCATCTAGTTCATACTAATTGTCCTTGGTCATTGAGGTTGTGCCGGACACACAACTTAGACCAATGTGAAAGTCGGCAGATGACTAGGTTCCACTTGTCATGGGCATGGAGATGCTATTCCGACTTACACGGATTCGACTAAAGAGTTTAGCGAGTCGGACTGACCCATATTGAGATGCAACGAACAAGTCGTCATTTGCATGTCTCAATCAATATAATCCTTAGACATGAGGTTATTGCACAATCCGAGTTGAGGATCACCGACTTAGATTCTATCAAACATTGTTCCATCAATGGGCAGTTATAAAGGCGGAGTCCGGGTCGACTGTGAATGAAGCTGCGTGATGTGAATGACCAAGATGGGATTTTGCCCCTCCATCTGGAGAGATATTCTCTGGGTCCTCTCGGAAGATATGATTCGGAAAGCATGGTCATGCGCGTCTCGGTTAAGTGTTAACCGAGGCAATCGACTAAGAGTTAGTCGGATGAATCACTTAACTCGGATCAAGAAAGAGAGTCGGACTATTTAAGGGATGACGATCATTCGCCTATAGTCCGACAAGGTATATCGTGAGGCAAAAGGGATTTAGATGAAAGTCGCATTGGAAAGGTTTGTCGTCATGACATGTTGGTACTTGGGAGTCAGTCCGTTCTGCTAGGGGCCGCTACCGACTGATCGATCACGAGTGAGACTCGGAATCGTGTCCGGGTTACCATGAGCCTGCCGGGTCACACACTTAAGAGTGGGAGCAGTTAGGGTTAGACCCAAACAGGAAATCTATTTGGGTTGGACCCAAATAGAGACATGGACTTAGTCAGCAAGTGAGACTTGCAGTGGCTAATATAGGCCTTTTAGTGAATGGGCCACAAGTGGGTGGAGCCCTGTAACTACCTCGGTGAATTACGCTCTTAGTTACATGCCTGGATGAACGAAAGTGGTTAAAATAGTACGGTGGGGCCCGGGGCCACTCACGGTAGACCTCTCGGCCATCCTAACCACTTTCAGAGCATCAGGACAAGAACGAGCGGCATAATCGGCAGGCGAAGGGATCAACTACATACACAAGTGAGTATGTATGCAAGCCACATACAACAGTCCTCAGAGCCATTCCATCTAGAAGAAATAGAAATATTGCAACGCCATACGGCAAGATTCAAATGCCCTAGATAGAGATAATATTTTATGATAGCTCCTCATACATCAAACATCAGAGTATCAGGCGGAAGCGGAAAACAAGATCCGAGTACGGATAAGAAGCAAATCGGCATAAGATGCCACACAAATAGAGACATCCCGCCCACAGATCTCACGGATCCCCGTTTCCGGAATCTCTACACCGAGTGATCGTTGCCAACATCATCCGTCTCTTCCACCCAGTATCCATCTTGCGGGTACACCTGTTCATCTAAATCAAACAATTTATCGTGTGAGACCCTAGGGGTACTCAGCAAGTCTTTATGTCTCTAAAGGGGACACAACCTGGGCTAACGCAATTGCAGCAAAAGATAATAATTAACAAGTCTATAGATACTTGCTAACCATCCGCCTAACCAATGATAGACGGATGTCCGTGAATTAAGAACAACAGTTATAACAGTATAATTTAACAGATCCATCCTCCTCGCCTACCAACGAGGAAGCGGACGAACAACCCCCATCCGTTGGTAGTTTTATTAACCATTCCATGAGTATTGCACTATTTACTAGTCAGGTACTTAGTCAATTTAAAAGCGGTACTTTAGTTAGACTTGTCTATGATCGAGAAACTGTGCTCCAAGTCGTCCATAACCGCGGACATGGCTTTCAGAAAGATTTACCCTGCAGGGGTGCACGAATAGCAACACACACTCGATCAACCTCAGAAAAACAAACTCAAAACCCAGCGAGGCATTCACGACAAAGCGATCACAGGATTCAGAAATATTTCAGGGGGGCCACCCCATTAAGCTACCCGCAACGAAGTTGGCCGGCTCCGAAAAGGACCCAAGGTTTGCGCCAATGGCTGTAAACGACTGGGAACCCGAAAATGTGACTAGGCTTGTCGATACCGCGAAAACACTCCGCATCCAAAACACTACAGGTGCTCCACGCACAATCTTAAATAAAACAGTAAAGCATGGCATAAGTACAGGATAGTAATAAAGCCCCAAACTACTTTGTGGCCCCAAGAAATAAGAATGAATCAAGCTCTGGCTCAGGGGGGTCCATAAGGCCTCCCGGATGTGGATAGTGCGAATAGTCAAGGAACAGGAATCAAGTACTCGGGGTCCTACGGGACACAAGTGAGCATGAAAAACCAAATAGCAGATATTGCTCACCGGTGCCTCTTTCATTAGTTGTCCCATTACTACTCAGGTTAAGTTGTTTAGGTACCTCGTTATCCATCAGACACTCACATACCCTACACATGCTTTTCTACGACTCGCATGGCTCAAACAACTCCTGTATTAATGGCTCATGGGATGGAGGAACAAGCTTCGGTGGGTTTAAAAGTAAAGGCTATGCAGTACTTGGGATTCAATTTAATGCATTCGCGACTCAATGATGCAAGAATAAGATAGAGGCAATAGGTACTATATGTATGCAAGGATGTGGTAGTGCTTGCCTGGCAGCTCAGTTGAAGCGAGAGATGGATCTGGGTAGAACTCCTGTGATTCCTGATAATTCTCCTGCTGGGCGTCTATTCGAAGAAGAACCAAACAAACAAGGGCCAACATAAATAAAGGGCACAAGCATATGAATTAAAATGCGACAAGCAAACAAGCATGCCATGATGAATGATGCACAATTTACATGGCATTAAACTAGCATGGCATGGTGAGGTGTGGGGTACAAGAATAAAGCATTTTATTAATGATTTAGTCAAGTTTTATTGCCATAAACAGTTCTGATTCTTAATAATGACATGATGCATGCTCCAATTCAGAACAATGCATAAATAGAACGGGCTTGTCGCGCTGATCGATTTAGATATATTATTTGTTAAATTTGGAGTTATGGATTTAAAGTTATTAATTTAATAAGAAAAGGACATTTTATTGTAATTTTAATCATCTCGAAATTTTAAAGTGCTCAAACAATATTTTGATGGCATAATTGAATTCCTCACATTTTTCTGATTCAAAAACATATATCATTTGTATTATTTGGATTTATAATTTAAAAGTTATTTAAAAACAGATTTGAATTTGTATTTAAACATTTTTTTAAACATTTTTATTTAAACAAAAAAACGTCAGGACTTTTTATACCCAGTTGAATCTAGCCCCAGTCGCTGTCAGGTGGGACCAGAGGGGTTTGGGCGGTCAACGGCGCGCGGCGGTCTTTTCTCACTCAGGATCTATCTAGCCACCCTCACTGACGAGCGGGACCGGTGTTAAGCGGGCCCACACGCGCGCGCAGCCGATGCGGGCGTGACACCTGGCGGCGCTAGGGGCTGCGGGTTGAGGTTTACAAAAACCTTGGGGCATTTTAGCAAAACGGTCATGGGAGGCTGACAGGTGGGGTCGGAGGGGAGCACGGGTTGAGTAGAGAAAAAGTGAGGGGGTTTTACGCAAAGTGACCGCGGCTACTGTGGATCTTCTCTCGTTCTGGCGAATCTGCAGGACGCGCGGCGCCAGGCGCGGCGAGGATTCGAACCCGCGTTGCGGGGCGTGCGCGCAGGGGGCGGTACCAGCGCGGTAGGGGTAGGGAGGTTGTCAGAGGGGCGGATGGCGACTGGTTAAGCCGTCTGCGAGGCTCAGCGACGAGCAGACGACAGCACCGCCGACGCACGCAGCGTGTTCGGCGAAACGAGCGGCAAGGTCAGCATGCGACGGAGAGGGAGAGGATGTCCGAGTGGTAGAGGGACTCACCGCGGAGAGGTCGGCGGAGGTGGATCGGGCTGGGGTTCGTCGGAGCGACGGGGAAGCAGACGCACCCGGAGCTAGGGTTTGTGGCGGAGCGGCGGTGGTTCTGGTGGCTACAGGGCGGCTCCTCCTCGCTGGCGCATACTAGGCGACGTAGAAGGACCTCCTCGGCTTCCTCAACAACCTCCACGTCACGCACGCCTGCTGGTGGACGACGCGGCGGAGAGTGGCGGCCAGCGTTGGAGAAGAAGCGGATCGCGGTGGTTGGGGAGGAAGAGGGTTGGCGCGGAGGCTTGGGGGATCTGGGCGAGGCGGAGGAAGCGTGGGGAAAGAGGAAAAGTAGAAGAGGAGGGGGAGGCGCCGTGGGGATCAGGTTAGAGATAAAGGTGGCTTCGGCCACCTTTGTCCTTCTCCTCCTCACGTGCAGGGCGTGGGCGACCAGGGCAGGCAGGGGTAGGGCTGCCAGGTGGGCCAGGACGTGGGTAAGGATAGGCAGGGTCGTGTGGGCCAGCATGGCAGGGAGAGAGAGAGAGGGTCGGGTAGAAGCTAGGGTTAGAGTGAGGCTCGGGTTAGGGTTAGGTTAAAGAGGGTGGTGTAGCTTGCATGGTAGAGAGGGACTAGGTGGGATAGCTTGGCAGGGAGAGAGGAATGTACCTCGGCATGGTAAGAGGAGGGAGGTGAGGTGAGGGTTAGGGTAAGGAGAGGTTTAGACTAGAGTTAGGATTAGAGAGAGGAGGTTAGAGAGGGGTTAGGGTAAAGAGGGGTTTTACTAAAGCATGCAAGGGTGTTTTAGGTTCTTGTGGTGATCCACCAAGGCAAGTATAAGTGGAAGAAGATGGTGAGGTGAGGGTTAAAATAAGTAAAGAGAAGATCCCACATGAACATGCATGATGGGGAAAGGTTTTGTTGGGAACATGGGGATGGTGGAGAGAGATGGAGAGAATCTCACAAAAGAAAGATCCACTAAAAACAAAGAGAAAACAAAAGAGCTAAAGATGGTGATACTCTTGCATGGCCCATGCATAATAATCAATTGCCATGTTTTATTCTTGTGAAAACAATAATAATATAACATGGCATGATTCCCATGCATTACCAAAATGTGGAATAAAGGCCAAGCAAAAGAAAATGGAATTGGATCCATCCCAACCCACATGAGCTAGATTAAATGCCAAAAGAAAATAAAAGCCCATGGGTATTTAGAATGGTGGAATTATAAGGTGGTGACAAACAAAGGTGATGGAGTTGAATGAAAGATATGCCCAAATCAACTTGGGCATTGGGCATTTATCAAGATTCAAATACAATATATCAAGAGCCAAATACAATTAATAATGCCTATGAGAGAAGAACCAAAAGGAAAAGGTTTTAATATGATGCTCAAATGCAAGGTGGCATGATGACATGAGCATGATATAATTATGATGCAACAATTATATGTAGGAAGTAGCCATTATATTACTAGACCATGTAGCATTACATATGTTAGACATATGGGATGCTACAAGTCTCCCCCACTAAACAGGAATCTCGCCCCAAGATTCTAGGAAGAAGAAGACACGAAGAGGGTAGGATACTTGGCACGGAGCTCATATTCACGTTCCCAAGTGGCTTCATCAACGGAATGGTGCGACCACTGCACCTTGCATAACTTGATGGACTTGTTGCGAGTCCTTCTTTCTACGACTTCTAGAATTTTTATGGGGTGTTCTTGATAAGACAGATCCTCTTGGAGACTGATGAGTTCATGGTCCACGGTCCTGCCGGGATCCTTGAAGCACTTCTTGAGTTGAGAGATATGGAAAACATCATGGACCTTGAGTTTTTCAGGGAGCTCAAGAGCATAAGCAACTTCTCCTCTTCTTCCACGAATCTTGAAAGGACCGATGTATCTAGGAGCCAGCTTTCCTTGGATACCAAAGCGGTGCGTGCCTCTCATGGGAGTGACACGAAGGTAAACGAGATCACCAGGGACATACTCCATGTCCGTGTGCTTTCTGTCATAATTGCTCTTCTGGCGACTTTGAGCAATCTTTAGGTTTTCAAGAATGATGTGAACCTTCTCCTCCGCTTGAGTTACAATGTCGGGGCCAAACAATATTCTTTCACCTGCGCCTGACCAACCAATCGGAGTTCTGCATTTGCGACCATAGAGAGCCTCAAATGGTGCCATCTTTAGACTTTTCTGGAAACTGTTGTTGTAAGAGATTTCAGCATAAGGAAGACATTCTTCCCACTTCATGCCGAAAGAGATAACGCAAGCACGGAGCATATCTCCCAGAATCTGATTGATCCTTTCAACTTGTCCTCGCGACTGAGGGTGGTAAGCTGTGCTGAAGTTCAATTTTGTTCCCATAGCATTCTGGAAACTTCCCCAGAACTTGGAAGTGAATATGCTTCCACGGTCTGAACTGATCTCAAGAGGAACTCCATACAGAGAGACAATTCTGTTGATATAGAGCTCAGCCAACTGAATTGCAGAAATTGTTTCCTTGACGGGAAAGAAGTGAGCTACTTTAGAAAGCCTGTCGATGACAACAAAGATTGCATTGTTGCCCTTCTGCGACCTTGGAAAACCAGTGATGAAGACCATCTCTACTTTCTCCCATTTCCATTCCGGAGGCTTCAATGGCTGTAGAAGACCGGAAGGTTTCTGATAGACAGCTTTAACTCTGCGACAGACATCACACTCCGCGACATACTTGGCACAATATCGTTTCAACCCAGGCCACCAATATTGTGTTTTCAAGTCCATGTACATCTTAGTGCTGCCAGGGTGGATAGAAAGAACAGAATCATGCGCCTCTTTGAGAACTTGCTCTCTTAAACCCGGGTAGTTCGGAACAAACATCCGCTGTTCAAAGAAAAGAGTGCCTTGGTCGTCGACGTGGAAAGACTCATACTTCAGAAGCTGAATGTTGGAGATGATCTTTTTAGTGTAAGGATCACCAAGTTGAATAGAGCGAACTTTTTCTTCCAAGAGAGGTGTTGCTAGAAGGTTCAGAAGATACCCTTGATCCACAATTTCAAGGTTGAGCTTGCGGAATTCCGCACACAAGAGAGGCTGTTGTTCTTACACCATGAGGTTGTTGACATAAGCTTTTCGGCTGAGAGCATCGGCCATGACATTAGCTTTGCCCGGAGTGTAGTTGATGGTCAAATCGAAATCATTTATTGCTTCAATCCACCTCCTCTGACGAAGGTTGAGATCAGGCTGTGTGAAGATATACTTCAGACTCTTGTGATCAGAAAAGATCTCACAACGGTTGCCAAGCAAGTAATGCCTCCATACTTTCAAAGCAAAGACAACTGCTACGAGTTTGAGGTCATGTGTAGGATAGTTGATCTCATGCGTCTTCAACTGTCGAGAGGCATAAGCAACAACTTGTTTTTCTTGCATAAGGACCGCACCCAATCCTTGCAATGAGGCGTCACAGAATATCTGGAAAGGCTTTGATGTATCTGGAGGAACCAAGACTGGTGTGGAAGTGAGCTTCTCTTTGAGTGTTTCAAAGCTTGCTTGACATGCAGGAGTCCAAAGGTATTTCTTGCCTTTCTTGAGGAGATCGGTAAGAGGCTTCGCAATCTTCGAGAACTTTTTAACGAAGCGACGGCAGTCTGGCCAAACCAAGGAAACTCCGGACTTCTTTGACATTTATAGGTGGAAGCCAGTCAACAGTTGTCTTAATAGTTTCTGGGTTGACGGCAATGCCCTTGGCAGAGATGACGTGACCAAGGTAGGTGACTTGAGGTAGCCAGAAGTCACACTTGGAGAACTTTGCATACAGGCGGTTCTCACAAAGCTTGTTTAGGGCACAACGAAGGTGTTCTTCATGTTCTTCTTTTGACTTAGAATAGACTAGAATGTCATCCAGATAGACCACAACAAACTTATCAAGATATTCCATGAAAACCGAGTTCATAAGCCTTGAGAAGGTGGCAGGTGCATTGGTGAGACCGAAAGACATGACCATGTACTCGTACAGGCCATAGCGGGTGGTGAAAGCTATTTTAGGAACATCTTCCTTGCGAATCTTGATTTGATGATACCCACTTCTCAAATCGAGCTTAGAGAAAACCACAGCTCCAGCTAGCTGATCGAAGAGATCATTAATCCATGGAAGGGGATATTTATTCTTGATGGTTTTAGCATTGAGAGCCCGATAGTCAACACAAAGTCTATCAGTCTTGTCTCGCTTCTTCACAAAGATGGTTGGACTACCCCAAGAAGAAGTACTGTGCTAAATGAAACCCAACTTCTCTTGTTCATCCACATGACGTTTGAGTTCAGCCAACTCAGCAGGACCCATTTTATAAGGCCGCTTGGAGATAGGAGCGGTACCAGGTTCAAGTTCAATCACAAACTCAACCTCACGATCCGGAGGCATACCTAGCAACTCTTCCGGAAAAACATCTGGGAACTCACAGACTACCGGAACACTCTGAATACCTTCCATAGCATCATCATTCAGAGCCGCCAAAGAGAAAAGCTGAATTGCAGGAGTCAAACTTGGAGAATAGACTATATGGCCTTCAGGAATTTTCAGAGAAACCGAACGTTCAGCACAATCAATCACAGCTGCATTTGTTGTTAACCAATCCATACCCAAGATAACATCAATGTCAGAATTGCCCAGAATAATTAAGGAAGCCAGAAACGAAGAACCACCAATCTCAATTTGATTGTTATGGCTGATTTTAGAAGATGCCATTGTTGCTCCGGGAGAAAGGACCATTAACCGCTTAGGGAGAGGATCCATAGATAACACATTCCTATCAGCAAAACTCGTAGAGATAAAAGAATGCGATGCGCCAGAATCAAACAACACTCGTGCAGAAACTGAGTTAACAGGAAGCATACCCATCACAACTCCAGATGCATGCTCAGCTTGAGCGACGTTGACACAGTTGGCACAAGCAACCGTAGACCCAGGCTTGGTGTTGATGTTGAGAGCCCGAGGTGGAGGTGCACGAACCATAGAAGAACTTGCCGCAGGTCTTGGAGGTGGTGGTGGAAGAGCTTAGTTGTTCATTGGACAATTCCAGTGCTGATGCCCAGTATTTCCACAAGTATAGCAAGCACCAGGTGGACGTGGAGCAACATAGCCAGGGTCTCCGCCAGGTGCTCCAGGGTAGTTTTGGTTGTAGCCCCTAGGAGCCGCAGTGAAGGAGTTTGGTGGCCTTGGTGCGTAGCTTGACGGTCTTGGTGGAGCAGGGAGCAACGGTGGGGTGTTAGGAACCCAGACACGACGCTTAGCAGGAGCTGTCATAACAGAAGAGCTTGTTGTATCATGGCTGTGTTTCTTTGACTCCTCAAACACTTGCCTACTTGCTTCTTCCTGCAGAGCTGTGTGTTGAAGTTCCAGAAAAGATGCCGGCCTTGCATGAGTGATTGCATATTTGATGGAAGCATTGAGGCCTTGCCGAAACCTCTTTTGCTTCTTCTTGTCATCAGAGATCTCATCGCCACCATAACGAGAAAGGTTCATGAAGTTTCTGATGTAGGTGTTGACATTGTCAGTGCCCTGCTTGAGGTTGAGAAACACTTCCTTCATCCTTTCCATGACAATTTCTGACAGATATTGCTCTTTGAAAGCAGCAATGAACCGCTCCCAAGTAGGCTGCAAACCAGAAAGATCTGCCTTGAGGTAATTTTCCATCCAGAGAGCTGCGTCTCCCTTCAGAAGGTGAGTAGCACACTTGACCCATTCTTGCTCGGGAACATCTGCAGTCATCAGCAACCTTGACACTTCACGAAGACAATCATCCGCATCAAGTGGCTGATCAGACACCTCAAATTGGCGTGGGTTGAACTTCAGAAAACTCTTGATGTCTCCTCGCTTAGGAGGTGGAGGTAGCGGAACAAACTCGTTCCTCCTGACACTTTCTTCGAAGCGCTGCTGATTCTGCTGCATAGTGCCCAAGGCATTTGCAATACTTGCCAAAGCAGCCCCCAGTTCAGGTGGTATGTCCTCCTCAGAATGGCGTGGTGGTGCCATCCTGTGATTGATATAAAATACAAGTCAGTACTATAATGGAGAATAATAATAATCCAAAATAGTACCAAAATGGAATTAACCGAGATTAAAGGATACAATTCACTGAGATGATATTAAAATATCAACAAAGTTCAAGGCACCTAGAAGATATTAAGCATATCGCACATGACTGAACAAGGAGTGTGATACACAAACTAACAAAGAAAAAATTCCGCAAATTTCGGCATTAAAATACCACTATATGCGCAAAACCACTTAACGAATCAAGATTAGTAACTCTACTAATTCAATATACAAGAGCGAATGATAAAAGTAGTGGTATGGTCGCGACTCCATCCCACACTCAAATCATTACTCCGCACATGAATCAGTAAAACACATATCCCAACACCTTCTTCTTAAGATGAACCTAAAGATTATTTACTACGGAAACGAGCATCCCAAACAAGATAACGTCGGATAACAAAGAGTAAGACAGATCGCACCGGTATACAACGAATCAGATAGATCGTGTCGGTTTACAAAGGCCCGTCAGTATGGAATGTACCAACAGTTGATACCCAAAAGGCAGATAGCGATAATATTTGGATGCAACGGATAAACAAAGAATTCACACACACACACACACACACAACCTATGGTACTACGGAACCCAGAACACGTGAATCCTAGTTTGAATTTTAGAAGAGGATTGAAAACGTTACACTTCCTTACCAAAAAAGGGTGGGTGGGTGGGTGGGTAAGAAGAAAAATGGAAGCAGTCCTACTCTCACGTTTTGTTTTTCCTTAGTATACATAACTACCAAAAATATTTGCTAGACTAACAACGACCATTTTGGCTGAGACCCTGAAGGGCGGGATGGCTCTGATACCAATTGTAACTACCTCGGTGAATTACACTCTTAGTTACATGCCTGGATGAACGAAAGTGGTTAAAATAGTACGGTGGGGCCCGGGGCCACTCACGGTAGACCTCTCGGCCGTCCTAACCACTTTCAGAGCATCGGGACAAGAACGAGCGGCGTAATCGGTAGGCGAAGGGATCAACTACATACACAAGTGAGTATGTATGCAAGCCACATACAACAGTCCTCATAGTCATTCCATCTAGAAGAAATAGAAATATTGCAACGCCATACGGCAAGATTCAAATGTCCTAG
Organism: Avena eriantha; assembly: GCA_910589775.1. Taxonomy (NCBI): domain Eukaryota; kingdom Viridiplantae; phylum Streptophyta; class Magnoliopsida; order Poales; family Poaceae; genus Avena; species Avena eriantha. The sequence goes on along the minus strand of OU342740.1, from coordinate 173,849,517 downwards.
ATAGAGATGATATTTTAGGATAGCTCCTCATACATCAAACATCAGAGTATCAGGCGAGTACGGATGAGAAGCAAATCGGCATAAGATGCCACACAATAGACACATCCCGCCCACAGATCTCACGGATCCCCGTTCCCAGAATCTCTATACCGAATGATCGTTGCCAACATCATCCGTCTCTTCCACCTAGTATCCATCTTGCGGGTACACCTGTTCATCTGAATCAAACAATTTATCGTGTGAGACCCTAGGGGTACTCAGCAAGTCTTTATGCCTCTAAAGGGGACACAACCTGGGGTGACGCAATTGCAGCAAAAGATAATAATTAACAAGTCTATAGATACTCGCTAACCATCCGCCTAACCAATGATAGATGGATGTCCATGAATTAAGAACAACAGTTATAACAGTATAATTTAACAGATCCATCCTCCTCGCTTACCAACGAGGAAGCGGACGAACAACCCCCATCCGTTGGCAGTTTTATTAACCATTCCATGAGTATTGCACTATTTACTAGTCAAGTACTTAGTCAATTTAAAAGCGGTACTTTAGTTAGACTTGTCTATGATCGAGAAACTGTGCTCCAAGTCGTCCATAACCGTGGACACGGCTTTCAGAAAGATTTACCCTGCAGGGGTGCACGAATAGCAACACACACTCGATCAACCTCGGAAAAACCAACTCCAAACCCAACGAGGCATTCACGACAAAGCGATCACAGGATTCAAAAATATTTCAGGGGGGCCACCCCATTAAGCTACCCGCAACGAAGTTGGCCGGCTCCGAGACAGACCCAAGGTTTGCGCCAATGGCTGTAAACGACTGGGAACCCGAAAATGTGACTGGGCTTGTCGATACCGCGAAAACACTCCGCATCCAAAATAGTACAGGTGCTCCACGCACAATCTTAAATAAAACAGTAAAGCATGGCATAAGTACATGATAGTAATAAAGCCCCAAACTACTTTGTGGCCCCAAGAAATAAGAATGAATCAAGCTCTGGCTCAGGGGGGTCCATAAGGCCTCCCGGATGTGGATAGTGCGAATAGTCAAGGAACAGGAATCAAGTACTCGGGGTCCTACGGGACACAAGTGAGCATGAAAAACCAAATAGCAGATATTGCTCACCGGTGCCTCTTTCATTAGTTGTCCCATTACTACTCAGGTTAAGTTTTTTAGGTACCTCGTTATCCATCAGACACTCACATACCCTACACATGCTTTTCTACGACTCGCATGGCTCAAACAACTCCTGTAGTAATGGCTCATGGGATGGAGGAACAAGCTTCGGTGGGTTTAAAAGTAAAGGCTATGCAGTACTTGGGATTCAATTTAATGCATTCGCGACTCAATGATGCAATAATAAGATAGAGGCAATATGTACTATATGTATGCAAGCATGTGGTAGTGCTTTCCTGGCAGCTCAGTTGAAGCGAGAGATGGATCTGGGTAGAACTCTTATGATTCCTGATAATTCTCCTGCTGGGCGTCTATTCGAAGAAGAACCAAACAAACAAGGGCCAACATAAATAAAGGGCACAAGCATATGAATTAAAATGCGACAAGCAAACAAGCATGCCATGATGAATGATGCACAATGTACATGGCATTAAAGTAGCATGGCATGGTGAGGTGTGGGGTACAAGAATAAAGCATTTTATTAATGATTTAGTCAAGTTTTATTGCCATAAACAGTTCTGATTCTTAATAATGACATGATGCATGCTCCAATTCAGAACAAGGAATGCATAGATAGAACGGGCTCGTCACGCTGATCGATTTAGACATATTATTTGTTAAATTTGGAGTTATGGATTTAAAGTTATTAATTTAATAAGAAAAGGGCGTTTTATTGTAATTTTAATCATCTCGAAATTTTAAAGTGCTCAAACAATATTTTGAATGGCATAATTGAATTTCTCACATTTGATTCAAAAACATATATCATTTGTATTATTTGGATTTATAATTTAAAAGTTATTTAAAAACAGATTTGAATTTGTATTTAAACATTTTTGAAAACATTTTTATTTAAACAGAAAAACGTCAGGACTTTTTATACCCAGTTGAATCTAGCCCCAATCGCTGTCAGGTGGGACCAGAGGGGTTTGGGTGGTCAACGGCGCGCGGCGGTCTTTTCTCACTCAGGATCTATCTAGCCACCCTCACTAACGAGCGGGCCCGGTGTTAAGCGGGCCCACACGCACGCGCAGCCGATGCGGGCGTGACACCTAGCGGCGCTAGGGGCTGCGGGTTGAGGTTTACAAAAACCTTGGGGCATTTTAGCAAAATGGTCATGGGAGGCTGACAGGTGGGGTCGGAGGGGAGCGCGGGTTGAGCAGAGAAAAAGTGAGGGGGTTTTACGCAAAGTGACCGCAGCTACTATGGATCTTCTCCTTGTTCTGGCGAATCTGCACGACACGCGGCGGACGGCGCGGCGAGGATTCGAACCCGTGTTGCGGGGCGTGCGCCCAGGGGGCGGTACCAGCGTGGTAGGGGTAGGAAGGTTGTCAGAGGGGCGGATGGCGGCTGGTTAAGCCGTCTGCGAGGCTCAGCGACGAGCAGACGACAGCGCCGCCGGCGCACGCAGCGTGTTCGGCGAAACAAGCGGTGAGGTCAGCATGCGACGGAGAGGGAGAGGATGTCAGAGTGGTAGAGGGACTCACCGCGGAGAGGTCGGTGGAGGTGGATCGGGCTGGGGTTCGTCGGAGCGATGGGGAAGCAGACGCACCCGGAGCTAGGGTTTGTGGCGGAGCGGCGGTGGTTCTGGTGGCTGCAGGGCGGCTCCTCCTCGCTGGCATGTACCGGGCGACGTAGAAGGACCTCCTCGGCTTCCTCGACGACCTCCACGTCACGCACGCCTGCTGGTGGATGACGCAACCGAGAGTGGCGGCCGGCGTTGGAGAAGAAGCGGATCGCGGTGGTTGGGGAGGAAGAGGGTTGGCATGGAGGCCTGGAGGACCTGGGCGAGGCGGAGGAAGCGTGGGGAAAGAGGAAAAGTAGAAGAGGAGGGGGAGGCGCCGTGGGGATCGGGTTAGAGATAAAGGTGGCTTCGGCCACCTTTGTCTTTCTCCTCCTCACGTGCATGGCATGGGCGACCAGGGCAGGCAGGGGTAGGGCTGCTAGGTGGGCCAGGACGTGGGTAAGGAGAGGCAGGGTCGTGTGGGCCAGCATGGCAGGGAGAGAGAGAGAGAGAGAGGGTCGGGTAGAAGCTAGGGTTAGAGTGAGGTTCGGGTTAGGGTTTGGTTAAAGAGGGTGGTGTAGCTCGCATGGTAGAGAGGGACTAGGTGGGGTAGCTTGGCAGGGAGAGAGGAATGTACCTCGGCATGGTGAGAGGAGGGAGGTGAGGTGAGGGTTAGGGTAAGGAGAGGTTTAGACTAGAGTTAGGATTAGAGAGAGGAGGTTAGAGAGGGGTTAGGGTAAAGAGGGGTTTTACTAAAGCATGCAAGGGTGTTTTAGGTTCTTGTGGTGATCCACCAAGGCAAGTATAAGTGGAAGAAGATGGTGAGGTGAGGGTTAAAATAAGTAAAGAGAAGATCCCACATGAACATGCATGATGGGGAAAGGTTTTGTTGGGAACATGGGATGGTGGAGAGAGATGGAGAGAATCTCACAAAAGAAAGATCCACTAAAAACAAAGAGAAAACAAAAGAGCTAAAGATGGTGATACTCTTGCATGGCCCATGCATAATAATCAATTGCCATGTTTTATTCTTGTGAAAACAATAATAATATAACATGGCATGATTCCCATGAATTACCAAAATGTGGAATAAAGGCCAAGCAAAAGAAAATGGAATTGGATCCATCCCAACCCACATGAGCTAGATTAAATGCCAAAAGAAAATAAAAGCCCATGGGTATTTAGAACGGTGGAATTATAAGGTGGTGACAAAGAAAGGTGATGGAGTTGAATGAAAGATATGCCCCCAACTCAACTTGGGCATCAAGCAGTTATCAAGATTCAAATACAATATATCAAGAGCCAAATACAATTAATAATGCCTATGAGAGAAGAACCAAAAGGAAAAGGCTTTTATATGATGCTCAAATGCAAGGTGGCATGATGACATGAGCATGATATAATTATGATGCAACAATTATATGTAGGAAGTAGCCATTATATTACTAGACCATGTAGCATTACATATGTTAGACAGATGGGATGCTACAAGCCCACTATCACTCCCTATATAAGCCGGGGCGCAGGTGCTTAGAGCACAAGGTTAGGTCACTCCATGTGTTGGAAACCCTAGCCCCAGTCCGTCCTGTCGCTGCTATACCGGACCTAGCAGTCCATCGCTGGCGCTCCTTCTCGTACGTGTGGATACCGGCGGAGTTGTACGTTCAGCACTTCGACGATCGTGAAGAAAGAACGGATCGTGGATCGTGGAACCGAAACGGATCGCGAGGACAACACTGCATCAAGCAACGTGCTTCCTCAATTCCGCAACTGTGCATCTAGTGGTAATCCTCGTGGCCTTCTACCTGAGCTGGATCTTGGGATCACCGTGTAGGGAAAAAGTTTTATTTATCTCTATGTGGCCCTACAGTGGAGAATATCATTTTGCGGCCCGAAAGTTGGGGTGGACAGGCAACGTGGTACCCAAGTTGATTTTTATCACCGTGATTCGAAAAGTTGGGGTGCCAATTGCTGAGAGGGGTCTTTCGAGTGAATGATGGCCAAACCAAATATTTTCAAATCGCGCCCGTTAAGTCAGGATATTCCGTTATACTAGTTCCTGCTGTGCCCCTCCTTCGCCGGTCACTCTTCTTAGCCACCCTGCACGTGTCGTAGAGGCAAATCCATTACTATACTTTCCTAACTCTCGACACCGAATCTTGCTGTGGCGGCGGCGGTCCCTTTTCTTCCCTTCCCTGACCCTAAATTACCGGCGGCGGAGGACCTTTTTTCTCCCTTCCCCAACACTGAATCTAGCGGCGGCGGCCCAGCATGTCTTGCAAGGCGAAGGTTGTAGCTACGTCACCAACGGAAAAGGGTCCGTCAAGGCCCAAGTCTGTGGCTCAACGCGTAGCTGCGGCGAGGTCTTTAGCCCCGGTTAGCGAGAAGGCCAGCAAGGATTCTGCTCCCAAGGTACCTACGAGCAACGGGTTGAAGAGAAAAGCAAGGCCGGTGGCGGATTGTTCGGCTCCGGTGGGCGGATGCAGCACTCAGATCTCGAAGAAAAAACCCGGGAGAAGAGCGAGAGGTGAATCTTTCTTATCTATGCCTTATCTTGCAAGTAGATTAGTTACGGCATAATAGAATCGAATGAACTGAAATGTTCCCCTTTTTAATCAAATTAGGCATAATTTTGATACAAGTGACCTATATGAGTTCACCGTTCATGTTCGGCAGTACACTGCAAAGCTTGATTTTGGTTGCGAGAGGGTTGTGTTCGGGCAAGATGTGCATCTGCTTGTGAATTGCAAAGAGGTTGTGTCTGTTTCGCAGCTGGTAGGTATGCTTGCCGCTAGAATTCCCTGGGGTTCTAGACAGAGGACAAAATTGGTGTGGCGCAACAAGAATGATACCTATCAGCAAATTGAGCACTCCCATGAGCTTCAGATGGTTTGGGAGTGTTGTGCAACTGATCGTAAGGTGAAAGTTGAAGCGATGATTGATGATATGTATGCAGATGCTAGAGATCTTGCTGCCAGAGCTTCTACTCCTAGAGAATACGGACCAATAGATGCTGATCTAGATAAGTTCAGTATATGCATAGAGGTGGATTCATACATGGCAAAACTTGATGAGGGAGTTAATAAGCCAGTTTCGTCATGTACTGTGGAGATCACTGTCGATTCCAAAAACATAACTCTTGATGAAATGAGAGAGATGATCGCTAAGGAAATCACTATTGGCCCTAAGTAGATGGCAAAAATCCGGTGGTGGCATCATAAGAAGCTGCAATTCATAGATGTTTTGGATACTGAAGATCTTATGCAGACTATGCGGCGAAAGAAGCAAACCAGGAAGGTGTTCTTCCTTGGTACCATTTCTGATGTTGTTGAACAGGTTATAGTGGATGAAGATGCCCCTGTAGTGGCTGAACAGAATGAGGTGGTCGACGTTGATGAGAGCTGCTACCCTGGGCTTGTCATATTGACCGCGGGGTTCCCCTGCTTGTATTTGTAATATTGACTGCTGTTGCATTTAGAGCGTGCTTCTGTGATTATGTTTGTTGAGAGATTGCGATATAATGATGTGCGAGCTGTTGAGATTTTCGGACATGTCACTCACTGAAACCATCGTTGTTGTAATAAGACATAAGTGCATTGTATTTGACATGATTATGTTTCTTAAGATGATGTACCGTAATTGTTTCAGTTATTATGTTTGTTGGGACATTGTAATGTAATGTTTTGTGAAACCATGACTGGACTAGTGATGCATAAATACATTGTAGTTGACATGATTATGTTTCTTGAGATGATGTACTGTACTTGTTTCTGATATTTTGTTTGTTGAGAGACTGTAATGTAATGTTTTGCGAAACCATGACAGGACAAGTGATGTGTAAGTACCTTGTAGTCGACATGATTTTGTTTCTTGAGTTGATGTAATATACTTGTTTCTATGATTACGTTTGTTGAGAGATTGTAATGTGATGTTTTGTGAAACCATGTTGTGGTTATGTTTGTTGGGAGATTACAATATAATGTTTTGTGAAACCATGACTGAAGAAGTGATGCATAAGTACCTTGTAGTTGACATGATTTTGTTTCTTTGGATGATGTAATATACTAGTATGTTTTCGTTAGGCAATGAAATTGGGATGGAGGGAGTGCAGGTTTAATATTTGAAATGAGAATGTGTGAAGAGAATCCATATCAGGCAGGAGACAGTAATCCAGGGAAAGGGCATGGTATCCATTAAACTATTGTAATATGCCAATTTAGTCATCATTGCAGCGGTAGAAGGGCTCTCTCTCTCTCTCTCTCTCTCTCTCTCTCTCTCTCTCTCTCTCTCTCTCTCTCTCTCTCTCTCTCTCTCTCTCGCCGACGTCGTCGCCGTCGCATTCGCCATGTTGTCCTTGAACGGCGAGGATGACCAGTCGAGCAGCTACAACCTTCTCTCCGACATCGAGTATTCCTTCCACGATGTGAGTTCCTCTGTTTTCTCGGGCTAGGGTTAGGCAATGGTAAATCACTCGATCTGAGCCCGACCAGATGTGCATGCAATCGTGTTCGATTTCAGCTTTGCGTTTACCTATAGGTACCAAGGACGATCTATGACTCCGAATGGGAGGGCCTAGATCTCGATGGTGAAGTGCCATGTGACCATGGGCTAAAACTGAGGAGATATGTTGCATTCGAAGGCAGTAACACTGGGAGAAGGTTTTTGGGCTATACAAATCAGGTTTGTTTACATTATGTGCAACTGTGACATGAAGTAAATTGTATCGTGATTGTTCATAACACTATAGTGTGTGTGTTTTTAGGTTGGCCCGGTGTGTAAAGCAGTAGAGTGGGTGGATCTTGAGTGGCCAGATGCACTTAAGAAATGTTTGGCACAGTTATGGGAGATGTATGAGTTGGAAAGGTCGGGGAGATTTACTGATGTAAGTGATGCAGCTGAAAAAAATTATAAGCTTTCGGTACGAAATAAGGAGCTAGAACAAGAAATCGAGAATTTGCAGTCAAAGCTAACTAACGGAATCGATGGGAGCTTGGTTGTTGGAACTGCAAAGAAGCTTCAGGATAGTCATAGGTTGCTGATTCATAATGCAGAAAATGAGAGGGATCAGCTCAGGGAAGACAAGAAGAAGCTAGAGTGCTGCATTGCGGATCTGTTGAAGGAACTGAAGAAGGCGCGCGAGGGTGAACAAGGACAGACTATAGAGGATAAAGGAAATTCGAGATGAATAATTTATGTTGTACCAATGCCTGAAACTAGTTAATTGTAAGACTTGCAGTTGCGCTTTCCGAACTAAGCCAAACTCAATCCTCGAGCAAACTAATTTCGGACGAACACACATATCGTGCATAGAGTTAAGTTTGCTTACAAAATCACCACTTCAGAGGATAAACCAGGCAGTTCAGTACTAAATAGACATATGTTGTGTTCAAGCGAGCCTGGCCCGGAGTTGCCTGTTTTCCTCCCTAAGATTGGCCAGGTCCTTCAGTACTATGTCGTGCTTCAGCTGTAGGTTCCAGGGCTCCGTCACATGGCAGAGAATTTTGTCCGTAGCCATACGATTTTCCTTCAAGATCCCTTTCATGATCTCCGTCTGCTTCCTAGCCGAGGCGCGACCTTCATTGTGTAGCTTCGCCCGGTCGGCGTTTAACTCCTTCAGTTTCTGGCACTTGTTAGAAAGGACCGTGAATTCAGCGCATAGTTGGTCAAAGGCCAGTTTCTGGGAATTCCGCTTCTCCCTTTGGATTGCTATCTTGTCATTTAGCCAGGTCGCCACGTCCTGGTCAATCTTTCGCCTCTTTCCCTACAACAAAAATACATGGTATGGTTTGTTCAGTTCACCAGGACAAGCTGGTTAGTTTCCATAATTAACTGAATCGACTAGTGGCACTATCATAATTTCAAGGAAGAAGCGATCTAGGACTAATCAACATTTTATGAATCGACTAGTGGCACTATCATAATTTCAATTTCAAAGACAAATAAGATTTATCAGCAGTTTAGTGTGTTGTGGGTTTTTCCCAATATCACCAAATAGTAGTGGGAGAGTGGCAAACTCATAATGCAAAAACCCATGTCCAGATACATATGGAAAGAGAACATGGTGTCCATTCATGAACATGAACACCAACACATGTCCAGATAGATAAGGAGTTGCCCTAGGATTCTTATTGCACCCTATAATGGGAAGCAGACATGGGCATTGCTCCCTGAACCCTAAACATTACAAAAGGAGAGGAGGACGGACTAGTATTCGTGTCCCCGCTAACGGGAATCAGACTTGGGCATTGCTCCGGTACGCCTCCAGACATGCCCTTAGCTCCTCGTTCTCTTTCTGAACACCCTCGAGTACGGTGATCCATCTGCTCATGTCCGCCTTCATCTCCTTGACTGCATCCAGGCAAAGGTTCCTGTCATGGTAGGCTCGGATGGTAGCCTTGGTTTCCTCGACGCGTCCTCTGAGTGCCTCGCTGACTTTGTCCTGCAAGATAATGCACCTTTCCACGAGATTCTTCTTCTCCTCCGTGAGCTCGTTGATTATCTTGATGGCCTGTTCTTGCCTGATCAAGTTATGGTCGAGCACTTTCTGCAGCCTAACAACGTCACGTGCAAAATCCAGCGGGATCTCCTTCTGCACAGATAATTGCTTGCGTAGGCTCTCATTAGCTTGGGTGAGGGAGCGTGCAAGCTCATGTTGGTTGGCAATCTTGGAACTGATCGCGGCCACCTTCTCACGGTACTCGGCCTTCGATCGCTGCATCATTGATGTTAATTGAAATAGGAATTCTACAATTACACTCCAGGTCCCAGGTGAATACTAATACAGATCAAAAAATCCCCGTTGAATCTATTGGCCATAGTGTTAAAAAATGGACCTAGAGATCTATTCATGACCACGATAAACTAATCCTAATCACAAAAAATCCATAGTGAATCTATGAACAGCGGTATTAAGGAAAGACCAAGAGGTCCAGTCATATTCATGAAAACAAATACAACTCGCAAAAGAAGAACAAAAACCAATGCGGGGCGGACAACATCTAAGAAATCCACATCATAACTCGGAGAAATAACAGCGTGGAGAATTGCTACCTCGCTAAGACATGGAACGGGGTCGAACGGGTCCTGCAACGCCTCCATCGTGGTGGATTCGGGCTCCACGGCCGACCTGTAATACGTAGAAGAGGAAGAGCCAGAAGAAGAAGAAAAACAAGAAGAAGCTGATTAAGATCATGATCGAGAGGGAGATAGAGAAGAAGTAGAATAAGGAGACCGTACCGGGAGGATCCCTCGCCTGCTAGAACATTCGGCGCCATTGTTGGGGGAGATTGGGCCTCGATGAGAGGGTGGGCTTGAGCGGCTAGTAGAGCAAGAAGTGCCTCGCGGCGATTTCTCTCCCTTTTCTCCGCGAGGATCGTCGACCGGCCTCTCCCCCTCCTCAGTGGAGCCATGGCTTGCAGGGTGAGTGTGGCGGAGGCAGGAGGAAGGAGATAGTGATTATTAGTGTGGGAGAAGAGTAAAGAGTACAGGCCGTGGTCCAGTAGTACTAGTACTAATATACAAGACCACCGTGTATGGTCTACATTCTCAAAGAAGCCAGGGAGGCAGGGGTAGGGAATCGATGGGACTTGTCTTTATTGCGATGGACACTTCAATGGTCTTCGGCGCCGCCCAAAATCCAGTATATAATAAGGGGAGTGCGAGATGGGTGGTCGTCACGGGAATCGGTGTGCACATCCCGCGTGCGTGTGTCACGTGTTGATGGGGCAATGATGCACGCAACTGCTGCACGATCACGTCGGCACGTCCAACTCCGTCGAACTCCATGTGACAGGCACGCATGGGATATTTACGAGTCTAGAATACGCTGTGCCACTTTAGTTGTGATCAAATTATGTTCAGTATGCGAGATATTACTTCTTTCTTCTTCTTTTTTTTGATAATCGACAAATGCATGCATGGACACGACACACGAAACCGCTTCTCGTCCTTGATCATATCGGCACCCCACTCTGTGTACCCGCCATCGACCATTCGGAGCAACTACCTCGAGCACGATACCCCCTCGCCGTGGCAATGGTAGGTCCAAGTTGTCCACTAACCGTCCTGCGTCCCTGGCTCTTTGCTGCATCGTCCACGCTCGCGAGTCGCCTGTTGAGGCATCACGTCGTGTCCGACCGCGCCAGGATCCATCGACATCAGCACTCGAGGATACCGTGATGTCGAAGCTCGTACCGGCCGTGCAGGAGGAGCGTGGGGTACCTGTAGCGTCGGACGAGCGCAAAGTAGCAACCAGGACGGGGGCGCGTGTTGCGCCGGCGAGTACGAACAAGAAGAGGAACGAGAAGAAGACCAGGAAGAAGAGAGGAGATAGCTATTTGCACGAGTCCGACTTGGCCAACGAGGAGGCGTTCATCGATCAGTTGGAGGCAGGAGCGGAGGAGAGTGACGTGGACCCGTGGGACTACGAAGAGGAGGAGGAGGAGGAGGAGGAGGACTCCGACGAGGAGATAGCACGCTTAATCAAGGAAGGGGGCGGTGTCGAGTCGTTAGAGGAGGGCACTAACGGCGATGATGGCGGGGACCATGGCGTTGACGAAGACGATGGCTTCTTCGAAATATGATCATTTATTTTATTTGTTTTAGTTAGACAGATGGATTTTCACTTGTTTATGGGGGTTTAGTATCTGTGGCACAGATAGAGAGGTGGCGCGAATTGACCATGCATAAAAAAGTGGAGAAGGGAGGGGTTATCCTACCCGTTGGATCACATGGGATCAACGGTTGGTGGAGACGATCCGCGTGACATCTCTGTCAGGCAATTAGGGCATAGCACCCAGAGTGAGCACATGTTAGGGATGTCCACACGTTTGGGCTTTCGTGAGATTTCTGAGAGAGAGAGAGAGAGAGAGAGAGAGAGGGAAAATCTCTTTTCACAATCCGCCTATGGATCCACCCGTACCATTCAAATGTCATTGCATTTGTGCTCTTTTCACAATCCACCCATGGATCCACCAGTGTCATTTTGCACGTGTGTTCTTTTTAGTAACAACAACCAGGGTCATTTTGCATGTGTGATCTCTTCACATACCACCTATGGATCCACCAATGTCATTGTATGTGTGTTCTTTTCACTAACAACAACCAGAGTCATTGCATGTGTGTTCTTTTCACATACCACATATGGATCACCAGTGTCATTGCATGTGTGTTCTCTTCACAATCCACCTATGGATCCACCAGTGTCATTGCATGTGTGTTCTTTTTAGTAACAACAACCAGAGTCATTTTGCATGTGTGTTGTTTTCACAAACCACCTATGGATCCACCAGTGTCATTGCATGTGTGTACTTTTCACAATCCACCCATGGATCCACCAGTGTCATTGCATGTGTGTTCTTTTTAGTAACAACAACCAGAGTCATTTTGCATGTGTGATCTCTTCACATACCACCTATGGATCCACCAGTGTCATTGCCTGTGTGTTCTTTTTAGTAACAACAACCAGAGTCATTGAAATGTGTGTTCTTCTCACATACCACCTATGGATCCACCAGTGTCATTGCATGTGTGTTCTTTTCACTAACAACCAGAGTCATTGCATGTGTGTTCTTTTCACATACCACATATGGATCCACCAGTGTGATTGAAATGTGTGTTCTCTACAGAGACCACACATGGATCCACCAGTGTCATTGCATGTGTGTTTTTTGCACATACCACCTATGGATCCACCAGTGTCATTGCATGTGTGTTCTCTTCACGATCCACCTATGGATCCACCATTGTCATTGCATGTGTGTTCTCTTCACGATCCACCTATGGATCCACCAGTGTCATTGCATGTGTGTTCTTTTTAGTAACAACAACCAGTGTCATTGCATGTGTGTTCTCTTCAGAGACCACACATGGATCCACCAGTGTCATTGCATGTGTGTTCTTTTTACTAACAACAACAAGAGTCATTGAAATGTGTGCTCTCTTCAGACACCACACATGGATCCACCAGTGTCATTGCATGTGTGTTCTTTTCACTAACAACAACCAGAGTCATTGCATGTGTGTTCTTTTTACTAACAACAACAAGAGTCATTGAAATGTGTCCTCTCTTTAGAGACCACACATGGATCCACCAGTGTCATTGCATGTGTGTTCTTTTCACTAACAACAACCAGAGTCATTGCATGTGCGTTCTTTTTAGTAACAACAACCAGAGTCATTTTGCATGTGTGTTCTTCTCACATACCACCTATGGATCCACCGGTGTCATTGCATGTGTGTTCATTTCACTAACAACTACCATATTCATTTTGCATGTGTGATCTCTTCACATACCACCTATGGATCCACCAGTGTTATTGCATGTGTGTTCTTTTTAGTAACAACAACCAGATTCATTGAAATATGTATTCTTCTCACATACCACCTATGGATCCACCAGTGTCATTGCATGTGTGTTCATTTCATAGTCCACCTATGGATCAACCAGAGTCATTGCATGTGTGTTCCTTTTAGTAATAACAACAAGAGTCATTGAAATGTGTGTTCTTCTCACATACCACCTATGGATCCACCAGTGTCATTGCATGTGTGTTCATTTCACCAACAACTACCAGAGTCATTTTGCATGTGCGATCTCTTCACATACCACCTATGGATCCACCAGTGTCATTACATGTGTGTTCTTGTTAGTAACAATAACCAGAGTCATTGAAATGTGTGTTCTTCTAACATACCACCTATGGATCCACCAGTGTGATTGCATGTGTGTTCTTGTTAGTAACAATAACCAGAGTCATTGAAATGTGTGTTCTTCTCACATACCACCTATGGATCCACCAGTGTCATTGCATGTGTGTTCATTTCACTAACAACTACCAGAGTCATTGAAATGTGTGTTCTTCTCACATACCACATGTGGATCCACTAGTGTCATTGCATGTGTGTTCATTTCATAATCCACCTATGGATCCACCAGAGTCATTGCATGTGTGTTCTTTTTAGTAACAACAACCAGAGTCATTGAAATGTGTGTTCTTCTCACATAGCACCTATGGATCCAACAGTGTCATGGCATGTGTGTTCATTTCACTAACAACTACCAGAGTCATTTTGCATGTATGATCTCTTCACATACCACCTATGGATCCACCAGTGTTATTGCATGTGTGTTCATTTCATAATCCACCTATGGATCCATCAGTGTCATTGCATGTGTGTTCATTTTAGTAACAACAACCAGAGTCATTGAAATGTGTGTTCTTCTCACATACCACCTATGGATCCACCAGTGTCATTGCATGTGTGTTCATTTCACTAACAACTACCAGAGTCATTTTGCATGTGTGTTCTTTTCACAAACCACCTATGGATCCACCAGTGTCATTGCATGTGTGTTCTTTTCACAATCCACCCATGGATCCACCAGTGTCATTGCATGTGTTCTTTTTAGTAACAACAACCAGAGTCATTTTGCATGTGTGATCTGTTCACATACCACCAATGGATCCAGCAGTGTCATTGCATGTGTGTTCTTTTTAGTAACAACAACAAGAGTCATTGAAATGTGTGTTCTTCTCACATACCACCTATGGATCCACCAGTGTCATTGCATGTGTGTTCTTTTCACTAACAACCAGAGTCATTGCATGTGTGTTCTTTTCACAGACCACATATGGATCCACCAGTGTCATTGCATGTGTGTTCCTTTTAGTAACAACAACCAGTGGCATTGCATGTGTGTTCTCTTCAGAGCCCACACATGGATCCACCAGTGTCATTGCATGTGTGTTCTTTTTATTAACAACAACAAGAGTCATTGAAATGTGTGCTCTTTTCAGAGACCACACATGGATCCACCAGTGTCATTGCATGTGTGTTCTTTTCACTAACAACAACCAGAGTCATTGCATGTGTGTTCTTTTTACTAACAACAACAAGAGTCATTGAAATGTGTGCTCTCTTTAGAGACCACACATGGATCCACCAGTGTCATTGCATGTGTGTTCTTTTTAGTAACAACAACCAGTGGCATTGAAATGTGTGTTCTTCTCACATACCACATATGGATCCACCAGTGTCATTGCATGTGTGTTCATTTCATAATCCGCCTATGGATCCACCAGAGTCATTGCATGTGTGTTCTTTTTAGTAACAACAACCAGAGTCATTGAAATGTGTGTTCTTCTCACATACCACCTATGGATCCACCAGTGTCATTGCATCTGTGTTCATTTCATAATCCACCTATGGATCCACCAGAGTCATTGCATGTGTGTTCCTTTTAGTAACAACAACAAGAGTCATTGAAATGTGTGTTCTTCTCACATACCACCTATGGATCCACCAGTGTCATTGCATGTGTGTTCATTTCACTAAGAACTACCAGAGTCATTTTGCATGTGCGATCTCTTCACATACCACCTATGGATCCACTAGTGTCATTGCATGTGTGTTCTTGTTAGTAACAATAACCAGAGTCATTGAAATGTGTGTTCTTCTCACATACCACCTATGGATCCACCAGTGTCATTGCATGTGTGTTCATTTCATAATCCACCTATGGATCCACCAGTGTCATTGCATGTGTGTTTTTTTAGTAACAACAACCAGAGTCATTGAAATGTGTGTTCTTCTCACATACCACCTATGGATCCACCAGTGTCATTGCATGTGTGTTCTTTTCACAATCCACCCATGGATCCACCAGTGTCATTGCATGTGTGTTCTTTTTAGTAACAACAACCAGAGTCATTTTGCATGTGTGATCTCTTCACATACCACCTATGGATCCACTAGTGGCATTGCATGTGTGTTCTTTTTAGTAACAACAACAAGAGTCATTGAAATGTGTGTTCTTCTCACATACCACCTATGGATCCAGAAGTGTCATTGCATGTGTGTTCTTTTCACTAACAACCAGAGTCATTGCATGTGTGTTCTTTTCACATACCACATATGGATCCACCAGTGTGATTGAAATGTGTGTTCTCTACAGAGACCACACATGGATCCACCAGTGTCATTGGATGTGTGTTCTTTTCACATACCACCTAAGGATCCACCAGTGTCATTGCATGTGTGTTCTCTTCACAATCCACCTATGGATCCACCAGTGTCATTGCATGTGTGTTCTCTTCACAATCCACCTATGGATCCACCAGTGTCATTGCATGTGTGTTCTCTTCACAATCCACCTATGGATCCACCAGTGTCATTGCATGTGTGTTCTTTTTAGTAACAACAACCAGTGGCATTGCATGTGTGTTCTCTTCAGAGACCACACATGGATCCACCAGTGTCATTGCATGTGTGTTCTTTTTACTAACAACAAGAGTCATTGAAATGTGTGCTCTCTTCAGAGACCACACATGGATCCACCAGTGTCATTACATGTGTGTTCTTTTCACTAACAACAACAAGAGTCATTGCATGTGTGTTATTTTTACTAACAACAACAAGAGTCAGTGAAATGTGTGCTCTCTTTAGAGACCACACATGGATCCACCAGTGTCATTGCATGTGTGTTCTTTTTAGTAACAACAACCAGTGGCATTGCATGTGTGTTCTCTTCAGAGACCACACATGGATCCACCAGTGTCATTGCATGTGTGTTCTTTTTACTAACAACAACAAGAGTCATTGAAATGTGTGCTCTCTTCAGAGACCACACATGGATCCACCAGTGTCATTGCATGTGTGTTCTTTTCACTAACAACAACCAGAGTCATTGCATGTGTGTTCTTTTTACTAACACAACAAGAGTCATTGAAATGTGTGCTCTCTTCAGAGACCACACATGGATCCACCAGTGTCATTGCATGTGTGTTCTTTTCACTAACAACAACCAGAGTCATTGCATGTGCGTTCTTTTTAGTAACAACAACCAGAGTCATTTTGCATGTGTGTTCATCTCACATACCACCTATGGATCCACCAGTGTCATTGCATGTGTGTTCATTTCACTAACAACTACCATAGTCATTTTGCATGTGTGATCTCTTCACATACCACCTATGGATCCACCAGTGTCATGGCATGTGTGTTCTTTTTAGTAATATCAACCAGAGACATTGAAATGTGTGTTCTTCTCACATACCACATATGGATCCACAAGTGTCATTACATCTGTGTTCATTTCATAATCCACCTATGGATCCACCAGAGTCATTGCATGTGTGTTCTTTTTAGTAACGACAACCAGAGTCATTGAAATGTGTGTTCTTCTCACATACCACCTATGGATCCACCGGTGTCATTGCATGTGTGTTCATTTCACTAACAACTACCAGAGTCATTTTGCATGTGTGATCTCTTCATATACTACCTATGGATCCACCAGTGTTATTGCATGTGTGTTCTTTTTAGTAACAAGAACCAGATTCATTGAAATGTGTATTCTTCTCACATACCACCTATGGATCCACCAGTGTCATTGCATGTGTGTTGATTTCATAATCAACCTATGGATCCACCAGTGTCATTGCATGTGTGTTCTTTTTAATAACAACAACCAGAGTCATTGAAATGTGTGTTCTTCTCACATACCACCTATGGATCCACCACTGTCATTGCATGTGTGTTCATTTCACTAACAACTACCAGAGTCATTTTGCATGTGTATTCTTTTCACAAACCACCTATGGATCCACCAGTGTCATTGCATGTGTGTTCTTTTCACAATCCACCCATGGATCCACCAGTGTCATTGCATGTGTGTTCTTTTTAGTAACAACAACCAGAGTCATTTTGCATGTGTGATCTCTTCACATACCACCTATGGATCCACCAGTGTCATTGCATGTGTGTTCTTTTTAGTAACAACAACCAGAGTCATTGAAATGTGTGTTCTTCTCACATACCACCTATGGATCCACCAATGTCATTGCATGTGTGTTCTTTTCACTAACAACCAGAGTCATTGCATGTGTGTTCTTTTCACATACCACATATGGATCCACCAGTGTGATTGAAATCTGTGTTCTCTACAGAGACCACACATGGATCCCACCAGTGTCATTGCATGTGTGTTCTTTTCACATACCACCTATGGATCCACCAGTGTCATTGCATGTGTGTTCTCTTCACCATCCACCTATGGATCCACCAGTGTCATTGCATGTGTGTTCTTTTTTAGTAACAACAACCAGTGGCATTGCATCTGTGTTCTCTTCAGAGACCACACATGGATACACCAGTGTCATTGCATGTGTGTTCTTTTTACTAACAACAACAAGAGTCATTGAAATGTTGCTCTCTTCAGAGACCACACATGGATCCACCAGTGTCATAGCATGTGCGTCTTTTCACTAACAACAACCAGAGTCATTGCATGTGTGTTCTTTTAGTAACAACAACCAGATTCATTGAAATGTGTTTTCTTCTCACATACCACCTATGGATCCACCAGTGTCAATTGCATGTGTGTTCATTTCACTAACAACTACCATAGTCATTTTGCATGTGTGATCTCTTCACATACACCTATGGATCCACCAGTGTCATGCATGTGTGTTCTTTTTAGTAACAACAACCACAGTCATTGAAATGTGTGTTCTTCTCACATACCACATATGGATCCACTAGTGTCATTGCATGTGTGTCATTTCATAATCCACCTATGGATCCACCAGAGTCATTGCATGTGTGTTCTTTTTAGTAACAAGAACCAGAGTCATTGAAATGTGTGGTCTTCTCACATACCACCTATGGATCCACCAGTGTCATTGCATGTGTGTTCATTTCACTAACAACTACCAGAGTCATTGTGCATGTGTGATCTCTTCACATACAACCTATGGATCCACCAGTGTTATTGCATGTGTGTTCTTTTTAGTAACAACAACCAGAGTCATTGAAATGTGTGTTCTTCTCACATACCACCTATGGATCCACCAGTGTCATTGCATGTGTGTTCATTTCATAATCCACCTATGGATCCACCAGAGTCAGTGCATGTGTGTTCTTTCTAGTAACAACAACCAGAGTCATTGAAATGTGTGTTCTTCTCACTTACCACCTATGGATCCACCAGTGTCATTGCATGTGTGTTCATTTCACTTACAACTACCAGAGTCATTTTGCATGTGTGATCTCTTCACATAGGACCTATGGATCCACCAGTGTCATTGCATGTGTGTTCTTTTTAGTAACAACAACCAGAGTCATTGAAATGTGTGTTCTTCTCACATACCACCTATGGATCCACTAGTGTCATTGCATGTGGGTTCATTCATAATCCACCTATGGATCCACCAGTGTCATTGCATGTGTGTTCTTTTTAGTAACAACAACCAGAGTCATTGAAATGTGTGTTCTTCTCACTTACCACCTATGGATCCACCGGTGTCATTGCATGTGTGTTCATTTCACTTACAACTACAGAGTCATTTTGCATGTGTGATCTCTTCACATAGCACCTATGGATCCACCAGTGTCATTGCATGTGTGTTCTTTTAGTAACAACAACCAGAGTCATTGAAATGTGTGTTCTTCTCACATACCACCTATGGATCCACTAGTGTCATTGCATGTGGGTTCATTTCATAATCCACCTATGGATCCACCAGTGTCATTGCATGTGTGTTCTTTTTAGTAACAACAACCAGAGTCATTGAAATGTGTGTTCTTCTCACATACCACCTATGGATCCACCGGGTCATTGCATGTGTGTTCATTTCACTAACAA